>OZ025870.1:10900954-11058454 GCA_964019415.1 Ianthella basta | reverse complement strand
ACATTGTGTGCCTTATCTGGCACGACCTCTATTGGGTATGTAACAAAGGTTCGGCACACCTAACTGTGTTTCATGCTTGACGGTGTTCTGTCTACAGTGGTCACTGTGAAGTTGTGCAACCACCTGTTCAAAGCAGCCAGCCTATTGCCCCCATATAATTATGTTTATAGCACTAATATACATACATACATACATACATACATACATACATACATACATACATACATACATACATACATATGTACATACACTGTATATGCTACTGTACGTAGCAGAACAGAAGATGACAGTCTACCTGTGTAATACAACCACCTCTCTAAAAGGTCAATTACTACTTTCCCACGGGTGGTTGTATTGAACAGGTAACATACATACATACATACGTACATACATACATACATACATACATACATACATACATACATACATACATACATACATACATACATACATACATACATACATACATACATACATACATACATATGTACATACACTGTATATGCTACTGTACGACGCAGAACTGAAGATGACAGTCTACCTGTGTAATACAACCACCTCTCTAAAAGGTCCATAACTACTTTCCCACGGGTGGTTGTATTGAACAGGTAACACCTTGGGCGTAGGTGAGGTCATGTGCATGATCTCCAGTTTCTTGAATGACGCAGTGTGAAAGACAGTACCTGCATCTTGAGTTACAGTACATGTAGAACAAATTCTTTGTAGCCGGGAGTGAGTGGGTGTAGTTGGAATCTGTCGCTAAACGTCACTGCATATCACTGTCATGCACAAACAGTGTGAAGTTTCAAAGTGACACACCCTAGTGCTGTAGAGAAGGCTAGTGTTCTGTACGTACGTCTGTAGGTGTGTGTACCTGATGGTGTGGTGTGTGTACAGTGTAGGAGTATTAGAGTGTGTGCATCTATGGCTGAAGTAGGAAGTGCTCACATGAACATTTAGCTGACGTTTGAGTTGCATAGGTAACGTCGCATATAACGTTAATGTATTCAATGTGTGACTTCCTAAGCTTGTAATGCACCTTTGAGTAGAGAAGAGGCTTCAAAAGAGAGCGAAGTCACAAAGGATATGATTATGGAATCCTTCCTTGTACAATTTACACAGGCAGACTGTTTGTCTAGACTCAATGGCATGTGTGTGTGTAGGAAAGACTTGTATACCTGTCTATTAGGCAGCTAGCCTCCCCTGTGTTCTGTCTCTTGTACAATACTGTATTGTGATCTATTGCACTGATGAAGGAACCTGGTCCACTTGCATGACCCGTAATTAATTGGCTGTACGGGTACTTAGTTGCCATCATGCGTTGCCTAGGTGATGGTCCGTGATGTCATGTGTGTGTGTGTCAGAGTGAGTTTATTGATTGCAATGCACAGTTTGAGTTGTTGTGTGTAGCAATGTATACAGCACACTAAATTTATACCTATTTAGTACACATGTGTATACATAGTGATGTGGTGTATACATACATACTACAACTTGCACTTTGTGCTGGTGGTGTTTGTGGCTAGACAGTAAAAGCTGATGTCAATCTTAACACCTTACACTGCGCTGCTCATTGCTGTCTGACACTTTGTCAATGGAACAGCTGTGTACACCTTCCTGAAGAGAGGAGGACCAAAACCTTCTTTGAGATAGTGGAGCCGCATTGGCGTGTATGGTTTTACTGTCTGCTACTTCTGCATAGCTAGACTATTTTGCCAATTGTGTGTGCAGGGAAGCGAGTAAGGTGTGTACTGTGCATAGTTGGTGGAACTAATCTAAGAATTAACATTAACTTTGTACGTCACACTACAAAGATTGCGGCTGAGCTTTCATCCCATGCACTTCCAAGTATTGCAGCTGTGTCGATTGATTGGCTGTTGCCCAATTCAAACAGAATTTCATTCTCGCCTAATAACACCTAAGTAAATGCGGAGGCGATAAAATTTTGCTTAGTTTTGTATGTTGGAACCTGTCTATAGTGGTCACTGTATAATGCAGCCACCTGTCTAAAGCAGCCAGCCTCCCCTGGTCCAAACATTTGATGTACAGTGGAACCTGTCTATAGTGGTAACTGTATAATGTAGCCACCTGTCTAAAGCAGCTAACCTCTCCTGGTCCAAACATTTGATGTACAGTGGAACCTGTCTATAGTGGTCTTTGTATAATGCAGCCACCTGTCTAAAGCAGCCAGCTTCCCCTGGTCCAAGCATTTGATGTACAGTGGAACCTGTCTATAGTGGTCTCTGTATAATGCAGTCACCTGTCTAAAGCAGCCAGCTTCCCCCCTCCCCCTCCAGTCCAAATGATATCAACTACATACCAAAGATGCTCAAGAGCTGAGTATTCATGACTACATCTCTGCAGCCATCTGTCTGAAGACGCTATCTTAAGCACCCCGGGGCAGAGGCCCTACAGATAACTGTCTAAGGTGCAAACCACTTGCTGAAATCCTATCTGTCTATGACCTAGCCCCAGAAGTCTATGTTTGTGTGCTGAGTAATGAACGGCTTCTCTGATTCCACTTATCTTCAAATTTCATCTGCACTACTAGTCGTTAAATCCTTCCTTGTACGATGAAATTTATTGCATTAATACTTAAGTGGATAATTTATTGTGTAACAATCATTTTCCACGTAACTGTATTACAGTGAAACCTGTCTAAGATGGTCACTGAGTTAGGCAGCCATCTCTCTAAAACAGCCAGCCTCCCTGGCCCCAAATAGCACTACAGCATTCCAATCTACTTCTGTAGAGCGGCCACCTCTCTATAAAGGTCAGTTAGAACTTGTCCACAGGTGGCCGTCTTAGACAGGTCAGATATTACATTCAACCCCCCTGCTGTGTGTACAGCTGCAGCCTCTCTTGGTGGACGTATGCGGTGGTTCATCTTGTAGGTATCACATCACAGTGTGTGAAGATGTGTATGTAGTTTGCTGGCGACTTGTACCTTAATAATTTAGGGTACTTTTATTGCATGATGGCAACTAACTGGCAACTAAATTTCACGTTTTCAAAGCCCAGGATTACTATTTTTCTGATTCAAAAAAATTCACTTGTGCCGATAAATTTTGCTGGCTCTATTTTGGAGATTTTGCACTACTTAGTAAATATAATTTTGCTAAAATGTGTTCCTGTGAAGTGTAGTATGTAGCTAGGAAACGCTTAGTATTATACAAACATGTAGTGCATTCCTGGAATATTTCTTGACGAAATGTTTACTCTAGTACAAGGAGCAGATGTCAGAGTCTCTTAGATCTTATGCGTCAGTCGTGTTAGCATATGTGTCAGTCGTGTTAGCACATTGCAGGTATCAGGGTGGGGAGTGTGCTCAGCAAGACTAATGAAACAGTGTCTTCAAGGCGTTGCCGACTGGTAACGCAGTGTAGCAAGTAACCTCAATGGAAGCAATGGAGACTTGCATAATGTACAGACACACTGTGTAATTTGTAACACTTATTACACTCGTGATGAATTGTAATCATGTGCACCACATGTTTAGATCATGGAGACAGATGGCTGCATTTTGTATACGTACCTTGACTACTGTAGACGGTATGAGTTGTGATGATCACTCGCTCATTCTGAATGACTCATGCCACTTATAACACTAAAGCATTGCAGTCTACGTATATACTTCTGGAACACCACGGACACGTGAGTCACCTCTCCATGAAAACCAATTCCTTTCCACCTTAAGTGATACAGTTTAACAGGTTTCCACTGTTCAATACGTGTGTAAGCTTAGTGAGTGATGAAACAACTTAAATCTGGTTAGCCATTATACGGCAAATAGCTCCACTATTCAGCCAATTTGTGCCTAGCAACATTTCTTGTTATGCTGTTATCTAATAGGTGTTGAAATGTTATTTGTGAGGGGTGAGGTAATTTGATTGGTGGCAGAAGTAACAGGTGGTCCGCAATGTAATGCTCTCTAGAGCGAGTTATTTGTGTAATTGACATTGAGGGAGCTAGGTTGAAATAGACGGGGAGGGACCGTTTTGTTAAGTACTGCATTCTTACATGCCTCCTTTCTATATATGTATGTGCGACAAGATGAAAGCTTATTACTACTGCGTGCATTGAAGAAAGGTGTTGGACCGCTTATCAATTAGCGGCAGTTGTTGTAGCCTAAAGGCACAGTTGTTGTTGTCAAGTCACTGCAAATACGTCGTTCGACAGTTGTGTGATTTGCCGCTCACACTGCACATGCTCACTCAAAAAGGGTCTCCCTCCTCCCTCCTCCCTCCTCCCTCCTCCCTCCTCCCATCTTCCTTCGGATTGCATACTATGAGTTAGTTAATGTGATTATTCCATTTTGTTCACATCTGATCTCATGGGACCACAGCCATTGCCCCCCCCCCCCGCCCCCACACACCCCCACACCCACCCAAGGGTGGTCTGGCACAGTTGTGCAATATTACACTTAATTGAATACTTTCATTGTATCATGTATTGCCAGGACGTGACATATCAGTTCAAACTTTGATAATGTGCATTTTGTACACACGTACTGTATCTACAGTATATGCAACACATTTCACTCCATTCGAGATGATGCACATCAGCGGATGGAGCTGTATAAATGTATGTACGTATATGTGTGTTAACAGTTGTCGCTGTTCTGAGATGGGGCACTTGCCGGCGGCCTCACGACTACCCCTCAGTGGGTGGTCTATTGAGCAGCTATGCCAAACAACCTTTATTGTACCAAGTACACAAGCACACACTCAACTCAAACTGATACATCACTTAGGGTTAGGGTGGATACTTAGCTGGCAGGTATGCGACACAAACACACAGTAGAGGTGCTTGTCAAGATGCTGAGGGACAGCGTGAAGCGTGGAATATGTAGTTTGAGCAACTGTACCGGTCAACTTCTTGGGGGAGGGGTGCAAGACTAATTGGTCCACAAATTTTTATGAAATTATAGAAATATTTCCAAACTGTGGGCAGTCGTTACCAAGGAAATAGACTGAAACACTTAAACTATGCACAACTGTTACTTGTACCGCAGTGTCTGTATCCAAGGTAACCTCTTTCTGCCTGACGTGATTATACTGATAATGTGGTAGAGGCACATGCTACGTTGTCTAGCAGACTTATGGAGCGTTGATGAGCATTCACGTAGCTGTAGGTCTGGTTCTAGTAAACCATTTCGACCACGAAGGTCTTCATCAGTTTCAAAACTGATTTGTAATTGATGAAGACCCTCGTGGTTGAAATGTTTTCTGGAACCAGATCTACAGCGACGTGAATGCTCATCAACGCTCCATAAATATGGTTACAAAGTGTTGTATTAGTACCAACTACATGTAAAGAGGTGTGTACAAAGCTACTCCTCTCTAG
This sequence comes from Ianthella basta, assembly GCA_964019415.1. NCBI lineage: Eukaryota > Metazoa > Porifera > Demospongiae > Verongiida > Ianthellidae > Ianthella > Ianthella basta. Next base: position 11,053,108 of record OZ025870.1, on the reverse strand, counting down.
TGAAGAAGGTCTTACTGTCCCAGCTACACAGAGACGTGTACAAAACTCCTCTGAAATAAGGACACCTCTCTAATGAGGACAGTGCCTACTGTCCCAACTACACAGAGATGTGTACAAAACTCCTCTGAAATAAGGACACCTCTCTAATGAGGACAGTGCCTACTGTCCCAGCTACACAGAAATGTGTACAAAACTCCTCTGAAATAAGGACACCTCTAATGAGGACAGTGCCTACTGTCCCAGCTACACAGAGATGTGTACAAAACTCCTCTGAAATAAGGACACCTCTCTAATGAGGACAATGCCTACTGTCCCAGCTACACAGAGATGTGTACAAAACTACCTCTGAAATAAGGACACCTCTAATGAGGACAGTGCCTACTGTCCCAGCTACACAGAGATGTGTACAAAACTACCTCTGAAATAAGGACACCTCTCTAATGAGGACAGTGCCTACTGTCCCAGCTACACAGAGATGTGTACAAAACTACCTCTGAAATAAGGACACCTCTCTAATAAGGACAGTGCCTACTGTCCCAGCTACACAGAGATGTGTACAAAACTCCTCTGAAATAAGGACACCTCTAATGAGGACAGTGCCTACTGTCCCAGCTACACAGAGATGTGTACAAAACTCCTCTGAAATAAGGACACCTCTCTAATGAGGACAGTGCCTACTGTCCCAGCTACACAGAGATGTGTACAAAACTCCTCTGAAATAAGGACACCTCTCTAATGAGGACAGTGCCTACTGTCCCAGCTACACAGAGATGTGTACAAAACTACCTCTGAAATAAGGACACCTCTCTAATGAGGACAGTGCCTACTGTCCCAGCTACACAGAGATGTGTACAAAACTACCTCTGAAATAAGGACACCTCTCTAATGAGGACAGTGCCTACTGTCCCAGCTACACAGAGATGTGTACAAAACTACCTCTGAAATAAGGACACCTCTCTAATGAGGACAGTGCCTACTGTCCCAGCTACATAGAGATGTGTACAAAACTACCTCTGAAATAAGGACACCTCTCTTATGAGGACAGTGCCTACTGTCCCAGCTACATAGAGAGAAGTGTACAAAACACTGCCTGTGAATTGAGACCGGAGTATGTTAACTATTCCCGTATCTCGGCATCAGTGCATCTGCACACCTATGGGTGTGTTATGTCTATCCGCTTCATATCAGCATGTTATGTAAATTGTGTTTCATCAATCTCACCACCAATGTGTGTCACATTGTTAGCTGACGTGTGACCACGTCTCTGAGATTAAGATCCGCACTCCGGATCTTTTCTGTACTGACACAATTGTGTGTTAGTTATCACGTCCCCTAGGGTGATTGGCTCATCAAGAGGTCTCAGCGATTGAAAGGATTAAGTGTCTGACGGACGCTCTCTTCAATCCTCCATAATCCTGTATAACTAGACGTACAGTATAAATGATTCACATCTTGTATACGTGTGTTGCTGGGAAGATCTTGACTGTTGACAACAAGTTAAGTCTGTGTGTTATTGTAGTAGCAATCATTCCATTCCCACTGCTTCAGGGAGTATACTGTAAAAGTGAGGTATGGGAACTAATCGTTGATTGACCTTAGGCAAAGTAATCAAACCTAGATTAGCAAGGCTTTTAAGTCGTGGTGTCCTTTGAGATAAACAGTCATTATATAGCTCATTGGTGATAGGAATGTTTGCAGATCGTTGGATTCACACCTGTTGATGTACGTGACGTCATGTATGAGGTAACCACGTCAATCAGTGAAGTTACTAAGTGACAGACAAAGCGGCAGTGACATTTCAAAATTTCAAGTTCAAATGCAGTACATTGGATTACTACACCCTGTGGTGGTCTGTATTTTAACAGGTGGTCTGCAGACAGGTGACATGTACGTATATTGGTAGGTGGTCTGTACTGACGTGTAGTCTTCACTTGACAGGTGGTCTGTATTGACAGGTGGTCTGCAGACAGGTGACATGTACGTATATTGGTAGGTGGTCTGTACTGACATGTGTAGTCTTCACTTGACAGGTGGTCTGTATTGGCAGGTACATAGTCTGCAGTGACATGTGGCACGTGGCATGTATTGGTAGATGGTCTGTATTGACAGGTGGTCTGTGTTGACAGGTGGTCTGTTTACAAAGGCCATGTGTATTCTTGCCTATGTACCTTCCTGTAACGAGATATTCTATATTTCCATAACTTTCACATGACTGCTGCGTGAGGCAGTTACATGCATAGTTACTGTATGTATGCTACAAACTGGTCTCACAGACCAGATGTTCTGTGGTTTCGGGCAACCCACATAATGTCAGGAATGCCCGGCATGTGAGGGTAGTCACAACAGCTGAGGCAACTTCATGTATGTACGTACTAGTTTGCGCAGAAGCTTATACGCCATGGTGCACTGTGTATGTTTCGTTTGGAGACACGAGACCTGAGGGCTTGTACTGTATGTTCCACTGTATAATTTGTATGCACACCTGCGTAGAGTGGAGAAGGCATTACAGGTTTCAAAACAGTGTTGCTTAAAGGCAACGGGTCTAAAATGATGAGTTACCCTTGCAAGTAGGTTTGTACAAATGTAGCAGTGTTTGGAAGCATGGCTGTGGAGTGTGGATGCTGAGGGGGGGGGGGGGGGGGGAGGGGATCACAGGTCATTAAGTGCGTTTATTGTGCACGTTTGTGTGCATGAGTGATTTTTGTTAATTGATACTGTATGGGTCGACCGCTGTGTAAGTAGACTGTTCTCCCTTTAGAACATTAACATGGCAAGTAACAATCAACGTTAAATACACTTGCATGATGTAATGGCAGCAAGCGCCTTCATCAGGTGTACTCAAATGGTTGTCTGTCGGTGCTTGAAAGTACGTAACTCGTACCAAGGCGTCTCATTCCTCACACTGGTTTGGTTAATTGGCACATGTCATCCACCTTCCCTTATATGGTAGCACTACCCTGGTAGTGACATATGTTGGAAGGCCTCAAATTGATGATTGGCATTATACCCCATCAATTGAACATGTGTAACCTCTTCAGCCAGCTGTAATAACACATGTCTGTACTGCAGTGGTCAGTAGGTAGTCAAGGAAACCTTCGATTGGAGACAACTGGAGAAGTGATAAGGAGAGTACACAATGGCATTGAAGCTGCTTTTAATGCTAATTAATTCAATCAATTCCACTAATTGCTATCACCCCCTCAATCACTTAGACCCCCATTGATGACCTATACTGTCAGGCCTGATGGGTGTCGACCTCCTGTCCACACTTCATATTGTGGGTGGGGTGTTGGGTTATCAGTTGATATTGTGACCGTGCACTCAGTCATACTGTCTACAGGTAATAGTCAAGGTATGCAGAAGGTGGTGCGCCAGTAACCTTATGTATGGCTTCACCACACCTATTGTTTTATGTACACTGGGGATCACACGCTGCCACGCACCTTTGTGGCTTCCTGCTGCACATATATAAGTGGGAGAGGAAGTGGATAAGTCAGCTGTTGCAAGATTGTAGTCTGACAGTATATCAATCCCCCTGCTATAGTGACTAAGTTCCAAGTAAAGCTTACAGAGGCTTGTTTCTATAGCTTTGTGGTTTAGTTGCTGTCTTCTACAATCCCTGAAGTTATAATGTCCGCTGTTGCTGAGTCTGGAAAGGGGCTCTGGCTTCTTTCTGCCCTGTTTCTCTACCTGTCTGTCACCACAGTGCTGTCTGTGAGAGGTGAGTAACTTCTGGTGTAGGCACTGTAGTTTGAGTGCAAGCAAGCAGTGATCTCTCTAGGCTGTTTTGGAAGGATCCTCTCCCACACCCAACCATCCACTAGCTACTCCTCACAAGTTATTTGCCTGGTGCACCCTTCTTAAACTGTTTTCTGAGATAACTCTGGGGACCACAGAGGTGTTTGACCTAAGTACATATGGACCTGTAGACTAGAGGCCTTTCTACGTATAAGCCACAGCATGGTAGGTGGCTGATAGGACTTTAGTACTGAGGTGACATCACCCAGCCTGTTACAGGAGTACTGGTATCTTAGGGATGCTGGTGTCTGAAGCCCTATTGGTGGCGATCACTGACCTCATACTAGCTGAGACACCAATACTGGTGAGGCAAGCAGATACCTAAGTGTTGCCGTGATGTGATTTACTTTTCAATTGCATGCTATTTAGCTTCTTGGTTTGTGCACTGTGTGCTTCTATGTCCTTTAACAATAGATTTACAGTACTGTAGAAGGGGCGAACATGTGTTGAGGTATTGTATGGTGAAACCTGTCTAATAAGACAGCCACCTGTGGGACAGTTCTAATTGACCTTTATAGAGAGGTGGCTGCTCTACAGAGGTAGATTGCAATGTTTTAGTGCTATTTGGGGCCAGGGAGGCTGGCTGTTGGAGAGGTGGCTGCCTAACACAGTGACCATCTTAGACGGGGTCCACTGTATTGTTGTGTGTGAAGGTATTGGCAAACTGTGCTCTAGTTTATCTCTACCCCACTATTGACATATAGCCAATATGTATGGTGTGTGTGTGTGTGTGTGTGTGTGTGTGTGTGTGTGTGTGTGTGTGTGTGTGTGTGTGTGTGTGTGTGTGTGTGTGTGTGTGTGTGTGTGTGTGTGTGTGTGTGTGTGTGTGTGTGTGTGTGTGTGTGTGTGTGTGTGTGTGTGTGTGTGTGTGTGTGTGTGTGTGTGTGTGTGTGTGTGTGTGTGTGTGTGTGTGTGTGTGTGCGCGTGTGTGTGCATGCACAATATAACAGTCCGCATTAAGATAGAGTGGGAATTGTTAACATTCTGACCACTGACATTACAAGTTGCTTATGCATAGCAAGCAATCCATCTTAACACATCAGTTTAACTTATCCTGATGCTGTTTGAAGCCATACAAGTCCCCTCCCTTGTGGCGTCCCACAACTAAATGTAATCTTGTTGTGGTCAGCATACTTAGGTCTGCTCATATACATCATGTGTTACCTCACACATGCTGATATTCGTAACTGTCACTACTTCACACCAGCCGTGGTGCGTATATACAGCAATTGCAATTTGGTAGGTAAGAATGACGAACAACTCACATTTCATCTCAAGATTCCACACTTGGCACCCTGAGCGATTCACCTGAACCATTTCGGTGTTATGGACTCTACATTGTAGCGTGAAGTAAAGTTTGTATCTACGTATCTCAGCATGAAGTTTGTAACACTCACATACGTACATACTGTACATAGCATGCCTACTTTACTGTACTATTACTCTGGTCTTTAGTGCTTTAAGTAGCTGGTACTAGTGCTGTACGCTGTTTGTATCATGTCCTGTCATCACCTGTCATGTTGTCACCTGTCCTGTCATCACCTGTTTTGTCATCACCTGTCATGTCATCACCTGTCATCTCACCTACTGCCGTTTACCACCATCCCCACATTGTAGCCTATATAAGCGAGTCACCTTCTGTTTTTATACCCGCCACTGATGAAGACAACCGAATGGTTGTCGAAGCGTTTGACTATTATTTTCAAGATTTTGGCTAGTGAAGTTCGGTAATAGATTTTAGCTTGTATCGTGGTTAACACATGGGACAGTGTGTGACTTGTTTGTGGCGAGGATTGCTGTATGTATGCGAAACCAGAGGAGGGTTTCATTACAGATGTTGTACCAAAGCTAACTGTACTTCGTAGGTAACTAAACAGGGCAGCCTTGTACAAGGCTGTGCCACCAAAACATTTGTGATAGGTGACCTCTCTAGTCCAGAGCCTTTCATGATGTGATTGGTGCGTGTATTTTCTTGTCGTCACCTCACAAAGCCAAATGCTGGAAGGTGACATGTTTGCTGCTGTTACATAGTTCTTTGTAGCAAGGTCACAACTTGTCACAACATACCTTCTTGATAATAGTGGTGTTTACACACTTAACTACAGTGTTTGATAGCAGTGTTTGAAGAAATGGGGTGCCTGAGGGGTTGTGAGTGACGTTTTCACCTTATTGTCTGTTGCAAATAGCAGTACTCTTTACTTGATGTGAGTGGCTCTCACGGAGCCCAATTTAAATGTAATGTAATGCCAATTCTGTAATGCGTGATAATGTGTTGTAGAGTGGATACATTAGGCAGAATGTAGTGAAAATTGTTTAAGACTATGTAATTATAGCAGCATGCATCACTACTGCCTTCCTTGGTGGCATCCCATGTTTATTTGCTTGTGGATGTGACGGCTGCAATCGGCATCTCCATGTCAACAAGTACTCTTCTTCCCTTATTCGCTGGTTTGTTCTCTATACTTTTGATGTTCCCTCTCTCTTTCAACTTTCAAACTACCTTGCTGATGTAACATTGTATACAGATGTGTGTGTACGTTTGTGCATGTGTGGGTGTATGCGTGCGTGTGTGTACTGAACCTGTAGATCTTCGCCAGCTGTCCTATGTCCATTTCGAGCACTCTGTCACAGCTGTGAACAATTGTTCGTTTTCTCCTGAAGGTCTTCAGTCACACTCTATTCACCATTGTTCTTTACCCATTGAAAATAGCCTTTCACATCCTATGAATACTACTATTGTGAACACTGGCCCTTATCTGATCATAGGCTATGATATTATTTCCACATCATTCATGTGTACCAGTTCTTGCTCATTTTAGTGCCAGTCCTGTCCATGCTTGTGTGTGTGTGTGTGTGTGTGTGTTGCATAGTATGGACATGAGCTCAATTGGTGGCTATTGTTATGAGGCAAGACGAGTAAGTGCTTCTGATTGAGCTGCTTTAGCTAAATTAACTACGGTAGTCGCAAGCTATACACGGATGTACAGTACAGCGTGCATAGGTAGATACGTACGCTCACACACACATATGTAGATACACTGTGTCACCGTGTACCATACACTGTGTCACCGTGTACCATGTACTGTGTCACCGTGTACCATGTACACACATTGTACTAATACAAGCCTACACACATGCTTACATTGTGTGTGATTGGGTGATATGATGCAGGGATCATGTAGGTGTGTATACAGTATATGGATAAGCAAGTTTTCGAGCTCTACACATCAGAGCAGACCTGTGATATAGACCAGCCTACTGGCTCTGTGTTACGTTATGTCAGTGAAATTCCTACGTAAGCGTTTGACTCATGCTCCGAGCGTGGGAAACTATGATGCGTCGACATGTTACTTCATCTCCTGTAGCAGTGCTTGAACAAATCATCCATTGTCTTCTCGATTTCTAGGTGAAAGTAATTTATGAACCTTGAACGTACATATCACTAGCCGAACCACTTCACTTCACCTTCATTTTCTATTATGACGTCACACGACATGACATCATATGACACATCATGCATAGATAGGCAGTGACATCAGCATACAAATCAGCAATAGTGGTCTCCGTGGTGACCTTTGAGGAGAGCAGGTGAGCTGGCTGTGTTTGGGTGCATGGCTATATGTGGATGGCTTAACATTCTGGCATGCATCAGCAAAGACCCCATTATTGATTAAACCTTGGTAGGGACGGTTCCTGTATTAACTTAAATTGTAAAAGTTCGTTGATTCTATATGCAGTGTGTGTACCCATCCCACCTTATGTGGGAGTGGCTTTGTGGGTTGTCAGTAGTGGTTGCCATGGTAACAATGACCTTATATGGGGTGTACTATGTTACAAAGTCCAAAGTTGTGTTCTCAGGAGTGTTGTCTATCCTGGATTCCCTTGATGTCACGTACATTGTGTACACATGTTAGCTACTAGTTAACAGCTCTCCTCTGCAAGCTGTTGTCACCTTGGGGAAGTAATTCGGGGCAATAATGTCAATAGTCATAATTCTGTATATAATTTTATTTTCCATGTACAATTTGATTTAGTTTTGTTGTTGACTCGTCCTAATGTGATGTATTGTAGTAGGAACTCAAAGCAATGGTTCCTATTGACAATTAGATGAACGATTATGAGATGATGTCATTAAGACTTGTTTCTATGGCATACGTAGATGAGGGTAAGCAATTTCTGAACAAAACACGTAGCAAAACTTATGCGATTGTTGGACAATGTAGACTGCAAGACATTCCGACCACAAATATCTTCGTCGGTGGCTAAACCATTTTGTAACTGATAAAGACCTCCATGGACCATCCGTCATACCATTCATTTGATTCCAATACTGTGTGTGTGTTATGTATCCAGCCCTGTGTAGTCTCCTTATGGATGGCAAGAAATCCTAAGTTCAGAGGTTATGAAGAACTGCTGGGAGAACGGTTCCATCTTGTTGTTCCGTTCACTTTTCTCATCCACTCCTGGTTCACTTTGCTACTAGCTGCCGTAATTAATTATTGCTCCAGTGAAAATACCAGCGACTGATGAGACCAGCTTGTTTGTTAACTGCACCCTGACATGACCACAACAAGGACCTGGTACAGTATAGGAGGAGTTTATAGGGTTGAATTCAATTGACCCAACAGACTGCTTGTGCAAACCCACAGTGTCGCTTTCTCTCGGAATGCGTCTTAGATTTTGATACCACCTTTGGCAATTCTTGAGGGAAGTGTGTACACAGAAGGACTACGTATGCGACTGTTTGACAATGTAGACTGCAAGATGTTTTGAGTGTGAGCTTCTTCATCACTTACAGAGCAGGTTCGTAGCTGACAAAGCTGTTTGTGGTCAAAACACCTTAATATCTGTATTGTCCAACATTGTAATTTTCTATAATGCATTGGGCTCAAGAATCAATTCCCCTTACGTATCTATACCATAGTAATGAGCATCTATACTGTCACCAACATTTGTAGTGAATATGAATGACCTATATGCTTACAATGTATAAGCAAACAAATGTTCATGTTTCAATTTTTAAGCTTGAATCAGTTGCCAGTGGTAACAAGCACTCCATGAAATGCATTTTCCCCAGAATTAATAGACCCTATGTGGGCAGTTCCGCCTTGCTAGCTTTCTTCCTTATCACACCATGAGGTAAAACTGTGGGAAAATTATCCCAAGGTGCTATTGTACGGCCCAGGAGCTATGCCTTGAAGTGACACACATGGGAAATTCTGAGGCGACTTCCTGGGCATGGCACCCTGAGGCGACTCCCCCAGATAACACTCTCTAAAGTTGCACTCTCAGGTGTCGCATTGAAATGATACAATGGTATCACGATTTCCAGTCCCGATGGACTTTTGCACATTGCACTCAATCACGTGAGTAAAGTATTGGAACAATAGGGACGCACGTGCTTCGAACTACGTGCACACGTAGTTCGAAGTACGTAATCGAGTGCAATGCACAAATGTCAATCGGGAGTAGAAATTGAGAAACCATTGTACCTCACAGTGGCACTCCATTGTGACACCGGTAGCCTCATGGGGGCTGTAGGTTGTGTTAATGCACTTATCACCTTAATAGAATTCCCATGCAAATATCAGTTCATTCGCAGAAGCCATTAGCCTATGCGACGTTACATTCCCCTGGGAGTACTACTGTGTCATGTTATTGTGTTGAGTGCTTGTACGGTGTACCTATTGTCCTGTGGGACATAGAGGAGGCTTGTGTACCAGCTGCTGCTCTTTACTACCAAGAGATGCAATGGGAGGAAGTACGTAGCGCTATTGTGTTACTGTCTGGGCTTGTTTAGAATCATCTGTCTGTTAGTGTGCACCAGAGACAAGAGAATACGAGAGAGAGTGTGCATACTCGCGACCTTTCCTCGTTTTAACAGTTATTCTTGTGGCTGAAGTAGGGGTCAACTCTGCCGCTCCAGTTCAATAGTTGCATATCAGTTTCAACCTGAACTCTTTGCCAACTGTCACCCGTGCGTCGTTTTCTCTTCCATCCTAACCCCATCTCCCTCACTCCCTTTCCTTGTTCAGGTGACCATTGCATGCAGCTCTCAACGTGTGGTGACTGCATTTCTTCCCACTTCGAGTGCAAGTGGTGCCTTGATGCTGTGAGTGGGCGGGGACTATGACACCTTGTATGCTTACATGTCTGACGTGTACACTGGTTACAACTGCTGCCGTGTGACGGCGTGAAGGTGACTGCGTTCTACAACGCTGTGAGGACTGCGTCCGGACAAGAAACGCCGTTCGCACTAACAACGTGACTGAACTTCAATAATAGCAGCAACCAAACAATACAACGGCTGCAAGGACTTATATAGGACTGTTACACAGCTGCAACACCTCTAATGGTTCACTAGTACACAGTTCAGAGTTACACAGACTTTCACATACTGTAGCTACACACACACAATGTCAAGTAAACAAATGACACCAGTTCATCAGAAACGTATGCTGGCGTACAATGGAATGCCCTTATTAGGGAATACTGAAGTTGGGACACCTCTCCAATGAGGACAGTGCCTAGTGTCCGAGCTACATAGAGATGTGTACAAACTACCTCTGAAATTAGGACACCTCTCTAATGAGGACAGTGTCTACTGTCCCAGCTACATAGAGATGTGTACAAACTACCTCTGAAATTAGGACACCTCTCTAATGAGGACAGTGTCTACTGTCTCAGCTACATGGAGATGTATACAAAACTACCTCTGAAATAAGGACACCTCTCTAATGAGGACAGTGCCTACTACATAGAAATGTGTACAGAACTACCTCTGAAATAAGGACACCTCTCTAATGAGGACACTTGTGCCTGCCCAAACTGTGCCCCAGAGGCATTCGCAATAGATAGAGGTCGCTGTATGTAAACATGTGTTCACGAGAAGGGAGTGTCTGCTGTGTGTGCCATTGCCGTTCTTCATGTTATACAAATACCACACGTGCACTAAGCCTCAAAGGACACATATTTGTACAAGTAATAGCGCATTTGTCATAGTGTGCACTCACTGTCAATTGCTAACCTCCTTGTAAGGGCAAGGGTATGGACACGCATTCTGGAAACAGTCAACACAGTTTGGAGGGAGTTTTGCAGTAATCAGTGTTCTCTTTAAGCTGTTTCTGAAGGTGTACAGAACCCTTCTTGAGGCTATGAATGCGGCACTGTGTCCTCATTGAAAGGCACTACTGGTCATGCGTTGTGTGCAACTGCGTTACACACTGTGTCATGAGGCTCTCCCTTGAGACTGTATTTGTAACCCTGAGGGGTTTTTTGGGACAGATTGTCTTGCCTCTGTAACAACAGTTGATGCAACACCTGATCAAGAATCTGTTGTCACCCACTCCCACCTTGATTCCTGTGGCTGAGCTGGCATGTGATGTCTTCTGATATCTCACTTATCTACAAGTGATCCGAGTTTGTTTGTAAAATGACACAAGGTCGTCTGCATGGTTGAGCTCAGACTCTTTATTGCTGTGTCATTGTATGTGCAGCTGGAGCCCCATTGATCTGTGCTAGCGTTAAATAACGGTGGTGTTAGTTCTGCTCCTACTTGAGCCGTGATGTCATGTCTGCAGCTGTTTACTGGTCTCCGATTCCAGCCCATATTTGCACAATCACACATAGTGCAACAATGTGCTCCGAAGAAATAGCGGCTGGAAGTGAAACTGACCCTTTCCCACCACACTCTCTATGAAGTCCTTGGAGCTTTAAGTCCTCCCTATTTCTCCACTACTGTACTCCACTCTCTCTGTCATCTTATACTGTACATGCGTACGAACATCCCATCTTTATTGCGACTCTAGTTGTAGGTATAATTCAAGCCGTTTCCTTCTCATTTTACTCCCTCACCTTTATTGGTCACCTTCTTTCTTTCCTTTTCACAAGCCCACTTCCTTCCGAACTCACCTTCAGATTCACCTTCTCCCAAGCCCACATTCTGTGAAACTTCATTTTTCTCCCCATTTTGCCTACACCCCCCTCCCCTCCCCTCTCCTCTCCTCATTCTTACATATGTAGAATCTCCCATTGATTGCACATGATGCAAACCTGTCTCTTTTTGCAGTAAACCTTCCATCTCCTCTCCCCTCCTCCCCTCCCCTCCCTTCACATTCCCTCCTCCATTCTCTCCCAATCTCATCACTTGTCTGACCCCGTGTCTTTTTGCAGACTTATAACGGCACTCGCTGTGTGAATGCATCCACAAATGGTGATCAGATTGGTTGCAGAACAGGCTTTGAAAACCCTGAAGGTTCTGTGCGAAAGGTCCAAGACGATGCATTCAGCACCTCCATTCAAGTGCACCCTCAACACTTGTCACTACAGTTAAGGCCCGGTGAGAATACACTCCAGAGTGTGTGCACGCATGATGTGTCTGACATGTGACACTGCTGGTGTATGGGTGGATCATGTATTGATGGTGGTTGGAATGCCTATTAGTGTGATTGTGTTGGGTTACAGATGAGTGTGTCGCATACCTGCATACGCATGGACACACCTTGACACACACAAGCACGCGCGTGGCACACACACACACACACACACGCACGCACGCACACACACACACACCGATGACGTGTGTGTGAGTGTACATGACCTTCCAGGTGTGCACCTGTTCTGAGGCTAATCTTAGTCATTATGAATTACTTTGAGTCACTCCGGTATCTTTACTTGATCAACGTTGCACACTTTGCCAGTGAGATATGGTGGGAATTATCAGGGATCTATTCCCTGTTGCGTGAAATGGCCAAAATAGTTCACTTGATCAATGCTTGTTAAGAGACTGCATATTTCCTTTACTAGATTAGGCGAATTCTTCTCGCGCTATTCCTTCCAGTTTCCTGTGCCTTGAACTGTTTTGTTGCAGTGTTAGTACCATATGGGACAGGGGACGCTGGCTGCTTTAGACAGGTGGCTGCATTATACGGTGACCACTATAGACAGGTTCCACTGTACATCAAATGTTTGGACCAGGGGAGGCTGACTGCTTTAGACAGGTGGCTGCATTATACAGTGACCACTATAGACAGGTTCCACTGTACATCAAATGTTTGGAGCAGGGGAGGCTGACTGCTTTAGACAGGTGGCTGCATTATACAGTGACCACTATAGACAGGTTCCACTGTACATCAAATGTTTGGACCAGGGGAGGCTGACTGCTTTAGACAGGTGGCTGCATTATACAGTGACCACTATAGATAGGTTCCACTGTACATCAAATGTTTGGACCAGGGGAGGCTGGCTGTTTTAGACAGGTGGCTGCATTATACAGTGACCACTATAGACAGGTTCCACTGTACATCAAATGTTTGGACCAGGGGAGGCTGGCTGCTTTAGACAGGTGGTTGCATTATACAGTGACCACTATAGACAGGTTCCACTGTACATCAAATGTTTGGAGCAGGGGAGGCTGACTGCTTTAGACAGGTGGCTGCATTATACAGTGACCACTATAGACAGGTTCCACTGTACATCAAATGTTTGGACCAGGGGAGGCTGGCTGCTTTAGACAGATGGCTGCATTATACAGTGACCACTATAGACAGGTTCCACTGTACATCAAATGTTTGGACCAGGGGAGGCTGGCTGCTTTAGACAGGTGGTTGCATTATACAGTGACCACTATAGACAGGTTCCACTGTACATCAAATGTTTGGACCAGGGGAGGCTGGCTGTTTCAGACAGGTAGTTGCATTATACAGCAACCACTATAGACAGGTTCCACTGTACATCAAATGTTTGGACCAGGGGAGGCTAGCTGCTTTAGACAGATGGCTGCATTATACAGTGACCACTATAGACAGGTTCTCTAAAGATTACATGTTGGCTGAATGTACATGCATTGTAATTCTGCACACCATCCAGCATGCCACTATGCTATGTTCTGCTTTTCCTCTGTCTTCTAAATTGTTACGTAGGTGTTCCGACCTCGTTCGAAGTTACAGTGAAACCAGCTTCTAATTTTCCTCTTGATGTATACTTCTTACTGGACTTTTCAAGGAGAGAGAACTTAGCTTCCCTGCAAAACCTGGTTTACGGAACAGGTGTGTGTGTTTGTGTGTGCGTGCGCGCGCGCGTGTGTGCATTTGTGTGTGTGTGTGTGTGCTTGTACATCTGTGTATTGTATGAATTTTGTGCATGTGTGTATGTGTGTTTGCATGTATATACTGTGCATATGTACATGTACATGTGTGTGGTTTGTGTGTCACATAGTACAGTATGTTGTTTACTTTATACTATATCAATGCCTATATACTCTTTCATATTATAGTACGCACTATTCGAAGGATATCCAGTAACTATCATGTTGGATTTGGTTCTTTTGTGGACAAGAGGACCTTCCCCATGATGGGGGCCACATTCTGGGAGTGAGTGTGTGTGGAGTGGGAGTGTGTGTGGAGTGGGAGTGTGTGTGTGGAGTGAGAGTGAGTTTGTGTGGAGTGGGAGGGAGTGTATGTGGAGTGAGAGTGAGTGTGTGTGGAGTGGGAGTGTGTGTGTGGAATGAGAGAGTGTGTGTGGAGTGAGAGTGAGTGTGTGTGGAGTGGGAGTGTGTGTGTGGAATGAGAGTGAGTGTGTGTGGAGTGAGAGTGAGTTTGTGTGGAGTGGGAGTGAGTGTGTGTGGAGTGAGAATGAGTGTGTGTGGAGTGAGAGTGAGTTTGTGTGAAGTGGGAGTGAGTGTGTGTGGAGTGAGAGTGAGTGTGTGCGGAGTGGGAGTGTGTGTATGGAATGAGAGTGAGTTTGTGTGGAGTGGGAGTGAGTGTGTGTGTGGTGGGAGTATGTATACTCGTGTGCCGTGGGAAGGAGTACATATCTTAAAATAATTATTACGTAGGTATGCTGTGTATTTTCAACATAGCCCGGTCTGTCCATTACAGTGGCCAACTGAATAAACCTTTCAATTGTTATGTATTTGTGTATCTGTGTATACAGTAAATTGATTACCATTGCCTTCTAAATTTCTGTTCGCTGTTTATTTTTTTTGTGTGAATATTTCCAGTGTTGTGCGTTGTGTGTAGTAACTGTCTTATCTGTGTTGTGTGTACTCTCATGCAGGAGGCGAAACCCTTGTGTGCGGTTGGGGTATAGCTGTGAACGTACGTACAGCTATCATCATCATCTCTCCCTTACCAGCAACGCACAGGAGTTTTATGTGAGCCAGTTGGAAGTATTGTAGATTGTAGATGATACATGTGCACGCACACACACAGGTATTTTTCCACATGTACTTGTAATGTGTGCCAATGGTGGTCGCCTTCTTGTGTGTGTGTTGTTTCTGTAATAATACATTTGTAGACTACAGTCCAAGGGGCAACAACTTCAGGCAATTTTGATCCTCCTGAAGGTGGAGCGGATGCACTCCTTCAAGCCGTTGTCTGCACTGATGTGAGTTAGGGCTCCATGTGTTCCTTGAGTACATGTCTGCCCACTTTCCTAGCACTGTCTTTGATGCTGCCTCTTCCCTCCCCTCCCCTCCCCTCCCTCCCCTCCCCTCCCTTCCCCTCCCCTCCCCTCCCCTCCCCTCCCCTCCCCTTCCCTCCCCTCCCCTTCCCTCCCCTCCCCCTCCTCTCCCCTCCCCTCCCCTCCCCTCCCCTCCCCTGCCCTTCCCTTCCTCCCCCCTCCTCTTCCCTCCCCTCCCCTCCCCTCCCCTCCCCTTCCCTCCCCTCCCCTCCCCTTCCCTCCCCTCCTCTCTTCTGCCCCTCCAATGTTAGGTCATAGGCTGGCGACCTGCTCCTTCAAGAAGGTTACTTGTTTACATCTCAGACGATGAGATGCACTTTAGTTATGATGGAAAGGTGCGCGTGCGCGCGCGCGCGCGTGTGTGTGTGTGTGTGTGTGTGTCCTAATGCAAAATTGAAAGAAGGTGATGTTTCACTTCACTTCTTCCCTCCCGCTCTTCCTACTCAGCTGGGGGGTGTAGTAATTCCTCACGATGGAAAATGCCACACTACCAGAGCGTACACCGACAGAGGGTTTCAGCTGCCATATTCTGACTACACTGCTGACACACGACTGGTGAGTACGTACAGTGTGCACTGAAAAAGAAGTACAACGTGTACGTACATATGTACATACATGTGTGAATACGCATGCACACATGCGCACACACACACACACACACACACACACACACACACACACACACACACACACAATGTTGTGTACTTTAACCTTTACTGCCCTCTATACTTCCACTGTTTGCCATTATTTCTATGGTATTTATTGCACATACAAGAGGACGTTAAACTATATTCTTGTCCAAAGTTAGCTAATTGGTAAGGTATGAGCTGCCACAACTTGATATTTGTAGTCATGTCAAGGTGTGTAAAGATTACAGGCCCACCCATTAGTGTTGCTATGGCACCCACACAAACATAAAGGTTTGAAAATGTGCTAATTAAACTCCTTGTGTACACTGCACCCAGTTCAACAAGCTGCTCTGCTGTTTACTCCTGGTGCACTTGCATTCCAGTGTGCTTCTACTAACAGAGGGCAGCTGTATCTCTGTCTAGTGAGGTGGGAGGTTGTGTAGGTGCAGGTTATGTGGTTTGTATAAGTGTCTACTGTATACTGTATTGAGGTGTGGATGTTGTGTTACTGACATACATTCTTACTGTGTCTATGAAAACATGTACAGTGTATGTGTCTGTGCAGACGTTTGTACATGCACACCCACACACACATGCACACACACACACACACACACACACACACACACACACACACACACACACACACACACACACACACACACACACACACACACACACACACACACACACACACACACACACACACACACACACGTACACACACACACACACACACACACACACACACACACGCACACACAAACACACACACACGTACACACACACACACACACACACACACACACACACACACACACACACACGCACGCACACACACACACACACACGCACACACAATGTTGTGTACTTTAACCTTTACTGCCCTCTATACTTCCACTGTTTGCCATTATTTCTATGGTATTTATTGCACATACAAGAGGATGTTAAACTATATTGTTTTTAATAGTTAGCTAATTGGTAAGGTAAGAGCTGCCACAACTTGATCTTTGAAGTAATGTACACTTTCCTTCTCCCCCAGGACTACCCCTCACTGTCCATGATCATTGCCAAGCTTCAGGAGCACCAGATCTACCCTGTCTTTGCCGTGTCAAATCACTCGAGTGACCCTACAAAGGCCACAGCAGTGTACCAGCTGTACCAGGTGAGTGTGGGTGGGTGGGAAGGTGTGGGTGTGAGAGTGTGTGGGTGTGAAGGTGTGGGTGTGAGAGTGTGTGGGCGTGGGTGTGAGGAGTGTAGGGTGAGTGGATGTGGGAGATTATGCTGACATGGGTGTGTGATGGTGCTGGCTTCAGTGAGGGGTTTGGGGGAGTAGCCCTATTGAATGTTAGTGGGTCTTCCATCTTGTACAATAACTATTGGGAAAAGTAACTAGTAATTGCTACTGAACAGGCTCCAGTCTCTCCAGCCTCACACAGACACTATACCGGTGTAGGAGAGGAGATTTGCATACAGTATGTAACACCCAGTCATTAACATCTGTTCTTAGAGGACTTTGTTTCCAAACATGGGCCAGAACGTTGCAATGGGTATGTAACTGCTGCCCACAAATGTAAGCAATTGGACTACAGTCTGGCTTTAATTCTTCCATAATAGCATCTGTGTCCTTGTGTGGGTGCCATGTCAGCTGAGACTAATTGACGCACCTTGGTTATCGCATCAAAGAACAATGTTGACCAGTTGTGTCACTAATCGTTGAGTGGGTGACAGAGTTAATGCGGTCTGCTCCATTCTTCATGCAATTAGTGTACAGTACATCAGTGCTTATGAGATTATGGGTATACAGTGGAAGCTGTCAATAGTGGTCACTGTATAATGCAGCCACCTGTCTAAAGCAGCCAGCCTCCCCTGGTCCAAACATTTGTTGTACAGAGGAACCTGTCTATAGTGATCACTGTATAATGCAGCCACCTGTCTAAAGCAGCCAGCCTCCCCTGGCCCAAACATTTGATGTACAGTGGAACCTGTCTATAGTGGTCACTGTATAATGCAGCCACCTGTCTAAAGCAGCCAGCCTCCCCTGGTCCAAACATTTGATGTACAGTGGAACCTGTCTATAGTAGTCACTGTATAATGCAGCCACCTGTCTAAAACAGCCAGCCTCCCCTGGTCCAAACATTAGTAGCAGGACGTGTGTGTATTAGCATCCATTGTGTCACATGTGTACATACAATCAGTGTCTGTCAGATGCAGACAGACATGTTGATGCTCCAGAAGTTTGTGCCCTAATCCCTCGGACACCTCTTTGTTGGCACTTAACTGCTGCATACTATAGATTAGCACAGACCGAACTTTAAGTGTGTACGTAAGTGTTAACTTGCTTATCTTGTCCCTCTCCCACAGAATATCAGTGCTAGTATACCGTTCTCAGCAGTGGAGCAAGTGTCAAATGATTCCAGTGGAATTGTTGCCGCACTCGACAGGGCTTACTTGGTAAGTGTGTGTGTTTGTGTGCGTGTGCATGCGTGTGTGTGTGTGCATGTGTGTGTGTGTGTGTGTGTGTGTGTGTGTGTGTGTGTGTGTGTGTGTGTGTGTGTGTGTGTGTGTGTGTGTGTGTGTGTGTGTGTGTGTGTGTGTGTGTGTGTGTGTGTGTGTGTGTGTGTGTGTGTGTGCATTCGCACACGCGTGTGTGTGTGTGCGTGCATACGTGTGCAAGTATGTGTATGCTCATTTCCTTATTTGGAAAAAGTGGTATAATTAACAGCATATTTCCATATATACGTATGTACATCCCATTGTCATACTCTGCACTTACTAATGTTTCCTTATTTGGTAAGTACCAGTACAGTCAATGAACAGTGAAATTGCTGTAATTTTGATGCATTGTTGGCAATTATCAGTGCTATGCCCAGTGCCAAATTTGATCTCTGTAATTCTCAATTGTTCTATGTAGAATGACTTACTGTAGGGTTGATTAAAAGCTATGTAATGATTAGCTGTTGGTCGCCATTTGTTGATTGTTGATTGTTGTTGACTTTGAATACTTGCCTGTAGACTTGTACTATGTATCACTTTTATTTTATTTTAACCAACCTCTGATGGTATCAAAGATTGGAAATAATGACAGCTGAAAGATTGGATCGATTTGCTTTCACTGTTGGAGCTCAAGACACATTAGGATGGGGTCTATTTTGCCTTGAGTACAACGGAGACAGACAGACTGAGTGGCCTCGCTAATTCAATGGCACGCAGCAATGTAATTGGTGGTTTAAGATCTATAGACAATTGTTATTGGTTCACACGAGCAGTCCATGCTTGCCAATGGTTATGAAGCAAATGGGCATTTCTGCATCTTAAGACACATTGATTGTAAAAAGATACATAGCAGAGTCAATCAGTCAAGTAATTGCAGGATATTTCGGTCTCATAGGCCGTTGTCATCTGTGTGGAAAACTGCTATGAATCCGTGTGCATTCATGGATGGGACTTAAGTGACAAGGGTAGTTATTAATTCAAGTAATGGGGTCTGTGCCTCTATGGTTGTCAGTGGACATTGTACTGTATTTCAGCACTCCACAGTTCTTGTCACTGCATGACTGTTACAGTGTGATCTTCTTTTCATTTCCTTCAGAGAATATCCTCTCAGGTTCGGCTATCTGTTGCGCAAGGCGACCTGGACAATATGGACGTGACCTTTGAAGCGGACTGTGATGGTACTGGATGGACAGACAATAACACTTGTGATGGTGTCCTTGTGGGAGATGAGGTGTGTGTGTGTGTGTGTGCGTGTGTGCGTGCGTGCGTGCGTGCAAGCGTGCTTGTGTAGTTTTATATGTACATGGACATGTGTGTGACACAGTCCTCACTGTTCGCTTACAATGTGAAGCTCTAATCCTGCTATTGGCATCACCCTTGGCCTCTTCATTCACTTGCCTCTTATAGACGTCTTTCCGTGTGTCAGTCACAGCTAAAGGCTGTACCCCTGAGCTGAGAAATGGCTCCCGGTGAGTTGGTAGTCAGTTGTCTCAACCTAAATTTGTCTAAATAGGCAATTGGTTAGAGGTTGAAGATAGAGTGTGGTGTGTACAGCACTATTGTGTATGTGGATGTGTGTATGTGCGTGTGCGTGTGCGTGTGCGTGTGGTGATGTGAGTCTGTGTGAATGTGTGTATATGTGTGTGTGTGTGTGTGTGTGTGTGTGTGTGTGTGTGTGTGTGGTGTGAGTCTGTGTGAATGTGTGTGTGTGTGTGCGCGCGTGTGCGTGTGTGTGTGTGTATGTGTGTGTGTGTGTGTGAGAGTCTGCGTGAATGTGTGTGCATGTGCACACGTAACATACATCTGTATACATGCATGCATGTACGTACCATAAAACACTTTTTCTGTGCATCTCGCTTTGTTCATCACTATCAGGTTGATCTTGTCTAGTGGATTCTTTGGGTCAGTGGTGGTGGACGTACAGGCTATTTGTGAATGCAATTGCTCTGAGGCTCCTGTAAGTGTGTGTAGTGTACATTTATACTGCACCTACTCATCTGTGTATTCTTGTCTGGATATGTGTAGTTACTGTATGATGGACCGTATACCCTACCGTGTGTTTGTGTTTGTTTGTTTGTGTTTGTTTGTTTTATGTTTGTTGCTACATGCATGTAGGATTAGGAAGATCCTAAATATGTAGATGAAAATCATTTCTCTCCCCCTCCCCCCTCCCGGCCCAGGTCAAGGATGCTGCAGTATGCAACAGTAATGGCTCGCTGACTTGTGGTACATGTGACTGCAATGAGGGAAGGTGAGTGTGAACAGCAGGGGTGGATTGGGGATATAGGACAGTTTGGATTGAGGAGACGGCAGGAAAGAGTCAGGAGAGAAGTAGTGGTCAAGGGCAATTGAGAGAATGGGAGAGAGAGGGGTAGATAGCTATAAACAGTTGATTGCACTTGATGTGTTAGTTGTAATTTTATGTGTGTGTATTTTGTGCTGTACCATCTACGTAGGTATGGAAGATTCTGTGAGTGTGGAGCATATGAAAATGGGACCATCCCTCAGTGCCCGTGAGTGCTAAGTACAGAACAGTCCATGCTGTACGATCCAGTCCATGTGCTGACAGGATCATTTTGTGGACGGAAGGCCAAGAGCATTTGTATTTGTGCAC
Organism: Ianthella basta; assembly: GCA_964019415.1. Lineage (NCBI taxonomy): Eukaryota > Metazoa > Porifera > Demospongiae > Verongiida > Ianthellidae > Ianthella > Ianthella basta. The sequence goes on along the minus strand of OZ025870.1, from coordinate 11,032,111 downwards.
ACTCCCCACTTCCCCTCATCACTGGGACCCCACTCGCCTTCCCTTGCCCTCATCTCCTCACACCTCATTCCCCGCACTTTTCTGAACACATCCCAACACACCTCCCCCAAGCCCACCCTCACACACACACCCTCTACCCCCTCCCCCCCACCCCTCTCTCATTCAACACAGTATTGGACGCAACGGTGAATCATGTTCAGGACCACTTGCTGGAGAATGTTACTGTGGACAATGTCAGTGCAACAAAAACGTTGGAGGAGTGAGTCTGGATGTGTGTTTATACACACAGAACAATATCATACCAGTGCTTTTGTGTTTACAGTAGCAGTAAGGTATGTGCGTATAATTATGGTAACTGCTTGTGTCGGATAATGTTATACTTCTTAAATACGCTAGTCAAGTACCAGATGTGTCAGCAGCTGTCACCTGCATGCCTAGGTACATGTCGACGTGATCTCCTCTTTTGTTTTGATTACCAATCACCTGCTTGAGGTCATGTGCCATCTGGCCTGTGTGAACGCCCACAGGCTACTCACTATCAAGACTGAGTTGTAATTCAGTTTGTTTGTATTATACTGTAGCTTACGGAGACTAGTTTTGTGATTGCTTAGCAACCATCAGCCAGACATTCCACCATGGGGTTGTAAGTAATGTATTTCATTTGCAGGATAATATATCATATATAATCTAATGTATGGAGCTGACCATGTCTATCTTTGTGTCCGCTATGTGCATACACATTTCTTGTGCCATCGGCATCAAAAACTCGCTGTGGTTGCTGACAGCACAGGGGTCAGGTTTTAGCGGGGTTGACGTCGCCCGTCTTGCATTTCGCAGAGAGTTATCTTTCCATTTCCGCTTTTCATTTGCAGATGACTGTCATTTTCTAATTATCGTTCCCATTGACTTCCGTTTTTTACCAGACTTGATTCACTGTCGTCCCACTGTCGAATTTATACATATTTATCTCACCGGCTATTATTCTACTTTTAGACTTCAAGACTAGCTGTAGCAGTAACGTGGTTGCTGAAGGCATCGAAGGACAAGCGTAGGCGTCGGGCGCCGTAGCTCACTGAAGGCAGGCTTCTATAGAGTATTGAGAATTGAATGATCTTGAATTGGTTTAAATTAAACTGCTGTCCTTTCTAAACTTGCTTTTGAAATTTTGACTCCACCACTTTCTCTAGTGTCATCTGTGTCTCTTCTCATTGTCAGAAATCATATAATAGTCTCCACAAAGGAAATGAGTGTGATATTTTTACGGAGACTTGTTGCTGAATAGAGGTGATTCAGTGTAGGACTCTATGATATAATGAACAACCACTAAACTCTTTTGCAAAACTTTAGGACCTTTTCCCCCAGTTCTTGTCATATTTATATCAACAAGCTTAGGTTGAGTTGAAAAGCTTGTACTTACAGGCTCTTCTGCGCAAATGTTTGCAGCAGTGTTCATCCTCTTCTGTTGCTCTTGCTTGTTTTAGGTTGTTGGGCATTACTACTTTGGAGAAGCTTGTGAGTGCAACAACTTTGAATGCAACAAAGACACTCACGGAAGAATGTGCAGTGGTGAGTTAAAACGTCCTATTTTCTCTGAACTACATAACAGTGTCATGAGCATTTTATTATATTATACCAGTGCAACCAGTACCATAAGGCCCCAAATTTTGGCAGGAATTTATTTGGCTGATTTCACAAATTATGGCATTTGATGGATTATAGTTTGGTGGTTGGCCAAGCTATATACTACTAGTGTATATAAAATTCCTTTAGAATTAAAGGGATTTAGGAATGGCCAGCAGAAAAAGCATAGAAACAAGCAACAGTAACTCAACACCATGATGAACCACATTGCCGTGACGTTTGCTATGCATTCCTAATTTCCTTGTACTTCTACATGGCCCAAATGTCTAGCTAGCTACAAGGAATTTAGGAATGCATAGCAAACTCATGGCAATGTGGTTCATCGCGGTGTTGAGTTACTAAATCCCTTTTAATTCTAAAGAAATTTTTATACACTAGTTTGTACGGTTTTCGCATACCCAGAGGACTATGGTTACATCAGATTGATACCAACGCTGACTAATACCCCTTCCTTAACTTAGTTGAAGATTGTGCAGAGCATCGAGCACAGTTATGCCACTTTAGATGAAGCGGCTGCCGTGTACAGTACGGTATACTGGCGCAACAAAATGGCGGCATTGGGATATCTTTAATACAAGGGGAAGACAAATTTCCTGCCCGCTCCAGCGCTGTACTTATTGGATTGCCACCGACACTCGGATATTTGCCCTTCACGTCCATACGTAAGTCCTCGCACATGACTTGGGTTCGTAGGTGCCTTGTGTCGAGCGCTAGGAGTGCGCAAAAATTCGGTGGGAATAAGAAGGAGAATATGAAAAGACAAAATGGGGTACGAGCAACCTATGACGCTTTTCTCTTACATGCACTCCAGGTTGCCTTTGGGTACACTGCCGTCATCAATACATCTAAAGAAGCCTATCCATGGCCTCTAATTCTTCTTTGCCACTGCTGTTTGGCTAGTTTCACTGAAGCGCCCTAATACATTAAGATAGGGACGCCATTTTGAACCAGGCACATTCCTAAATAGACGTCACGAGCGTGACGTCTGATAAAGATACATTTATGCAACCTACACTGTACATTAGGTGGAAATTGTTCTAAAACTGCCAACCCGCCAGAATGAATTCTGCCAGATTTCTGCCCATACAGTGCAGTAAACATAACTGTATTTAACACCTCACCAGATGATGACGTGAAGCTGTGTGTGTGTGTGCGTGTGTGTGTTTCCTACTTATAGGACATGGTACTTGTGAGTGTGGTGGTGTGTGCGAGTGTGACAAGGCACCTTCTGGTAGACCTTACACTGGGGAGATCTGTGAATGCTACCCAGACGTTGATGTGTGCCAAGCTCCAACAGAGGATGTGAGTGTGTGTGTGTGTGTGTGTGTGTGTGTGTGCGTGTGTGTGTGTATGTGCATGTGTGTGTGCGTGTGTGCATGTTTATATGTGTATGTTTGTGTTTGCTTCGTATGTGTAGTGATTCTAGTCAATGACCTCTCTGCATGTTTGTACTGTACACATGTGTACAAAGGTGGTACCATTTGCATTATCTTCAGTATATACAGTATGTGCATGTGCATTCCCATAGATTCCATGCAGTGGACATGGCTCTTGTGAATGTGGATTATGCAAGTGCCAGCCGGGATACTCTGGGCAGTACTGTCAAGACTGCATCAGCAGAGAGGTAGGTTGAGTGCTCAGGGTGAAGGGATGTTCAAACATTCACCAGATGAAAGGCTGCAAAGTTAGAGGCAGCTACAGTATGTGACAATATAACGTTAACGTTTCGTTCCGTTTCCGTTCCGTTTAAACGGTAAAATTCGACCGTTCTACGGTCCGTTGTACGCTACGTAGAACAGTCAGAGACAAGCACGTCCGTTGTACGCTTCGTAGAACGGTCAGAGACAAGCAAGCTTGTGCAGTTGCGTGCGCCTATATGAACGAAACGTTTCCACAGGCTACGGAACGATTAGCCCAATCGCGCGTCGACATCGATCCCGTCGAACCAGAGGAACCGTTTCGTTTTTCGATCGTTTTTTTCTGGCTGAACGTATTCTATCCGTTCTACGGTCCGTACAACAGTAAAAGACGCTCCGTACTTTAAGCGTTCCGTAAAAACGAAACGTTAACGTTATATTGTCACATACTGTAAATGTAGTGGACCAGGCAGGTACTATATAGCAGCTTTCAAGTGTTTGTGTATTAAAACTTTCTTGCCTGTAACAAATGATTTGAAGGTACATATTTACCCATTTTTGCACTACTCACATAAATTCTGTTATAACATACTGTACCTGTCCCCTTTAACCTCCCAGATTTGTGGACCTCCAAAATGCAGTGACTTTGACAACTGCATTTCCTGTCTGTTCACCATTGTGGGCACCTCTCTCGTTCAACAGGACCGCGGAGCCTGTCTTTACCTTTGCAATGATATCGAAGTTATCACAACGACAGATTCCTCCCTTGTAGCAACACTGCAAGGGAACAGCACCCTTCAATGTAGTGACTACCGATCCAGTGAAAGATGTGAGGGCCCTGTGTATTATGTCCAGGGAAGGGGAAAGAGACTGTACGTCGTGGAAGGATCCCTAAGTGAGTGATAATCTTTACATGTTTATTTTACCACACATGAAGCACCTCTGTTATAAGACCGCCTCACTACAGAGACCATTCCATCAACCTCGCCATAGTGTATTCCACCACACATGAAGTACCTCTGTTATAAGACCACCTCTTTATAGAGACCAGTCCCTTAACCTCTACATAGTGTATTCCACCACAAATAGATACTTTCACTTGTGAACATTCTCATAACTCCTCCCCTTCCCGTCCCCTCCCACCCCCTCATCTCCCCTCCCCTCCTCTCCCCCTTGCTCACAGGATGTGCCGCTCTTCCACTGTCTATTCCGCAGTGGATCATGGTAGTGCCCATTGTTGCTGGACTGCTGATAATGGCTGTTGTGGCTATCATTGTCGCCAAGTTAATCATTGTCTTCATGGTGAGGATTTGAACTGTTTGTGCTATTTTCTGTACTGAAGTTTATACCTTTATGGTAGTCTGGCCCGCTAGACCGTCCCGTAAGCACCCGGTAGGCGTGGAAGGGAAGGATCAGTCTAGCGGCAGTATACATTAAATATCACCTTTTCGACCAATCAGATCCGTTTCCTTGGAATCCCGGGTAATAGTATTCATTGACAATTGAAGAAGACCGGGCAAGCATGTGCGATTAGTTTGGAGGCGGATCGTTGCTGCTGTCTTTCCGTTGGCTCCGTAGAACAACTGTACTACTTGGTTAAGTGAAGCACGCTAACAGCAGCTGGTGAGGCTCTCTCGCAGCTCGTAGCATTTAACTGCAGCGCCGAAGGCAGAGACAATGAAGCTCCGTGCCTCTGCAAGGATTGTTTCAACGCGGTAATGCGACTAAAGAGTACACTACCAACACAGAAGGTAGTGCCGAACATTCCTCCATAGTAGTCGCAACAATGTAGCAAGCACTCGAATATCCCATGTCCAGTGACTCAGCACCAGACTTACGAATGTACCTTTACGGCTGATGACGCTCTTCAAAGCTTCCTTCTGACGTCTCGTTAGGACCAAGATTGACTTGCGCAGTGCACTCAAAGCGAATGATACAGCCCCTTCGAACAACTCCTCCATGATCAGCCAGTACTAGACAGATACGACATAATAATTGGCATGATAATGCAAAGGTGTTATTTAATCTATACTGCTGCTAGACCGTCCCTTCCCTTCCGCGCCTACCGGGCGCTTACGGGACAGTCTAGCAAGCCAGACTACCCTTTATGGTAGCGACATAATACATCATTCATCCCCAATTGAAGTATTAGTAGTATTGAACTATACGGTTGCAGAACTGTTCACAGTGTATTGGTTGAGGGGGGCTTTGGAAGTTATTAACTTTTTAAACTAAACTCTATTAAGTGGGGTCCTCTACAACTGGAATGGCTCATGTTTTCGAGCATTCTGACTTCCGACTTCACACGTAAAACAATATACTTGTTTTTAAATTTTACTATAATATGCAACTAATGAAAGTGAACATTCTGTGTGTTTTTGGTTGGTGGATCTACAGTGCTGTGTTTGCTTTTCAAATCACCTGTCTATAGTGAACATTGCAACATCATTTTCTTCCCCTCCCTTTCCCACTTGCCTCTCAGGACTACAGAGAGTATCGGGCATTTAAAGAGAGTGTGAGAAGGGTTAATTTCCCAGAAGTGAGTTAATATGTGCACACACACACACACACACACACACACACACACACACACACACACACACACACACACACACACACACACACACACACACACACACACACACACCACACCATATTGACACATAAGACATTGTCTTACATGATAGACTTGCTATAGTCGCAGATGAAATCACGCTGAGTACCTTATTTTCCTACCAACAGACGGAGAACCCTCTTTACAAGTCTGCATGGCAGACCTTCTACTGTCCAATGTACCCAGGCTATCTGGAGCAGGGTCTGGTTGGCACCACGTTGGCTATCCAGCGATCATGGTCCTTACCCTCCATCAGAGATGATGAGGCTGATGGTGACAAAGATACAGTTACCATCAGTTCAGGCCATCAAGAAAGTGAGTCTCCTCAAGCGAGACTTAGAGCAAAGCCCTCTGTTACTTTCCTTATAGCACCAGATGGACACAACAGTCCGTCTTTGCAACTTCGCAGTCGTGATGCAGAGGGACCGTCAATATTGGTGGCCATGTCCAGTGATAGTGACAGTGCAAAGAGCGAGGACCCACTCTTGCAAGAATGTAACATTGAAGATCTTATTCAGACATTGTCTTCTTCAGAACGCTACAATCCTAAAGAAACATAGGCTTTGGTGATTGGTGCATGGCTGATATTTATTTCACTCACTTGTCATTTTTATTTTGTAATGACTGTGTCATTTTCCCATTTTGTATTCCATTAATTGATTGCTTTTTTGTGTCTGGTACTTCTTGAACACAACACATGTCTTGTGCTGTCATTCGTCATCATTGCTATATTTTTCATGCAAAATTTGCATTAATGCAATAGTGCTCGCTGTATTAAAATACATAAAAATACATTATAAAACTATTGGTCCATGTGAGTGGCATAAAATTATATAATTATGCATGCATGTATCAGTTGTCATGCTGCAAGTTGTGCTTCTGTCCGAGCTACAAATATTCGGCAAGTTTGGGTCTATTTAGACCCACAGGAGCTCGAGGGTAGGATAGGGTTTAAATATAATTAAACAGCTTCCTATATATGCGGCCTGTACAATAATGTATGTTTTTCGTACATATAGATATCCAAGATGCATGACAGATTGACAGTCGATTCATCATGGAATCCACTGCACGCTCGAGCTCCTTGGCAGCGCAGTTTATTCACAGACAACACCTGACTCCTTTAATTAGTTTGACTGAGTCGAGGCACATTCGATCTGAGACAGATGGGAATGTTTGGTCCCAGTTCATTGTCTTTCATTAATTGGAGGAGTTCACGGACAACGTTAACTGTCACCCGATGCTCCTCTTTTGTATTGCGAGCATAGGAGTGTGTCCAGAAAATCATAATAGTTATATAATTATTATTATAATCCTAGTGTAATAACTACAATTATTTGTGATAACTTGGCCATATCATTACTCATTAAGACTAATAATTTTTATCAGCTATTAATTCTTATTTATCAGCATGTGTGCATTATTTAAATGCTGCAATGTATAAATGGGCAGTGCGCATGTGTGCCTCTTACTGCTTAAGTTCCTTCAAAACAATTCTAATTCTCCATAATTATGATGGCGGACGGTAGAATTGAGGTTTTGCTACTCGCTCCTCAGCAGCATACATGCACAGCTTGTTGACGCATGTCGCCCCCCTTAGATCGAGACCCACCGTATGACGTGCGAAATAATGTGGGAAAATTTGGTCTCGATTGGCTGCCGCTCGCAGGAGGACTTGCACTGTATATATATACAGATGATGATTGCATCGATGTGCAATTGCATGCATGGCAGCAATACAATACATGCATGTATGTAGAAAGGAAAATTAAAGGAAAATAATCACTAACACACCAGCTTATATAAACAATTAAGTGGGACATTGAGGGGACTATAAATTTGTCACATTCTGTACAATGTAAAAAATAAGATTTGTAAACAAAATGTCCGACACACTACAGCTGTAGTTAGTGCTACTAATAAAACAACATTTGACCACTGATTAATAGTAAATTAGTAAAAGTGATGAGTTACGCATGCACCATTTCAACAGAAGTGAGAAGTATGTTTAGGTCTCTTGGGTCAGTGAGCCCACCACACACAATAAAGGATGTGCTACTTAGAGATACAACAGCACAAAGATCACGTGGTACACCAAGCTGACCCACTTTGGACCACTTGTTATTGTTAGGATCATAAACAAACACATCTGAAGTTGGTGTGTGTGACTTGTCAACTCCACCGACAGCTACAACATGAGCTGTGTCTTGTAATAGCGCTGAGCTGTAGTAAGGGGTAGGTGCTATTTCAGTCCAATGATGTGACATGCTATAACCTTCAGTTGTAAGTGCATTCTTCAGTGCAGTCAGTGGCAACTGCCACACAGTCCTGGTTGTTTTGTATGTATCGGTAGCTTTATCATATGTGATGCCAGCACTTGCAACATACAAGTGAGCAGTGGAAATGGTAAATTGCATTCCAACCAATGGCCGTGGTAGCGTGAAGTTTTCTACTGTTGACCATTGGAGTGTGGTGATGTTGAGTATGGCAATGCTACTGAGAAGGGTCTGCCCGTCTTCACCCCTACCGCCAGCAACCACTACTAGGTTTTGGTAAGTAGTAACACCAGGTCGGACTCTCTTGGTAGGCATAGGTGGTAGTTCTTGGTGCCAAACTTGCCCATTCCATGTGCTCATTAGGTTAGTAACAGTACGGGATGATGGTTTTCTACCACCAATGAGCACTAACTGGCCATTGATAGATGCAGCCTGACTACGACATTGCGGGCTGGGAGGTAGAGTGCTCCACGTGTGGAGATTGATACTGTACACCTGTACTTGACGTTCCATTGCAATGTCATTGCAGCCTCCACCGCAGATATAGATGTGCTCATCAATCTTAACTGCTGTGGCAAGGCAAGTTGGGATAGGGAGATCCGGTAGCTTCAATGAATGTAGTCTGCCTTCATCATGCAGCAGTGGGCCACTTTCGAAAGTCTACAAGATATAGTAAGGGGAAAGGATGCAGTCATTATATGAATGTGCATGGCAAGAATGCAATAAGCGCAGCCATGCTGGCTGCAGTCACATAGAATGCAGTACAGTGGAATATCCAATAAAGGACGCTCCCTAGGGAGTGCCCTTTATCCAATAAAGGGCACTCCCTATGTAAAGGACATGATACAAATTATCTCCCTATAATTATATAAGGGAGAAAATTTACTGTCCCAATCTACATGCCAATGCATGTATTATCCACCTCTGAAAGAGGACAACCTACATATATATACAAAGGACAAAGTGGCCAATCCCAACATGTCCATTATTTAAATATCCATGTCTTGAAGTAGCAGACAAACATTGGTGTTTGCAGTAAACATAGTGTGCATACAGTGCATGTTATAGTATAGCGACATAATGAGTGTGCATGAGCAAGACAGGTGCATGTTTGGGTGAATGAGAAGATATCACTCCTCTCATTGTGTAGTGAATACCAATATGACAGGTGCTAGCCTCGTTCCCAGGCCGTCTGCATTAATTAGTGCGTGGGTGGACAGGACGGCCTGGGCACCACTGTTCCTGCCCCCCCCTCCCAAAACTAGGGGGGCGCCGGAAAACATTGTATAATGTTTCCGTAAATGTATGTGAAGATCTGGATCTAATCTGGCTCGCGGTTGTGCACCGACTACTGCATACATGCGAGGCTGTCTGACTCTCAGTCACATTCCAAAATAGTATTTCTGTAAGCTGAGCTATTTTGCCCCAGCCTGCTAGCTGCTACGTACAAGAGTGCAAATGAATATCCGCGGCGAGGAAGCTCCCAGAAGCCGCACTCTTCGCAAAAGCCTTGCCCTATGTCTTCTCTAAGGCAAGGTAGGCAAATAACTAAAGCTGAAGCTTTTACAAGCTAATACTTTGCTGCAATATCTTTGCGCATGCGCAAACAGTGGTTCCCAGGCCATCCATTATGCCTCCGCGCTAATTAACTTGGACGGCCTGGGAACGGGGCTAGACAGGTGCAAAACCATCCCATATAGACACTCACTCCAAGATTGCGCAGATGTGGGTCCATGAGCAAGGTAAGGTTCACCTGATGGCAACTAGGGCGCTCGGCCGCATCATCCTTCAGACACTTAAGGACAACTGGCTTCAGTGGGTGAGCATCAGACAGCACGGTGAGGTCTCCTTCACGACGATCCACCTCAGGTTTACTACCGATGTTGACTAGTCCACATGACGGAGGTCGTTGTGTTGCCACTTGCAGGATGACGACTCCAAAGGAGAAGATGTCACTCTTTTCAGTGAAACGAGGCCTGTCAGCCAAACACTCTGGAGGCATGTATGGAACACAGCCTGGAGCCTTGGTGGTGAGGTACTGCACATCAGGGGGACGAAACTTAGCCTGGCCGAGGTCACTGATCTTCACCACTTTGCCGCTGTCGCTCAGCAGTATGTTCTTTGCCGTTAGGTCCCGATGTAGGATTTGTGGCTCGTGTTGGTGAAGGAAGAGCAGACCTGATGCGATCTGCACACAGATGGCAACTTGCTTCTCTTGAGCGAGTGTCCCGCGATTGTTTCGAAGAAACTGTTCCAACGTCTCCTCCATCAGCTCCATCACTAACACCGCGCTGCCGTCAATTGTAAATACACCGAGAAACTGCACGACATTTCCGTGTTGAGCCGCCTCCATGAGCTCGCACTCGCGACGAAAGTTGGTCAAGACGGATTCAAGATCCTCACTTGTGGTCCTCGCGTAGTCCAACAACAGTCCATGGATCTTCTTAATAGCCACAGGCCTCGCACCCAGACTTCCCCGAAACACGACTCCGAAGGATCCTCGGCTGATCTCTGGCCCAACCTTGAGGGCATCCGGACGAGGAGCGAACAACTTCGAGAAGAGATCACCCATGGTAGCTACAGGTTGGTTGGGCGTGCACAATGGATCACATGAGTTTAGCGTAGAACAGTGGGGGTCACGTGGTCTGTCTAGCTCTCTAGACCCTTCCCAGTAAGCGCCCTCGGTGATGCGTCATAGTTGGCTAGAAAAAGGTTCTCCCCGCTGCCGCAGAATGCCATGTCTGTATTATGCCATTCTTTGCAGGTCTTCTCATCACACTCCTTTCCTCTGTGAGCTTCCTTACTCAGTTGGAGAGAGTCACTGGATCAAGTGTAGCTGGCAACTTCAAGAAACTGGGAGAGATGGAGAGTGTTCCTGCTCCTGGTCCCATTACTCCGGGTAGTACTGTTAAGACTGCATCAGCAGAGATGTAGGCTGAGTGCTCAGGGTGATGGGATGTTCAAAAATTTACCAGATGAAAGGCTGCAAAGTTAGAGGCAGCCAAATGTAGTGGACCAGGCAGGTACTATAGCAGCTTAGAAGTGTTTGTGTATTAAAATGTTCTTGCCTGTAGCAAATGGTTTGCAGGTACATTTTTTTTACCCATTTTTCATTACTCACATAAAATTCTGCTTCTACATACGTGTATATACTGTGCCTGTCCCCTTTAATCTCCCAGATTTGTGGACCTCCAAAATGCAGTGACTTTGACAACTGCATTTCCTGTCTGTTCACCATTGTGGGCACATCTCTCGTTCAACAGGACCGCGGAGCCTGTCTTTACCTTTGCAATGATATTGAAGTTATCACAACGACAGATTCCTCCCTTGTAGCAACACTGCAAGGGAACAGCACCCTTCAATGTAGTGACTACCGCTCCAGTGAAAGATGTGAGGGCCCTGTGTATTATGTCCAGGGAAGGGGAAAGAGACTGTACGTCGTGGAAGGATCCCTAAGTGAGTGATCATCTTTACATGTTATTGTAATACAGTGAAATAGCGGTAGTATGTGTACTTTTAGTTTTACTCCAAACTCACTATTCCACTACAACCCTGAATCTCCCAATTGTGGCGGATTACAGGGTTTCACTGTATTACAGTATGTTAAGTCCTATTCAGCAGCTGCTCAAACATTCTGTCATTTGCAGCTGTTTCTTGTACAGTTGGTGTTATTTATTGTTTCCTGTCACGTTGTGTACGTTGTACAAGAAACAGCTGCAAGTGATCCAAAGCTTCAACAAGGCTCTCCATTGTGTATTCCACCACGTGTCACATGAAACACCTCTGTTACCAGACCACCTATCTACAGAGACCAGTTCATCAAACTCTCCATAGTGCATTTTACCACACATGAAGCACCTCTGTTATAAGACCACCTCTCTACAGAGACCAATCCATCAACCTCCCCATAGTGTATTCCACCACACATGAGCACCTCTGTTATAAGACCACTTCTCTACAAAGACCAGTCCCTCAACCTCCGTATAGTGTATTCCGCCACAAATAGAATACTTTCATTTGTGAACATTCTCATGTTAACTCCCCTCACCTCCCCCCTCCCCTTCCCTCCCCTCCTCTCCCATCCTTTCCCCCTCTCACAGGATGTGCTGCTCTTCCACTGTCTATTCTGCAGTGGATCATGGTAGTGCCCATTGTTGCTGGACTGCTGATAATGGCTGTTGTGGCTATCATTGTCACCAAGTTAATCATTGTCTTCATGGTGAGGATTTGAACTGTTTGTGCTATTTGTTGTACTGAAGTGTATACCTTTATGGTAGCGACATAGTACATCATTCACCCCCTATTGAAGCATTAGTAGTATTGAACTATACGGTTGCAGAACTATTCACAGTGAATTGGTTGAGGGGGGCTTTGGGAGTTATTAACTTTTTAAACTAAGCTCTATTAAGTGGGGTTCTCTACAACCAGGAATGTAAATGTTCAAGTTTTCGAGCACTTTGACTTCCAATTTCACACGTAAAACTATAAAGTTGTTTCTAAATTCTACTATGCAACTAATGAAAGTGAACATTCTGTGTGTTTTTGGTTGATGGAGCTGCGTACAGTGCAGTGTTTGCTGATCAAATCACCTGTCTATAGTGAACATTGCAACATCATTTTCTTCCCCTTCCTTTCCCACTTACCTCTCAGGACTACAGAGAGTATTGGGCATTTAATGAGAGTGTGAGAAGGGTTAATTTCCCAGAAGTGAGTTAATATGTGCACACACACACGCGCACACATACGCACATGTGCACACACACACACACACACACACACACACACACACACACACACACACACACACACACACACACACACACACCATATTGACAGCATTGTTTTATACAGGATAGACTTGCTATAGTCACAGATTAAATCACAGTGAGTACCTTATTTTCCTACCAACAGACGGAGAACCCTCTTTACAAGTCTGCATGGCAGACCTTCTACTGTCCAATGTATCCAGGCTATCTGGAGCAGGGTCTGGTTGGCACCACGTTGGCTATCCAGCGATCATGGTCTTTACCCTCCATCAGAGATGATGAGGCTGATGGCAACAAAGATACAGTTACCATCAGTTCAGGCCATCAAGAAAGTGAGTCTCTTCAAGCGAGACATAGAGCAAAGCCCTCTGTTACTTTCCTTATAGCACCAGATGGGCACAACAGTCCGTCTCTGCAACTTCGAAGTCGTGATGCAGAGGGGCCGTCAATATTGGTGGCTATGTCCAGCGATAGTGACAGTGCAAAAAGTGAGGACCCACTCTTGCAAGACTGTAACATTGAAGATCTTATTCAAACGTTGTCTTCTTCAGAACGCTACAATCCTAAAGAAACATAGGCTTTGATGATTGGTGCATGGCTGATATTTATTTCACTCACTTGTCGTTTTTATTTTGTAATGACTGTGTCATTTTCCCATTTTGTATTCCATGAACTGATTGCTTTTTTGTGTCTGGTACTTCTTGAACACAGCACATGTCTTGTGCTGTTCCTTCGTCATCATTGCTATGTTTTTCATGCATGCATACCAAATTTGCATTAATGCAATAGTGCTGTATTAAATTACATAAAAATACGATAATATTATCGGCCCATGTGAGTGGCATAAAGTTATATAATTATGCATGCATATATATATATATGCATGCATGTATCAGTTGTCACACCGCAGTTGTGCTTTTGTCCGAGCTACAAAAATTCGGCAAGTTTGGGTCTATTTAGACCCACGGGAGCTCCGGGGTAGGATAGGGTTTAAATTTATAATTTAACAGCTTCCTATTTATGCGGCCTGTATGATTATGTATAATATATTTTTCATATGTATAGATCCAAGATGCATGACGAATTGACAGTTGATTCATCATGGAATCCACTGCACGCTCGTGCTCCTCGGCAGCAGCTTATTCACACACAACACCCGGCTCCTTTAATTAGTTTGATTGAGTCGAGGCACATTCTGAGACAGATGGGAACGTTTGGTCCCAGTTCGTCGTCTATATCATCAGAGGAGTTCACGGACAACGTTATAACTGTCGACCGATGCTCCTCTTTGTATTGCAAGCAGGAGTGTGTCCGGAAAATCATAATAGCTATTATTACAATTCTAGTGTAATAACTACAATTATTCGTGATAACTTGGCCATATCATTACTCATCAAGACTAATAATTATTATCAGCTATTAATTCTCATTTATCAGCATGTGTGCGTTATTTAAATGTTACAATGTATAAATGGGCAGTGCGCATGTGTGCCTATTACTACTTAAGTCCCTTCAAAAGAATTATAATTCTATATAGCTAGGTTCTCCATATTTCCAAGATGGTGGACGGTAGAATTGAGGTTTTCGCCACTCGCTCCTCAGCAGCATGCAAGCGCAGCTTGTTGATGCATGTCGCCCCCCTTAGATCGAGACCCCTGGTATGATGTGCGAAATAATGTGGGAAAGTTTGGTCTCGATTGGTGGTTGCTCACAGGAGGACTTTCACTGTATACAGATGATGATTGCACTGATGTGCAATTGCATGCATGGCAGCAATACAATACATGCATGTACGTAGAAAGGAAAAATATAGGAAAATAATCACTAACATACCAGCTTATATAACCAATTAAGTGGGACATTGAGGGGACTATAAATTTGTCACATTCTGTACAGTGTAAAATAAGATTTGTAAACAAAATGGCCGACACACCACAGCTGTAGTTAGTGCTAATAACAAAACAACATTTGACCACTGATTAATAGTAAACTGGTAAAAGTGATGAGTTACACATGCACAATTTCAACAGAAGTGAGAGGTGTGCTTAGTGGGTCTCTTGTGTCAGTGCACCCACCACACACAATAAAGGATGTGTTACTTAGTGATACAACAGCACAATGAACACATGGTACACCAAGCTGACCCACTTTGGTCCACTTGTTATTGTTAGGATCATAAACAAACACATCTGAAGTTGGTGTATATGACTCGTCTATTCCAATGACAGCTACAATGTGAGCTGTGTCTTGTAATAGCACTGAGTTGAAGTAAGGGGTAGGTGCTATTTCTGTCCAATGATGTGATATGTTATCACCTTCAGTTGTAAGCGCATTCTCCAGTGCAGTCAGTGGCAACTGCCACACAGTCTTGGTAGGTGTGCCTGCATTGGTAGCTACATCATACGTGACGATAGCACTTGCAACATACAAGTGTGAATTGGAAATAGTAAATTGCATTGATAACATTGGTTGTGGCAGTGTAAAGCTGTCTAGTGTTGACCATTGGAGTGTGGTGATGTTGAGTACGGCGATGCTACTGAGAAGGGTCTGCCCGTCTTCACCCAACCCTCCTGTGACTACTACTAGGTTTTGGTAAGTAGTAACACCGGGTCGAATTCTCTTGGTAGGCATAGGTGGTAGTTCTTGGTGCCAAACTTGCCCATTCCATGTGCTCATTAGGTTAGTAACAGCACCGGATGATGGTTCTCTACCGCCAATGAGCACTAACTGGCCATTGATAGATGCAGCCTGACTACGATACTGCGGGCTGGGAGGTAGAGTGCTCCACGTGTGGTGATTGATACTGTACACCTGTACTTGACGTTCCATTGCAATGTCACCACAGCCTCCACCACAGATATAGATGTGCTCATCAATCTTAACTGCTGTGGCACGAACAGTTGGGATAGGGAGATCTGGTAGCTTCACTGAATGTAGTCTGCCTTCACCGTGCAGCAGTGGGCCACTTTGGAAAGTCTACAAGATATAAATAGTAAGATATATATAGTAAGGGAACATGGCAAGAATGCAATAAGCGCAGCCATTCAGGCTGCAGTCTCACATAATGCAGTACAGTAGAAAGAAAGGACACTCCCTATAAAGGACATGATACAAATTATCTCATTATAATTGAGTGGATTTGAGAAAACGACCCACTGTACACAGTTTATTATCAATTTTGAGTTAGTGACACTGTGTTAAAGCAGAGTGGTTGAGCTCTCTATTGCCCTTTGTTGTGCTTCGATAGCTGCTTTAGTTCCCAAGATACGCTTGCCTAAAATACGAAATTACGCTAGGTGCTTGGCCGAAAAAGGCGTTAAAAACATGGACTTCCGGTCACGGCACAAATGGCTGACAGTTGGGTTGGTCATCGTGGGAAGCGTATCTGCCTTTTCCTCGGCACGGGAAGGTCTTCACTCTCGTCGGGAATGCTGGATTAGTGTACGTACGTCGACTTCGAGCAAGGCCTGGTTGCCTTGAATAACGTGCGTAGCATTTTACGCTTACGTGACATGTTCATATACGTTGCGCCAGACGGCCACTGTGTAAATTCGCAGTCTTCGTTTCAGCTTCAGAGAAGGAATATAGGATTCAAACTTGGCCACAAGATAGGGACTGTATCATAGATATGAATGATGCCATAATCCGTTTTTCGGGGAAATATCACCCGCATGACTGTTTTGTCCCATAGCTATTGTTTACATTTTGTGCGAAGTGGGTCGTTTTCTGTAATCTGCTCACATATATATAAGGGACAAAATTCACAGTCCCAACCTACATGCCAATTCACCTCTGAAAGAGGACAACCTTTGTATATACAAGGACGAAGTGGCCGATCCCAACGTGTCAAATATTTAGAGATTCCATTGTAATTGCCTTGAAGTAGCAGACAAACATAGTGTGTATACAGTGTATACCGTAAATATTCTAAAAATCAAAAATCTAAAGTTTGCAAACTTCCAGCGATCTTGACTCGACCTGCTCTAAAATTCAATTTATTGGCCATCTCTAAAGTTCGGGAAAACCTCTAATTTCGGCAAGGGCATGGCACTAGTTAATTTCATCTCCATGGTTGATGAACACTAACGCTTCTCCAATACTGGGATTCTACACCTCCTTGTAGACATGATATCTGCGAATAATGCACGATACTGTGACAAAGAAAGTGCTAGCAGTGGCCATTTTCTATACAGAGCCTTCCTAGAAATGGTGGCAAAGCAGAGACCGCTCCAATTTCGCAAGAAGGCTCTAATTTTCACAAGAAGACAGCAAAGAAGATCATATCGCCTCCTAATTTCAACAGGTTAGATTTGAAATGCAGAAAAAGTGCACGCATTTTTAGAATATTTACGGTATTTGATATAGCTATACACAACGAGTGCATGCATCAGCAAGAGAGGTGCATGTTTGGGTGAATGAGTTGGGCTTGCACAGCTCCACTCATTGCATGTGTAGTGAACACCAAAAGCTACAACATGCACCATCACATATAGGGACTCACTCCGGGGTTGTGCAGATGAGGGTCCACGAGCAAGGAAAGGTTCACCTGATGGCAACTAGGGCGCTCGGCTGCATTATCCTTCAGACACTTAAGGACAATTGGCTTCAGTGGGTGAGCATCAGACAGCACGGTAAGGTCTCCTTCACGACGATCCACCTCAGGTTTACTACCGATGTTGGCTAGTCCACTTGATGGAGCTTGCTGTGTTGCCACTTGCAGGATGACGACTCCAAAGGAGAAGATGTCACCCTTATCGGTGAAACGAGGCCTGTCAACCAAACACTCTGGAGGCATGTATGGAACACAGCCTGGGGCCTTGGTGGTGAAGTACTGCACATCAGGGGGACGAAACTTAGCCTGGCCGAGGTCACTGATCTTCACCACTTTGCCGCTGTCGCTCAGCAGTATGTTCTTTGCTGTTAGGTCACGATGCAGGATTTGTGGGTCGTGTTGGTGAAGGAAGAGCAGACCCGATGCGATCTGCAGGCAGATGGCAACTTGCTTCTCTTCAACGAGTGTCCCGCGATTGTTTCGGAGAAACTGCTCCAACGTCTCCTCCATCAGCTCCATCACTAACGCGGCGCTGCTGTCAATTGTAAATACACCGAGAAACTGCACGACATTTCCGTGTTGAGCCGCCTCCATGAGCTCGCACTCGCGACGGAAGTTGGTCAAGACGGATTCAAGATCCTCACTTGTGGTCCTCGCGTAGTCCAACAACAGTCCGTGGATCTTCTTAATAGCCACAGGCCTCGCACCAAGACTTCCTCGAAAAACGGCTCCGAAGGATCCTCGGCTGATCTCTGGCCCAACCTTGAGGGCATCCGGACGAGGAGCGAACAACTTCGAAAAGAGATCACCCATGGTAGCTACAGGTTGGTTGGTTGGGCGTGCACAAAGGATCACATGAGTTCAGCGTTGAACGGTGGGGGTCACGTGGTCTGTCTAGCTCTCTAGACCCTTCCCAGTAAGCGCCCTCGGTGGAACGTCATCATTGGCTAGAAAAAGTTCCTCCCCGCTGCCGCAGGATGCCATTCTTTGCAGATCTTCCCATCACACTCCTTTCCTCTGTGAGCTTCCTTACTCAGGTGGTGAGAGTCACTGGATCAAGTGTAGCTGGCAACTTCAAGAAACTGGGAGAGATGGAGAGTGTTCCTGGTCGTCTACTGCAGGATGTCTTCCCAGAAGAAGAAGGATTACAGTTGACAGGAAATCTCTGGGTTTCAAACACGAGGAGTCATAGTCTGTTAGTTCCAGCAGAAAGGCCTGACAGAGACACTCTTGAGTTATCTAGCTCGGAATGGGAGAGAAGCAAGCCTTGGGAGAATGACAAGGAGGTAGAGGACAAGGACAGTGTCATCCTTCAAGGAGACGTGACAGGATTAGAACAGTTTGGGCAGAATGGCAAATTGTAAGAGAAACAAAGTAATTTTGGAGAGATTACATGGCACAGGGAAAGAGCTATAGGGTAGAGCGGGGTAATTTGAAATACGGGGTAATTTGAAATAACTTTCCCTCATCGGCTCGCATTTAGCGAAGAATTGTGGGAATATCTTGAAAACTCGGAACAACGAAGCATAGTGTGTGACGATTCTCTGCATGTAAAAACGACGGTAGAAGACAATGAAATAATGAAGATAGCGTACAATATACGGATATATGCAACTATTCTCATGAGCTAAAATTTCACCTTGATGAAAGTCACAGCTCTAGCGATGTCCTGAAATAGCTCACACAATCATGCAGACATGGTGCAAATGAGACCAACTGAATCGCTGAAATCGTCGAGCAGCACTGTAATCTATCGCCAACTGCCGACTGCTGCGACGGAAGTAATTAATTAATATTTAGCAAGTCGATGGTATCATTCCAGCGCGAAATTTGAATCCAACGTTTGGAGTAGTGATGCCAAGGACATATAAGAAGAAAACTGAGCACGGTTCATGGTCCAGCGAGTCGTTGGCAAATGCCATTGATGCTGTAAAGCAAGGTATGAGCCAGACTTCTGCTGCGAAGAGATATGGGATCTCGATCAGCACACTCCATCGGCATTACAGAGGTAATCTCAATGCCCTCTTATGTGGACTCATTGACTATGAAATTAGTATGCATCTACCTCAACATTAACACAATGTGTAGGGAAAAGCAAAAGCAAAAATGCAGGTCACCCGACAGTTCTGATGTATGATGAAGAAAGGGAGATTGTGGCAACCTGTCAAGCCATGCAGGATCTTGGCTTTGGCTTGACGCGGGAGATGGTGGCTCAGGTAGTCGCTGACTACCTAGCTACCATACACAGGACCAATCCTTTCCTGAATGGTGTGCCTGGCCCTGACTGGTGGACATCTTTTCTCAAGAGATGGCCTCAGCTAAGTGAGAGGAAGCCGGAGCACTTGTCCCGAAAGCGAGCTGAGGGAGTAACCCGCCCAGTTGTTGATGCGTGGATCAACACTGTAGGTAAAGCATTTGAGAAGTATGGCTTGAATGAGTACTGTGGAGATG
The DNA here is from genome assembly GCA_964019415.1 of Ianthella basta. NCBI lineage: Eukaryota > Metazoa > Porifera > Demospongiae > Verongiida > Ianthellidae > Ianthella > Ianthella basta. The sequence continues at coordinate 11,012,174 of OZ025870.1, read as the reverse complement.
AGTTGGCAAAAAGACTTTGGAATGCAGATGAAACTGGGTTGTGCCTGGATGCTACGTCGAAGAAGGTCCTTGCACGGAGGGGTGTAAAAGCTGTATATGAAGTAGGAGGAGGATCTGGCCGTGAGTACATCACAGTACTTGGGTGCGGCTCAGCCGATGGGGTCAAGCTGCCTCCATTTGTCATATACAAGGCGAAGAATTTTTGGTCAAGGTGGACCAAAGATGGTCCAGCAGGAGCCACATACGGTGTCTCAGATAGTGGGTGGATGGAGAAAGCCAATTTTTGCCAGTGGTTTGACCGTACATTTTCGCCAGCCGTTTCCCACTTACTAGCTACCGGTCCTGTTGTGCTCTTTTTTGACGGACATGGCTCACACATTGATTTCGAACTTGTGAGCTTGGCCCTGAAGCATAACGTCATCCTCATGTGTTTGCCACCGCATGCCAGTCACGTTCTTCAGCCACTGGATGTGGCTTGTTATGGACCGCTGAAGGAAGTGTGGAGGCAAACACTGAAGGATTTCAAGATGAGCAGCGGGGCCATGCACATCACTAAGGCTGAATTTCCATCACTGTTGAAGGACATGTGGGAGAGGAGCCTTCTTGCTCGTCACCTGAAGAGCGGATTCAAGTGCTGTGGCCTCCATCCACTTTCGAAAACGGCCATACCAGACAGCAAGTTGTCTCCAGCACTCAATTGCAGCACAGATCCTCAGCCAAGTATTCCTACGCCTCGGCCAAGGCTGAGCATTGAAGTGATGTCTAAATGCTCTCGAGGAACACCACATCTGACACCAATTCGGCTGCATCTCCGGGACCACTTTGCCAGACTTCTAGACAAGAAGCAGCACAAATGCAAGAGCGATAAGGACAAGCGGAAGGTAAAGCCATCCTTTTACGGTCAAGTCCTGACATCAGATGAACTGGTTGAGCTGTTGGAAAGAGAGAAAGAAATGAAGAGTCAAAAGAGGAAGATAGCATCTAGTAAGTGTCAGCAATATGTATTACAATCATTAGTATATTAACATTAAGATTCCACGTGTCATTCCATAAATGTGTGCAGGTACCACTGGCAAAGGAAAGCGCAAGGCTAAGGCAGCAGTTTCCAAGAAGTCTACCTCAGCATCCAGGAAGTCTCCCTCAGCATCCAAGAGGCTTATGTCTACCACAGCATTGCTATCCAAGAAGAAGTCTGATGCTCCCAGTGTTGCAACAGTAGAAGGTAGCTATATAGCTGTACTATACAGTGTACTTTTCTGTCATACACTTAAGCTATATAGAATTATTAAAAGTTCACTCTTTTCTGCTTGTAGATCCTGAATCTGAAGACGACGGAATATGCTGTGAATGCAACAATGCCGTTGATGATGTGCTTTGGGTAGCATGCGATGAGTGCAGCTCGTGGTACCACCTATGTTGTACTGACCTAAAGGAAAGCCCTGGGCCGGAAGACATGTGGATCTGCCCACTGTGTTTTGACATTTAAACATGTGCATACACCTTAACTGCTGCTTTGCTACTTTTATTGCTGACGATAGTACGTTTTTCTCTCCGAAGTACATCATTTTCAAATTACCCCGTCAGCCATTTTTTGCAAGAAATCGTATGAAATCGAACCAGGGCTTCGCATTCTTCCTGTCATGACCGACTAGCCATTGTTCTTGTATGATATCACAGAGTACTAGCTCCCCTCACTTCTCGGTGAAAACTGCTTACCTTAGTCTTCTCGTTTTCTGGAGCCATGGCGTCAAACTCCGGTGCTCAAATTATATGCCGAATTCCCCCGCTTTACCCTAGGGCCTATCCAGGCTATGTGATTGGGCGCCTTGGCAATGGCTGCACTGCATTTTTCATTGGTCCATATCAGGCCCTTACAGCTGCACACTGTGTGTACAAGAGGAGTACTCGACAGTGGAAGAAATGGGCACTGGACATTGAAGGTCTATATGACTGCAAGAAACCAGCACATGTCATGTCATTCCATGCAGTGGACATGGCTCTTGTGAGTGTGGATCATGCAAGTGCCAACCGGGATACTCTGGCCAGTACTGTCAAGATTGCATCAGCAGAGAGGTAGGCTGAGTGCTCAGGGTGAAGGGATGTTCAAACATTCACCAGATGAAAGGCTGCAAAGTTAGAGGCAGCTAAATGTAGTGGACCAGGCAGGTACTATAGCAGCTTTCAAGTGTTTGTGTATTACAATTTTCTTGCCTGTAACAGGTACATTTTTACCCATTTTTGCATTACTCACATAGAATTCTGTTTCAACATACTGTACCTATTCCCTTTTAACCTCCCAGATATGTGGACCACCAAAATGCAGTGACTTTGACAACTGCATTTCCTGTCTGTTCACCATTGTGGGCACCTCTCTTGTTCAACAGGACCGCGGAGCCTGTCTTTACCTTTGCAATGATATCGAAGTTATCACAACGACATATTCCTCCCTTGTAGTAACACTGCAAGGGAACAGCACCCTTCAATGTAGTGACTACCGCTCCAGTGAAAGATGTGAGGGCCCTGTGTATTATGTCCAGGGAAGGGAAAAGAGACTGTACGTCGTGGAAGGATCCCTAAGTGAGTGATAATCTTTACATGTTTATTTTACCACACATGAAGCACCTCTGTTATAAGACTGCCTCACTACAGAGACCAATCCATCAACCTCGCCATAGTGTATTCCACCACACATGAAGTACCTCTGTTATAAGACCACCTCTTTATAAAGACCAGTCCCTCAACCTCCCCATAGTGTATTCCACCACACATGAAGCACCTCTGTTACCAGACCACCTCTCTACAGAGACCAATCCATCAACCTCCTCATAGTGTATTCCACCACACATGAAGCACCTCTGTTATAAGACCACCTATTTATAGAGACCAGTCCCTCAACACATAGTGTATTCCACCACAAATAGAATACTTTCACTTGTGAACATTTTCATAATAACTCCCCCTCCCCTCCCCTCCCCTTCCCTCCCCTCCTCATCCTTTCCCCCTCTCACAGGATGTGCTGCTCTTCCACTGTCTATTCCGCAGTGGATCATGGTAGTGCCCATTGTTGCTGGACTGCTGATAATGGCTGTTGTGGCTATCATTGTCGCCAAGTTAATCATTGTCTTCATGGTGAGGATTTGAACTGTTTGTGCTATTTGCTGTACTGAAGTTTATACCTTTATGGTAGTCTGGCCCGCTAGACCGTCCTGTAAGCACCCGGTAGGCGTGGAAGGGAAGGGACGGTCTAGCGGCAGTATAGATTAAATAACACCTTTTCGACCAATCAGATTCATTTCCCCGGAATCTCGGGTAATAGTATTCATTGACAATTGAAGAAGACCAATGTGCAATTAGTTCGGAGGCGGATCGTTGCTGCTGTCTTTCCTTGGCTCCATAGAACAACCATACTACTTGGTTAAGCGAGGCACACTGACAGCAGCTGGTGAGGCTCTCTCGCAGCTCGTAGCATTTAACTGCAGCGCCGATGGCAGAGACAATGAAGCTCCGTGCCTCTGCAAGGAGTGCTACAACGCGGTAATGCGACTAAAGAGTACACTACCAACACAGAAGGTAGTGCCGAACATTCCTCCATAGTAGTCACAACAATGCGGCAAGCACTCAAATATCCCATGTCCAGTGACTCGGCACCAGGCTTACGAACGTATCCTTACGGCTGATGACACTCTTCAAAGCTTCCTTCTAACGTCTCGTTAGGACCAACATTGACTTGCGCAGTGCACTCAAAGCGAATGATACAGCCCCTTCGAACAACTCCTCCATGATCAGCCGGTACTAGACAGATACGACGTAATAATTGGCACGATAATGCAAAGGTGTTATTTAATTTATACTGCCGCTAGACTGTCCCTTCCATTCCGTGTCTACCGGGCGCTTACGGGACGGTCTAGCAAGCCAGACTAACCTTTATGGTAGCGACATAATACATCACTCACCCCCTATTGAACTATACGGTTGTAGAACTATTCACAGTGTATTGGTTGAGGGGGGCTTTGGAAGTTATTAACTTTTTAAACTAAACTCTATTAAGTGGGGTCCTCTACAACCAGGAATGGATCAAGTTTTCGAGCATTTTGACTTCCGACTTCACATGTAAAACTATAAAGTTGTTTCTAAATTATACTATAATATGCAACTAATGAAAGTGAACGTTCTGTGTGTTTTTGGTTGATGGAGCTACAGTGCTGTGTTTGCTGATCAAATCACCTGTCTATAGTGGACTTTGCAACATTTATTTTCTTAATTCCCCTCCCTTTCCCACTTGCCTCTCAGGACTACAGAGAATATCGGGCATTTAAAGAGAGTGTGAGAAGGGTTAATTTCCCAGAAGTAAGTTAATATGTGCACACACACACACATGCACACACACACACACACACACACACACACAAACACACATATTCACACGTACACACACACACATACGCACGCACATACGCACGCACACACACACACACGCACACACACACACGCACACACACACACACACACACACACACACACACACCACACCATATTGACACATTGTCTTACATGATAGACTTGCTATAGTCGCAGATGAAATCAAAGTGAGTACCTTATATATTCCTACCAACAGACGGAGAACCCTCTTTACAAGTCTGCATGGCAGACCTTCTACTGTCCAATGTATCCAGGCTATCTGGAGCAGGGTCTGGTTGGCACCACGTTGGCTATCCAACGATCATGGTCCTTACCCTCCATCAGAGATGATGAGGCTGATGGCGACAAAGATACAGTTACCATCAGTTCAGGCCATCAAGAAAGTGAGTCTCCTCAAGTGAGACATAGAGCAAAGCCCTCTGTTACTTTCCTTATAGCACCAGATGGGCACAACAGTCCGTCTCTGCAACTGCGAAGTCGTGATGCAGAGGGACCGTCAATATTGGTGGCTATGTCCAGTGATAGTGACAGTGCAAAGAGCGAGGACCCACTCTTGCAAGAATGTAACATTGAAGATCTTATTCAAACATTGTCTTCGTCAGAACGCTACAATCCTAAAGAAACATAGGATTTGATGATTGGTGCATGGCTGATATTTATTTCACTCACTTGTCATTTTATTTTGTAATGACTGTGTCATTTTCCCATTTTGTATTCCATGAACTGATTGCTTTTTTGTGTCTGGTACTTCTTGAACACAACACATGTCTTGTGCTGTTCCTTCGTCATCATTGCTATGTTTTTCATGCATGCATACCAAATTTGCATTAATGCAATAGTGCTGTATTAAAATACATAAAAATATAATAAAAAATTATTGGTCCCTGTGAGTGGCATAAAGTTATATAATTATGCATATATATAGGCATGCATGTATCAGTTGTCACGCCGCAAGTTGTGCTTAATTCTGTCTGAGCTACAACAATTTGGCAAGTTGGGTCTATTTAGAGCTAGACACACAGCTTGAGGGTAGGATAGGGTTTAAATATAATAATTATTATAATTATATAAATTATTATTTAGCTTCCTATATAATTATGCGGCTTGTACAATTACGTTGTTTTCGTATAGATCCAAGATGCATAACGGATCAACAATTAATGTGCGCTCCTCGATCAATCGGCAGCAGCTTACACTCGCATGACATCCGGCCCTATAATTAGATTGATTGAGTTGAGGCACATCCTGAGACGGATGGGAACATTTAATTGGTCCCGATTCGGCATCTCTTGTGGGAGTAGTTGGCGGACAACGTTAACTGTCGATTGATGCTCCTCTTTTGTATTGTGAGCATATATAGGAGCGTGTCCGTAAAATCATATAATTATAATTCTAGTGTAATAACTACAAACTTGGCCATCATTACTCATCACGACTAATAATTATTATCAGCTATTAATTCTCATTTATCAGCATGTGTGCCTAATTTAAATGCTACAATGTATAAATGGGCAGTGCGCGTGTGTGCCTATTACTACTTAAGTTCCTTCAAAAAAATTCTAATTCTAGTTTCTCCATATTTCCAAGATGGGGGACGGTAGAATTGAGGTTTTCCCCATGCGCTCCTCAGCAGCATGCATGCACAGTTTGTTGACGCACGTCGCCCCCCTTAGATCGAGACCCACGGTATGACATGCGAAATAATGTGGGAAATTTTGGTCTTGATTGGTGGCCGCTCGCGGGAGGACTTGCACTGTACATACAGATGATGATTGCATCAATGTGCAATTGCATGCATGGCAGCAATACAATGCATGCATGTACGTAGAAAGGAAAAATATAGGAAAATAATCACTAACACACCAGTTTATATAAACAATTAAGTGGGACATTGAGGGGACTATAAATTTGTCGCATTCTGTACAATGTAAAAAATAAGATTTGTAAACAAAATGTCCGACACACCACAGCTGTAGTTAGTGCTAATAATAAAACAACATTTGACCACTGATTAATAGTAAACTGGTAAAAGTGATGAGTTACACATGCACTATTTCAACAGAAGTGAGAATTGTGTTTGAGATGTCTCTTGGGTCAGTGAGCCCACCACACATAATAAAGGATGTGCTACTTAGAGATACAACAGCACAAAGAGCACGTGGTACACCAAGCTGACCCACTTTGGTCCACATGTTATTGTTAGGATCATAAACAAGCACATCTGAAGTTGGTGTATCTGACTCATCAAATCCACCGACAGCTACAACATGAGCTGTGTCTTGCAATAGCACCGAGTGGTAGTAAGGGGTAGGTGCTATTTCAGTCCAATGATGTGATACGTTATCACCTTCAGTTGTTAGCGCATTCTCCAGTGCAGTCAGTGGCAACTGCCACACAGTATTGGTAGTTTTGCCTGTATCAGTAGCTACAACATACAAGTGTGCAGTGGAAATGGTAAATCGCAATCCACCCATCGGCCGTGGTAGTGTGAAGTCCTCTGGTGATGACCATTGGAGTGTGGTGATGTTGAGTACGGCGATGCTACTGAGAAGGGTCTGCCCGTCCTCACCCCACCCTCCTGCGACCACTACTAGGTTTTGGTAAGTAGTTACACCGGGTCGGGTTCGTTTAGCAGGCATAGGTGGTAGTTCTTGGTGCCAAACTTGCCCATTCCATGTGCTCATCAGGTTAGTAACAGTACCGAATGATGGTTCTCTACCGCCAATCAGCACTAACTGGCCCTTGATAGATGCAGCCTGACTACGATACTGCGGGCTGGGAGGTAGAGTGCTCCACGTGTGGTGATTGATACTGTACACCTGTACTTGACGTTCCATTGCAATGCCATCACAGCATCCACCGCAGATATAGATGTGCTCATCAATCTTAACTGCTGTGGCATAGCAAGTTGGGATAGGGAGATCTGGTAGCTTCACTGAATGTAGTCTGCCTTCACCATGCAGCAGTGGGCCACTTTGGAAAGTCTATAAGATATAGTAAGGGAAAGGATATACCAGTCACTATATCAACGTGGCAAGAATGCAATAAGCGCAGCCATTCAGGCTGCAGTCACACATAATGCAGTACAGTGGAATATCCAATAAAGGACGCTCCCTATAAAGGACATGATACAAATTATCTCCCTATATTTGAGCGGATTTTAGAAAATGATCCACTTTGCGTAGTTTATTATCAATTTTGAGTTAGTGACACCGTGTTAAAGCAGAGTGGTTGAGCTCTCTATTGCCCTTTGTTGTGCTTCAATAGCTGCTTTAGTTCCCGAGTTACGCTTGCCTAAAATACGAAATTACGCTGGGTGCTTGGCCGAAAAAGACGTTAAAAACATGGACTTCCAGTCACGGCACAAATGGCTGACAGTTGGGTTGGTTGTCATGGGAAGCGTATCTGCCTTTTCCTCGGCACGGGAAGGTCTTCACTCTAGTCGGGAATGCTGGATTAGTGTACGTATGTTGACTTCGAGCAAGGCCTGGTTGCCTTGAATAACGTGCGTAGCATTTTACGCTTACGTGACATGTTCGTATACGTTGCGCCAGACGGCCACCATGTAAATTCGCAGTCTTCGTTTCAGCTTCAGAGAAGGAATATAGAATTCAAACTTGACCACAAGATAGGGACTGTACCATAGATATAAATGATGCCATAATCCGTTTTTCGGTGAAATATCACCCGCATGACTGTTTTGTCCCATAGCTATTGTTTACATTTTGTGCGAAGTGGGTCATTTTCTGCAATCTGCTCACATATATATAAGGGACAAAATTTACAGTCCCAACCTACATGCCAATGCATTATCCGCCTCTGAAAGAGGACAACCTCTCTATATACAAGGACAAAGTGGCCGATCACAACGTGTCCATTATTTAGAGATTCCATTGTAATTGCCTTGAAGTAGCAGACAAACATAGTGTGTATACAGTGTATACCGTAAATATTCTAAAAAAATCAAAAATCTAAAGTTTGCAAACTTTCAGCGATCTTGACTTGACCTGCTCTAAAATTTAATTTATTGGCCATCTCTAAAGTTCGGGAAAACCTCTAATTTCGGCAAGGGCATGGCACTAGTTAATTTTGTCTCCACGGCTGATGAACACTAACGCTTCTCCAATACCGGGATTCCACACCTCCTTGTACACATGATATCTGCGAATAACGCACAATACAGTGACAAAGAAAGCGCTAGCAGCGGCCATTTTCTATACAGAGCCTTCCTAAAAATGGCGGCATGGCAGAGACTGCTCCAATTTCACAAGAAGGCTCTAATTTTCACAAGAAGACAGCAAAGAAGATCATATCGCCTCCTAATTTCAAAAGGTTAGATTTGAAATGCAGAAAAAGTGCACGAATTTTTAGAATATTTATGGTATTTGATATAGCTATACACAATGAGTGCGTAAATGAGCAAAAGAGGTGCATGTTTGGGTGAATGAGTTGGGCTTGCACAGCTCCTCTCATTGCATGTGTAGTGAATACCAAACACCATCACATATAGGGACTCACTCCAGGGTTGTGCAGATGTGAGTTCAAGAGCAAGGCATGTGTCACCTGATGGCAAGTAGGGCGCTCGGCTGCATCATCCTTCAGACACTTAAGGACAATTGGCTTCAGCGGGTGAGCATCAGACAGCACAGTGAGGTCTCCTTCACGACGATCCACTTCTGGTATAGCACCAATATTGACTAGTCCACATGACGTAGGTTGCTGTGTTGCCACTTGCAGGATGACGACTCCAAAGGAGAAGATGTCACTCTTTTCAGTGAAACGAGGCCTGTCAACCAAACACTCTGGAGGCATGTATGGAACACAGCCTGGGGCCTTGGTGGTGAGGTACTGCACATCAGGGGGACGAAACTTAGCCTGGCCGAGGTCACTGATCTTCACCACTTTGCCGCTGTCGCTCAGCAGTATGTTCTTTGCAGTTAGGTCCCGATGCAGGATTTGTGGCTCGTGTTGGTGAAGGAAGAGCAGACCTGATGCGATCTGCAGGCAGATGGCAACTTGCTTCTCTTCAACGAGTGTCCCGCGATTGTTTCGGAGAAACTGCTCCAACGTCTCCTCCATCAGTTCCATCACTAACACCGCGCTGCCGTCAATTGTAAATACACCGAGAAACTGCACGACATTTCCGTGTTGAGCCGCCTCCATGAGCTCGCACTCGCGACGGAAGTTGGTCAAGACGGATTCAAGATCCTCTTCTGTGGTCCTCGCGTAGTCCAACAACAGTCCGTGGATCTTCTTAATAGCCACTGGCCTCGCACCAAGACTTCCCCGAAACACGACTCCGAAGGATCCTCGGCTGATCTCTGGCCCAACCTTGAGGGCATCCGGACGAGGAGCGAACAACTTCGAAAAGAGATCACCCATGGTAGCTACAGGTTGGTCGTGCACAATGGATCACATGAGTTCAGCGTTGAACGTGGGGGTCACGTGGTCTGTCTAGCTCTCTAGACCCTTCCCAGTAAGCGCCCTCGGTGGTACGTCATCATTGTCATCATAATACAATACTTTCACTTGTGAACATTCTCATGTTAATTCCTCCCCCCTCCCCTTCCCTCCCCTCCCCTCCCCCTTGCTCACAGGATGTGCCACTCTTCCACTGTCTATTCCGCAGTGGATCATGGTAGTGCCCATTGTTGCTGGACTGCTGATAATGGCTGTTGTGGCTATCATTGTCGCCAAGTTAATCATTGTCTTCATGGTGAGGATTTGAACTGTTTGTGCTATTTGTTGTACGTACTGAAGTTTATACCTTTATGGTAGCGATGCAATACATCATTCACCCCCTATTGAACTATATGGTTGCAGAACTATTCACAGTGAATTGGTTAAGGGGGGCTTTGGAAGTTGTTATCCAAAAACGTTTTAAACTAAACTCTATTAAGTGGGGTTCTCTGTAACCAGGAATGGCTCAAGTTTTCCGGCGCTTTGACTTCCGACTTCACACGTAAAACTATAAAGTTGTTTCTAAATTCTACTATGCAACTAATGAAAGTGAACATTCTTGTGTTTTTGGTTGATGGATCTGCGTACAGTGCAGTGTTTGCTGATCAAATCACCTGTCTATAGTGAACATTACAACATCATTTTCTTCCCCTTCCTTTCCCACTTGCCTCTCAGGACTACAGAGAGTATCGGGCATTTAAAGAGAGTGTAAGAAGGGTTAATTTCCCAGAAGTGAGTTAATATGTGCACACACACACACACACACACACACACACACACACACACCATATTGACAGCATTGTTTTATACAGGATAGACTTGCTATAGTCACAGATTAAATCACAGTGAGTACCTTATTTTCCTACCAACAGACGGAGAACCCTCTTTACAAGTCTGCATGGCAGACCTTCTACTGTCCAATGTATCCAGGCTATCTGGAGCAGGGTCTGGTTGGCACCACGTTGGCTATCCAGCGATCATGGTTCTTACCCTCCATCAGAGATGATGAGGCTGATGGTGACAAAGATACAGTTACCATCAGTTCAGGCCATCAAGAAAGTGAGTCTCCTCAAGCGAGACATAGAGCAAAGCCCTCTGTTACTTTCCTTATAGCACCAGATGGGCACAAGAGTCCGTCTTTGCAACTGCGCAGTCGTGATGCAGGGGGACCATCAATATTGGTGCATGGTCATGTCCAGTGATAGTGACAGTGCAAAGAGCGAGGACCCACTCTTGCAAGAATGTAACATTGAAGATCTTATTCAAACATTGTCTTCTTCAGAACGCTACAATCCTAAAGAAACATAGGCTTTGATGATTGGTGCATGGCTGATATTTATTTCACTCACTTGTCATTTTATTTTGTAATGACTGTGTCATTTTCCCATTTTGTATTCCATTACTTGATTGCTTTTTTGTGTCGGGTACGATCATTGCTATGTTTTTCATGCATGCATACCATATTTAAATTTGCATTAATGCAATAGTGCTGTATTAAAATACATAAAAAATACAATAAAAATTATTGGTCCCTGTGAGTGGCATCCTACTATAATTCACGGGATCTAGAATTTGGATGTATGTTTGTTCAGCCATAAAATCTGCGCCTTCCCGGGAATTGGCTCGAGACGCTCCGTGCCAGTTGATAAACTCGGGGGCCATGCATGTTCTTAGTGGGGTGCCGTTCGCCTAGCTGCCTTGCGGCCGAAAAGCGAGACGTCCTTTGTCAATTCTCCGTGGGCCGATACGCCATTTTAAACATCATCGACCGGCCCTTCCACTACCGGTCATTGGCGTACTTGATACTAGCCATGCTAGTATATATAATATGCATGCATGTACATGCATCAGTTCTCACGCTGCAAGTTGTGCTTTCGTCTGAGCTACAAGAATTTGGCAATTTGGGTCTATTTAGAGCTAGACACACAGGAGATTGAGGGTAGGATAGGGTTTAAATATAATAATTATTATAATTATTATTTTAGCTTCCTATATAATTATGCGCTTGTATGATTATGTATTTTTCATATAGATCCAAGATGCATAGCGGATCAACAATTAATGCGCGCTCCTCGATCAATCAGCAGCAGCTTATACTCACACGACACCCGGCCCTTTAATTAGATTGATCGAGTCAAGGCACATCCTGAAACGGATGGGAACGTTTAATTGGTTCCGATTCGTCGTCTCTCGTGGGAGGAGTTCGCAGACAACGTTACCTATCGATTGATGCTCCTCTTTTGTATTGTGAGCATAGGAGCGTGTCCGGAAAATCATGTAATTATAATTCTAGTGTAATAACTACAATTATTCGTGATGACTTGGCCATCATTACTCATCACGAGTAATAATTTTATTATCAGCTATTAATTCTCATTTATCAGCATGTGTGCCATATTTAAATGCTACAATGTATAAATGGGCAGTGTGCATGTGTGCCTACTACTAAAGTTCCTTTCAAAAAATGATAATTCTAGTTTCTCTGTATTTCCAAGATGGCGGACGGTAGAATTGAAGTTTTTCACCACACGCTCCTGAGCAGCATGCACAGCTTTTTGGCGCACCTCGTCTTCCTTAGATTAATATCCGCGATGGCTTGCAAAATGTGCCTGGTAAAATTTAGTCTCGATTGGTGGCTGCTCATGGGCTTGCACTGTATAGATAATGATTAGCTATATCGATGCTGTGGCATAATTGCATGCATGCGTGGCAGCAATGCAATACATGTACGTAGATAGGAAGGATAAAGGAAAATAATCACTGATACACCAGCTTATAATTATAACCAATAAAGTGGGACATTGAGGGGACTATAAATTTGTCACATTCTGTACAGTGTAAAATAAGATTTGTGAACAAAATGTCCAACACACCACAGCTGTAGTTAGTGCTACTAATAAAACAACACTTGACCACTGATAGTAAACTGGTAAAAGTGATGAGTTACACATGCACAATTTCAACAGAAGTGAGAAATGTGTTTGGGTCTCTTGTGTCAGTGCACCCACCACACACAATAAAAGATGTGCTACTTAGAGATACAACAGCACAACGAGCACGTGGTACACCAAGCAGACCCACTTTGGACCACTTGTTATTGTTAGGGTCATACACAAACACGTCTGAAGTTGGTGTGTAAGACTTATCTCTTCCACTGACAGCTACAACATGAGCTGTGTCTTGCAATAGCGCTGATCTGTAGTAAGGGGTAGGTGCTATTTCAGTCCAATGACGTGATACGTTATCACCTTTAGTTGTTAGCCCATTCTCCAGTGCAATCAGTGGCAACTGCCACACAGTATTGGTAGTTGTGCTTGTATTGGTAGCTACATCAAACATGATGGTATCACTTGCAACATACAAGTGTGCAGTGGAAATGGTAAATCGCAATCCACCCATTGGCCGTGGTAGCGTGAAGTCCTCTGGTGATGACCATTGGAGTGTGGTGATGTTGAGTATGGCGATGCTACTGAGAAGGGTCTGCTCATCCTCACCCTTACCGCCTGCGACCAATACTAAGTTTTTGTAAGTAGTAACACCGGGTCGGAGTCTCTTGGTAGGCATAGGTGGTAGTTCTTGATGCCAAATTTGCCCATTCCATGTGCTCATTAGGTTAGTGGCAGTACGGGATGATGGTTCTCTACCACCAATGAGCACTAACTGGCTCTTGATTGATGCAGCCTGACTACGATACTGCGGGCTGGGAGGTAGAGTGCTCCACGTGTGGTGATTGATACTGTACACCTGTACTTGACGTTCCATTGCAATGTCATTGCAGCCTCCACCGCAGATATAGATGTGCTCATCAATCTTAACTGCTGTGGCAAGGCAAGTTGGGATAGGGAGATCCGGTAGCTTCACTGAATGTAGTCTGCCTTCACCATGCAGCAGTGGGCCACTTTGGAAAGTCTACAAGGTATATATAGTAAGGGAAAGTAATACCAGTCACCAGTCATATGAACGTGGCAAGAATGCAATAAGTACATGTATACAGCCAGGCTGCAATCACACATAATGCAGTACAGTGCATGGAGTCTCTAATAAAGGACACTTCTATTAAGGACATGATATTACACAAATTATCTCCCTATACCATATACGTACAAATTTTCGCGGCACGTTATTTTCGCAAATTTCGCAAATCCGTGGAGGTTCGCAAAATTAAATTCACGAAAATTCTTACAATTTCCCAGGGCAATGTGCACATATGGAAGGCCTTAAATGGGTAAGTGTGTAGCAAAGAAACATTTTCTTTGTGGAGAATGGCCAAGAAGACGATCAAAGATTACTTTTAAGACTGTAGACGTCATTACCAAGGACTTGCCAGCTCGAGTAATCGACGCTCCAGTAATTGTGCATACTATCAAGCCACCACCGAACAAACACAGAGCAAAAGGCAGGGATAAGGTGCGCGGAACATGTCCCACAGTCAGGCCGTCTTTCTGGGCTGCCACCACGTAAGGATCTTTGCTGTTCCGTTTTCCCCGTTCACGCTGGAGAACTGCTCCTGCCAGCGCAGACCAGACATCCTTGGACACGTGATACCCGCGAACGCAACTACCTAGATGGAACGAAGACATTCGTAAACGGTCAAAATGATCCTTAACGTGCCTATATATCCCATTGCCATGGTAACGTGTGTCTAAACGATGTTTCTAAACGTCGTAGACACCCTGGGTGTTGTTTCGTGCCGTGGTCTATTTGTCTAGCTGTGTTCTAATTTGACGAACGGCGCTCGCGCTATGCTCTAAACAGCGATTTAGAGAGCCATTTGCAAAATTTTCAGGGCTTCGCGAAATATAAATTTCTTTACTATCCCAACCTATATATATAAGCCATGCAATGTTAGTCTCGTCCCCAGACCCTTCCCATGGGGAGGAAGGGTCTGGTGAAAGTGGGCAGGAAGTTTGGGCACAATGGAATAAATTTATGGATGATTACGTAATGCTGCGCGTGATTAGTTACGGCTTCTCCTACACTTCGATCGCGAGTTTGACACCTGATCCTACATGAGGGCTCACAACGATGGCAATCAAGGTAATACTGGCGCACTGGCTTAGAACATCGTAAACGGCAGGCAGCAGTGCATAGCAGAGCGATTTTCCGCCGCCTGTTGGCAGACTTACAAAGTCGTGTCTTTGCCACAAACAAACTCCGACACTGCCTGGTACTGCTCGCCCTTCAACTGTCTATATCCAAGCTCTTTAGCTGCTCTGGAGATGGCTGCGCTCACTTCTTCAACTACGAATCTGCTGGCGTACGTACTCGTATTATAACTTGTTCGTGAGGTGAGAAGTTGCACAATATTCTGCTACTAGCAATCTGATTGGTGCTGCCCACATTCCTGCAGCAGTCACGAGAACCTGTCTAATTTCACCAGACCCTTCCTCCCCTCGCTCGTTCGCGCGCACTTTGGAAGGGTCTTGGAACGAGACTAATGCAATGTATTATCCCAACTTCTGAAAGAGGACAACCTCTCTACATTCAAAGGACAAAGTGTCATATCCCAACATGTCAATTATTTAAAGATTCATGCCTTGAAGTAGCAGACAAACATCGATGTTTGCAGTAAACATAGTGTGTATATACAGTGCATATTACCGTGTCCGCTTTAAAAATTTGTCTCCCCTAGTGCAGTGAAAATTTTGTCTTTTGAGGCAATTAGAGCTGGAATGGAGAAGACCGTCGAAGGTGACGAATATTTCATAGAATATTTCTCGCAGAGTTTTCAGACGAAACATTAAAGCGAAGACGAAACATTAGAGAGCTATTCAGTATGGGCGTTTCTTGCTGAAATGGTTGCTTCCACGTTGACCAGGCGAACAGCAGTGCGAAGCTACTGTCCGAACGAGAAGGATGTGGAGACGGTTCGCGATCACTGAACTCCATTGTCGCACCAGAAGGAAAATGAACGACGTACACAGCGTCGAGAAGGCTTATACACGAACGGAACAATGCCAAAAGAACAAAGACAACAGCGAGTGCTGTTGGCTTTGCTCCTAGGCTTTGTTTCTTGGCCGTCGCAGCCATATTGCAGGCATTTCCGACGAATATTTAGAATGCTTCCTGCTCATGACGAAAATTAGAGGCCAATGGCGGAAATTAGAGTGACAGGAAATTCGTCACGATTAGAGTACACTTGAGCATAATTTTTTCCACTGACGTAAATTAGAATGACAAATTTTTAGAGGGAATATATAGGCAACCAATAAACGTAGCAACCACGTAGCAATGGCTATATAGCTACCCAACGCGTGTATGCATTAGCAAAAGAGGTGCATGTTTGGATAAATGAGAAAGGCTTGCACAGCTCCACTCATTGTGTAGTGAACACCAAAAGCTACAACACCATCACATATGGGGACTCACTCCAGGGTTGCGCAGATGTGGGTCCACGAGCAAGGTAAGGTGCACCTCATGGCAACTAGGGCGCTCGGTTGCATCATCCTTCAGACACTTAAGGACAATTGGCTTCAGCAGGTGAGCATCAGACAGCATGGCGAGGTCTCCTTCACGACGATCCACCTCTGGTTTACCACCGATGTTGACTAGTCCACATGACGGAGGTTGCTGTGTTGCCACTTGCAGGATGACGACTCCAAAGGAGAAGATGTCACTCTTTTCAGTGAAACGAGGCCTGTCAACCAAGCACTCTGGAGGCATGTATGGAACACAGCCTGGGGCCTTGGTGGTGAGGTACTGCACATCAGGGGGACGAAACTTAGCCTGGCCGAGGTCACTGATCTTCACCACTTTGCCGCTGTCACTCAGCAGTATGTTCTTTGCTGTTAGGTCCCGATGTAGGATTTGTGGCTCGTGTTGGTGAAGGAAGAGCAGACCTGATGCGATCTGCACGCAGATGGCAACTTGCTTCTCTTGAACGAGCGTCCCACGATTGTTTCGAAGAAACTGCTCCAGCGTCTCCTCCATCAGCTCCATCACTAACGCGGCGCTGCCGTCAATTGTAAATACACCCAGAAACTGCACGACATTTCCGTGTTGAGCCGCCTCCATGAGCTCGCACTCGCGACGGAAGTTGGTCAAGACGGATTCAAGATCCTCACTTGTGGTCCTCGCGTAGTCCAACAACAGTCCGTGGATCTTCTTAATAGCCACTGGCCTTACACCAAGACTTCCCCGAAACACGACTCCGAAGGATCCTCGGCTGATCTCTGGCCCAACCGTGAGGGCATCCGGACGAGAAGCGAACAACTTCGAAAAGAGATCACCCATGGTAGCAACAAGTTGGTTGGTTGGGCGTGCACAAAGGATCACATGAGTTCAGCATGGAACATGGAACGGTGGGGGTCACGTGGTCTGTCTAGCTCTCTAGACCTTTCCCAGTAAGGGCGATTGGCTAGAAAGAGGTTCTCCCCGCTGCCGCAGAATGCCATTCTTTGCAGTTCTTCTCATCACACCCCTTTCCTCTGTGAGCTTCCTTACTCAGGTGGAGAGAGTCACTAGATCAAGTGTAGCTATCTGGCAACTTCAAGAAACTGGGAGGGATGGAGAGTGTTCCTCAAGCTCAACCTGGATGACCTTCAAGAATCTGGGGAAAATGGAATGTTCCTGGTCCCCTACAGGAAGTCTTCCCAGAAGAGCAAGGCTTACAGTTGGCAGAAAATATCATGGGTTTCAAACACAAGGCATCATAGTCTATTTGCCCCAGTAGAAAGGCCTGATAGAGATACTCTTGAGCTATCTAGCTCTGAATGGGTGAGAAGCAAGCCTTGGGAGAATGACAAAGAGGTAGAGGACAAGGACAACTTCATCCTTCAAAGAGATGTGACAGGATCAGAACAGTTTGGGCAGAATGACAAATTGTGAGAGAAACAAAGAAATTTTGGAGAGATTACGTGGCACAGGGAAAGAGCTATAGGGCCTATCCAGACTATGCGATTGGGTGCCTTGGCAACGGCTGCACTGCATCTTTCATTGGTCCATATCAGGCCATTACAGCTGTGCACTGTGTGTACAAGAGGAGTACCCGACAGTGGAAGAAATGGGCGCTGGACATTGAAGGTCTATATGACTGCAAGAAACCAGCACGTCATGTCATTCCATGCAGTGGAATCCTATGTCATCCTATAGATTCCATGCAGCCATGGCTCTTGAGTGTGGATCATGCAAGTGCCACCCAGGCTACTCCGGGCAGTACTGTCAAGACTGCATCAGCAGAGATGTAGGCTGCTTGCTCAGGGTGATGGGATGTTCAAACATTCAACAGATGAAAGGCTGCAAAGTTAGAGGCAGCTAAATGTAGTGGACCAGGCAGGTACTATATAGCAGCTTTCAAGATTTTGTGTATTAAAATATATTCTTGCCTGTAGCAAATGATTTGAAGGTACAATTTTTAACCATTTTTGCACTACCCACAAGAATTTCTGTTTCAACATACTGTACCTGTCCCCTTTCATCTCCCAGATTTGTGGACCTCTAAATTGCAGTGACTTTGACAACTGCATTTCCTGTCTGTTCACCATTGTGGGCACATCTCTCATTCAGCAGGACCGCGGAGCCTGTCTTTACCTTTGCAATGATATCGAAGTTATCACAACGACATATTCCTCCCTTGTAGCAACACTGCAAGGGAACAGCACCCTTCAATGTAGTGACTACTGCTCCAGTGAAAGATGTGAGGGCCCTGTGTATTATGTCCAAGGAAGGGGAAAGAGACTGTACGTCGTGGAAGGATCCCTAAGTGAGTGATAATCTTTACATGTTTATTTTACCACACATGAAGCACCTCTGTTATAAGACCGCCTCTCTACAGAGACCAATCCATCAACCTCCCCATAGTGTATTCCACCACACATGAAACACCTCTGTTACCAGACCACCTCTCTACAGAGACCAATCCATCAACCTCCCCATAGTGTATTCCACCACACATGAAGCACCTCTGTTACCAGACCACCTCTCTACAGAGACCAATTCATCAACCTCCTCATAGTGTATTCCACCACACATGAAGCACCTCTATTATAAGACCACCTCTTTATAGAGACCAGTCCCTCAACACATAGTGTATTCCACCACAAATAGAATACTTTCACTTGTGAACATTCTCATAATAACTCCTCCCCCCTCCCCTCCCCTCCCCTCCCCTCCCATCCCCTCATCTCCCCTCCCCTCCTCTCCCCCTTTCTCACAGGATGTGCTGCTCTTCCACTGTCTATTCCGCAGTGGATCATGGTAGTGCCCATTGTTGCTGGACTGCTGATAATGGCTGTTGTGGCTATCATTGTCGCCAAGTTAATCATTGTCTTCATGGTGAGGATTTGTACTGTTTGTGCTATTTGCTGTACTGAAGTTTATACCTTTATGGTAGTCTGGCCCACTAGACCGTCCTGTAAGCGCCCGGTAGGCGTGGAAGGGAAGGAACAGTCTAGCGGCAGTATAGATTAAAACCTTTTTGACCAATCAGATCCGTTTCCTCGGAACCTGGGTAATAGTATTCATTGACAATTGAAGAAGACCAGGCAAGCATGTGCAATTATTTGGCGGATCGTTGCTGCTGTCTTTCTGTTGGCTCCGTAGAACAACTGTACTACTTGGTTAAGCGAGGCACGCTAACAGCAGCTGGTGAGGCTCTCTCACAGCTCGTAGCATTTAACTGCAGCGCCGAAGGCAGAGACAATGAAGCTTCGTGCCTCTGCAAGGATTGTTTCAATGCGGTAATGCGACTAAAGAGTACACTACCAACACAGTAGGTAGTGCCAAACATTCCTCCATAGTAGTTGCAACAATGCAGCAAGCACTCGAATATCCCATGTCCGGTGACTCGGCACCAGACTTACGAATGTATCCTTACGGCTGATGACACTCTTCAAAGCTTCCTTGTGACGTCTCGTTAGGACCAACATTGACTTGCGCAGTGCACTCAAAGCGAATGATACAGCCCCTTTGAACAACTCCTCCATGATCAGCCGGTACTAGACAGGTGCAATGTAATAATTGGCACGATAATGCAAAGGTGTTATTTAATCTATACTGCCGCTAGACTGTCACTTCCCTTCCACGCCTACCGGGCGCTTACGGGACGGTCTAGCAAGCCAGACTAACCGTTATGGTAGCGACATAATACATCATTCACCCCCTATTGAAGTATTAGTAGTATTGAACTATACGGTTGTAGAACTATTCACAGTGTATTGGTTGAGGGAGGCTTTGGAAGTTATTAACTTTTTAAACCAAACTCTATTAGGTGGGGTTCTCTACAACCAGGAATGGCTCAAGTTTTCGAGCATTATGACTTCCGACTTCACACGTAAAGCTTTAAAGTTGTTTCTAAATTCTACTAAAATATGCAACTAATGAAAGTGAACATTCTGTGTGTTTTTGGTTGGTGGATCTACAGTGCTGTGTTTGCTGATCAAATCACCTGTCTATAGTGAACATTGCAACATTATTTTCTTCCCCTCCCTTTCCCACTTGCCTCTCAGGACTACAGAGAGTATCGGGCATTTAAAGAGAGTGTGAGAAGGGTTAATTTCCCAGAAGTGAGTTAATATGTGCACACACACACACATACACACATATGCACACACACACACATTCACATGCACACACACACACACACACACACACACACACACACACACATACACACACACACACACACACACACACACACACACACACACACACACACACACACACACACACACACACACACACACACACACACACACACACCATATTGACACATAAGACATTGTCTTACATGATAGACCTGCTATAGTCGCAGATGAAATCACAGTGAGTACCTTATATTCCTACCAACAGACGGAGAACCCTCTTTACAAGTCTGCATGGCAGACCTTCTACTGTCCAATGTATCCAGGCTATCTGGAGCAGGGTCTGGTTGGCACCACGTTGGCTATCCAGCGATCATGGTCCTTACCCTCCATCAGAGATGATGAGGCTGATGGTGACAAAGATACAGTTACCATCAGTTCAGGCCATCAAGAAAGTGAGTCTCCTCACGCTAGACATAGAGCAAAGCCCTCTGTTACTTTCCTTATAGCCCCAGATGGGCACAACAGTCTGTCTCTGCAACTTCGCAGTCGTGATGCAGAGGGACCGTCAATATTGGTGGCTATGTCCAGCGATAGTGACAGTGCAAAGAGCGAGGACCCACTCTTGCAAGAATGTAACATTGAAGATCTAATTCAGACATTGTCTTCTTCAGAACGCTACAATCCTAAAGAAACATAGGCTTTGATGATTGGTGCATGGCTGATATTTATTTCACTCACTTGTCATTTTTATTTTGTAATGACTGTGTCATTTTCCCATTTTGTACTTCATTAATTGATTGCTTTTTGTGTCTGGTACTTCTTGAACACAACACATGTCTTGTGCTGTTTCTTCGTCATCATTGCTATGTTTTTCATGCATGCATACCAAATTTGCATTAATGCAATAGTTCTGTATTAAAATACATAAAATTACAATAAAAATTATTGGTCCAAGTGAGTGGCATAAAATTATATAATTATGCATGCATGTATCACTCGGTTGTCATGCTGCAAGTTGTGCTTCTGTCTGAGCTACAAAGATTCAGCAAGTTTGGGTCTATTTACACCCACAGGAGCTCCGGGGTAGGATAGGGTTTAAATAATTTTAATTAAACAGCTTCCTATATATGCGGCCTGTACGATTATGTATGTTTTCGTACGTATAGATCCAAGATGCATGACAGATTGACGGTCGATTCATCATGGAATCCACTGCACCCTCAAGCTCCTCAGCAGTAGCTTATTCACACACAACACCGGCCCGGCTCCTTTAATTAGTTTGATTGAGTCGAGGCACATTCTGAGACAGATGGGAACGTTTGGTCCCAGTTCGTCGTCTATATCATCAGAAGAGTTCACGGACAACGTTATAACTGTCGACCAATGCTCCTCTTTTGTATTGCAAGCAGGAGTGTGTCCGGAAAATCATAATAGCTATTATTATAATTCTAGTGTAATAACTACAATTATTCGTGATAACTTGGCCATATCATTACTCATCAAGATTAATAATTATCAGCTACTAATTCTCATTTATCAGCATGTGTGCATTATTTAAATGTTACAATGTATAAATGGGCAGTGCGCATGTGTGCCTATCACTATTTAAGTTCCTTCAAAAAATTCTAATTCTAGCTATATAGTTTCTCCATATTTCCAAGATGGTGGACGGTAGAATTGAGGTTTTCGCCACTCGCTCGTCAGCAGCATGCAAGCGCAGCTTGTTGACGCATGTCGCCCCCTTAGATTGAGACCCACGGTATGACATGCGAAATAATGTGGGAAAGTTTGGTCTCAATTGGTGGTCGCTCACGGGAGGACTTCCACTGTATACAGATGATGATTGCACTAATGTGCAATTGCATGCATGGCAGCAATACAATGCATGCATGTACGTAGAAAGGAAAAATAAAGGAAAATAATCACTAACACATAAGCTTATATAACCAATTAAGTGGGACATTGAGGGGACTATAAATTTGTCACATTCTGTACAATGTAAAAAATAAGATTTGTAAACAAAATGTCCGACACAACACAGCTGTAGTTAGTGTTAATAATAAAACAACATTTGACCACTGATAGTAAAATGGCAAAAGTGATGACTTACACATGCACAATTTCAACAGAAGTAAGACGTGTGTATTTTATGTCACTTGGGTCAGTGAACCCACCGCACACAATGAAGGATGTGCTACTTAGAGATACAACAGCACAATCAGCACGTGGTACACCAAGCTGACCCACTTTGGACCACTTGTTATTGTTAGGATCATAAACAAACACATCTGAAGTTGGTGTGTGTGACTTGTCAACTCCACCGACAGCTATATACAACATGAGCTGTGTCTTGCAATAGCGCTGAGTAGTAGTAAGAGGTAGGTGCTATTTCAGTCCACTGATGTGACATGTTATCACCTTCAGTTGTTAGTGCATTCTCCAGTGCAGCCAGTGGCAACTGCCACACAATCCTGGTAGTTGTGTTTGTATCGGTAGCTACATCATATGCAATGTCAGCACTTGCAACATACAAGTGTTCACTGGATATGGCCAATTGCATTGATAACATTGGTTGTGGCAGTGTTAAGTTGTCTTGTGTTGACCATTGGAGTGTGGTGATGTTGAGTACGGCGATGCTACTGAGAAGGGTCCACCCGTCTTCACCAAGCCCTCCTGCGACTACTACTAGATTTTGGTAAGTAGTAACACCGGGTCGGACTCTCTTGGTAGGCATAGGTGGCAGTTCATGGTGCCAAACTTGCCCATTCCATGTGCTCATTAGGTTAGTAACAGTACGGGATGATGGTTCTCTACCGCCAATGAGCACTAACTGGCCATTGATAGATGCAGCCTGACTACGATACTGCGGGCTGGGAGGTAGAGTGCTCCACGTGTGGTGATTGATACTGTACACCTGAACTTGACGTTCCATTGCAATGTCATCGCAGCATCCACCGCAGATATAGATGTGCTCATCAATCTTAACTGCTGTGGCATAGTAAGTTGGGATAGGGAGATCTGGCAGCTTCACTGAATGCAGTCTGCCTTCACCATGCAGCAGTGGGCCACTTTGGAAAGTCTACAAGATATAGTAAGGGAAAGGATGCAGTCACTATATGAACGTGCATGGCAAGAATGCAATATGTGCAGCCATTCAGGCTGCAGTCTCACATAATGCAGTACAGTGGAATATCCAATTAAGGACGCTCCCTATAAAGAACATGATACAAATTATCTCCCTATATTTGAGCGGATTTGAGAAAACGATCCACTTCGCGCAGTTTATTATCAATTTTGAGTTAGTGACACCGTGTTAAAGCAGAGTGGTTGAGCTCTCTATTGCCCTTTGTTGTGCTTCGA
Organism: Ianthella basta; assembly: GCA_964019415.1. Lineage (NCBI taxonomy): Eukaryota > Metazoa > Porifera > Demospongiae > Verongiida > Ianthellidae > Ianthella > Ianthella basta. The sequence continues at coordinate 10,988,412 of OZ025870.1, read as the reverse complement.
TAGCTGCTTTAGTTCCCGAAATACGCTTGCCTAAAATACGAAATTACGCTGGGTGCTTGGCCGAAAAGGACGTTAAAAACATGGACTTCTGGTCACGGCACAAATGGCTGACAGTTGGGTTGGTCATCGTGGGAAGCGTATCTGCCTTTTTCTCGGCACGGGAAGGTCTTCACTCTCGTCGGGAATGCTGGATTAGTGTACGTATGTCGACTTCGAGCAAGGCCTGGTTGCCTTGAATAACGTGTGTAGCATTTTATGCTTACGTGACATGTTCGTATACGTTGCGCCAGACGACCACCGTGTAAACTTGCAGTCTTCATTTCAGCTTCAGAGAAGGAATATAGCATTCAAACTTGGCCACAAGATAGGGACTGTACCATAGATATGAATTATGCCATAATCCGTTTTTCGGTGAAATATCACCCGCATAACTGTTTTGTCCCATAGCTATTGTTTACATTTTGTGTGAAGTAGGTCAGTTTCTGTAATCTGTTCACATATATATAAGGGACAAAATTTACAGTCCCAGCCTACATGCCAATGCATTATCCACCTCTGAAAGAGGACAACCTACATATATACAAGGACAAAGTGGTCGATCACAATGTGTCCATTATTTAGAGATTCCATTGTAATTGCCTTGAAGTAGCAGACAAACATAGTGTGTATACATACAGTGCATATTATATAGCTATGTAAACCCAATGAGTGCATGCATGAGCAAGAGAGGTGCATTTTGTGTGAATGAGAAAGGCTCGCACAGTTCCTCTCATTGTGTAGTGAATACCAAACACCATCACATACAGGGACTCACTCCAGTGTTGTGCAGATGTACGTCCATGAGCAAGGTAAGCTTCACCTCATGGCAACTAGGGCGCTTGGCGGCATCATCCTTCATACACTTAAGGACAATTGGCTTCAGCGGGTGAGCATCAGACAGCACGGTGAGGTCTCCTTCACGACGATCCACTTCTGGTATAGCACCGATGTTGACTAGTCCACATGACGGAGGTTGCTGTGTTGCCACTTGCAGGATGACGACTCCAAAGGAGAAGATGTCACTCTTTTCAGTGAAACGAGGCCTGTCAACCAAACACTCTGGAGGCATGTATGGAACACAACCTGGGGCCTTGGTGGTGAGGTACTGCACATCAGGGGGACGAAACTTAGCCTGGCCGAGGTCACTGATCTTCACCACTTTGCTGCTGTCGCTCAGCAGTATGTTCTTTGCCGTTAGGTCCCGATGCAGGATTTGTGGCTCGTGTTGGTGAAGGAAGAGCAGACCCGATGCGATTTGCAGGCAGATGGCAACTTGCTTCTCTTCAACGAGCGTCCCGCGATTGTTTCGGAGAAACTGCTCCAACGTCTCCTCCATCAGCTCCATCACTAACACCGCGCTGCCGTCAATTGTAAATACACCGAGAAACTGCACGACATTTCCGTGTTGAGCCGCCTCCACGAGCTCGCACTCGCGACGGAAGTTGGTCAAGACGGATTCAAGATCCTCACTTGTGGTCCTCGCGTAGTCCAACAACAGTCCGTGAATCTTCTTCTTAATAGCCACTGGCCTCGAACCAAGACTTCCCCGAAACACGACTCCGAAGGATCCTCGGCTGATCTCTGGCCCAACCTTGAGGGCATCCGGACGAGGAGCGAACAACTTCGAAAAGAGATCGCCCATGGTAGCAACAGGTTGGTCGGTTGGGCGCACAAAGGATCACATGAGTTCAGCGTGGAACGGTGGGGTCACGTGGTCTGTCTAGCTAGAAAAATTCTCCCCGCTGCCGCAGAATGCCATTCTTTGCAGGTCTTCTCATCACACTTCTTTCCTCTGTGAGCCTCCTTACTCAGGTGGAGAGAGTCAGTGGATCAAGTGTAGCTGGCAGCTTCAAGAATCTGGGAGGGATGGAGAGTGTTCCTGGTCCTCTACTGCAGGATGTCTTCCCAAAAGAACAAGGATTAAAGTTGACAGGAAATCTCTGGGTTTCAAACACTAGGAGTCATAGTCTATTAGCTCCAGCAGAAAGGCCTGACAGAGTTAATCTTGAGTTGTCTAGCTCGGAATGGGAGACAAGCAAGCCTTGGGAGAATGACAAAGAGGTGGAGAACAAGGACAGTTTCATCCTTCAAGAAGATGTGACAGGATCAGAACAGTTTGGGCAGAATAGCGAATTGCGAGAGAAGCGGAGAACTTTTGGAGAAATTACATGGCACAAGGAAAAAGCTAGGGCCTATCCAGGCTATGCGATTGGACGCCTTGGCAATGGCTGCACTACATTTTTCATTGGTCCATATCAAGCCCTTACAGCTGCACACTGCGTATACAAAAGGAGTACCCGACAGTGGAAGAAATGGGCACTGGACATTGAAGGTCTGTATGACTGCAAGAAGCCAGCACATGTCGGCGTGTACAAGAAGGAGTGGTTGTCTGCACATGTGCCTAAACGTTACTATAAGTTTGGCTTATGGTCCGAAGACATTGCCCTCATTGTTACCCGTCAGCCCACCTGCTCTGATACAAAGCCTTGCCTGCAACTAGCAGAGTTTCCGTCAAACTGTACCAGTAACATTACCATATATGGGTATCCATTGCACACACGCAACCAAGTGTGGCATCGCGGGCTGTATTGGCCACTGTACTGCCTTGTTTCAAGCTCTTGCAATGACGCAAAATGCATCCGTTATGTCTATGACTTGATTTCATATTGATGTGGCACCGCTAACGGGATGAGTGGAAGTCCCATCATTGGAGATGTGTTCCTTGAGTATGTCTGCCCACTTTCCCAGCACTGTCTTTGATGCTGCCTCTTCCCTCCCCTCCCCTCCCCTTCCCTCCCCTCTTCTCCCCTCCCCTCCCCTCTCCTTCCCTCCCCTCCCCTCCCTTCCCCTCCCCTTCCCTCCCCTCCCCTCCCTTCGTGTGTGTGTGTGTGTGTGTGTGTGTGTGTGTGTGTGTGTGTGTGTGTGTGTGTGTGTGTGTGTGTGTGTGTGTGTGTGTGTCCTAATACAAAATTGAAAGAAATTGATGTTTCACTTTACTTCTTCCCTCCCGCTCTTCCTACTCAGCTGGGGGGTGTAGTAACTCCTCATGATGGAAAGTGTCACACTACCAGAGCGTACACCGACAGAGGGTTTCAACTGCCATATTCTGACTACACTGCTGACACACGACTGGTGAGTACATACAGTGTGCACTGAAAAAGAAGTACATACATACATACATACATACATGTGTGAATACACACGCACACATGCACACACACACACACACACACACACACGCATGCACACACGCACACAATGTTGTGTACTTTAACCTTTACTGCCCTCTATACTTCCACTGTTTACCGTTATTTCTGTGGTATTTATTGCACATACAAGAGGTTGTTAAACTATATTGTTGTCCAAATTTAGCTAATTGTTAAGGTAAGAGCTGCCACAACTTGATATTTGAAGTCATGTCAAAGTCTGTAAAGATTACAGGCACTAGCGTTGCTATGGCACCCACACACACATAAAAGTTTGAAAATGTGCCAGTTAAGGCCCATGTGTACACTGCACCCAGTTCAACAAGCTGCCCTGGTGCAATTGCATTCCAGTGTGCTTCTACTAACAAGGGCAGCTGTATCTCTGTCTAGTGAGGTGGGAGGGTGTGTAGTTGCAGGTTATGTGGTTTGTATAAGTGTCTACTGTATACTGTATTGAGGTAGATGTTGTGTTACTGACATACATTCTTACTGTGTCTATGAAAACATGTACAGTATATGTGTCTGTGCAGACGTACGTACACACACACACACACGCACACGCACACGCACATGCACACACACACACACACACACGCACACGCACACACACACACACACACACACACACACACACACACACACACACACACAGCAGTGTGTACTTTTAACCTTTACTGCCCTCTATACTTCCACTGTTTACCATTATTTCTATGGTATTTATTGCACATACAAGAGGTTGTTAAACTATATTGTTGTCCAAAGTTAGCTAATTGGTAAGGTAAGAGCTGCCACAACTTGATCTTTGAAGTAATGTACACTTCCCTCTCCCCCAGGACTACCCCTCACTGTCCATGATCATTGCCAAGCTTCAGGAGCACCAGATCTACCCTGTCTTTGCCGTGTCAAATCACTCGAGTGACCCTACCAAGGCCACGGCAGTGTACCAGCTGTACCAGGTGAGTGTGTGTGGGTGGGTGTGAAGGTGTGGGCATGGGTGTGAGGAGTGTAGGGTGAGTGGATGTGTGAGATTATGCTGACATGGGTGTGATGGTGCTGGCTTCAGTGAGGGGTTTGGGGGAGTAGCCCTATTGAATGTTAGTGGGTCTTCCATCTTGTACAATAACTACTGGGAAAAGTAACTAGTGATTGCTACTGAACAGGCTCCAGTCTCTCCAGCCTTACACAGACACTATACCGGTGCAGGAGAGGAGATTTGCATACAGTATGTAACACCCAGTGATTAACATCTGTTCTTAGAGGACTTTGTTTCCAAACATGGGCCAGAACGTTGCAATGTATACGTAACTGCTGCCCACAAATGTAAGCAGTTGGACTACAGTCTGGCTTTAATTCTTCCATAATGACATTTGTGTCCTTGTGTGGGTGCCATGTCAGCTGAGACTAATTGACGCACCTTGGTTATCACATCAAAGAACAATGTTGACCAGTTGTGTCACTAATCGTTGAGTGGGTGACAGAGTTAATGCAGTCTGCTCCATTCTTCATGCAATTTGTGTACAGTACATCAGTGCTTATGAGATTATGGGTATACAGTGGAAGCTGTCAATAGGGGGCACTGCATAATGCGGCCACCTGTCTAAAGCAGCCAGCCTCCCCTGGTCTGAACATTTGATGTACAGTGGAACCTTTCTAATAGTGGTCGCTGTATAATGCAGCCACCTGTCTAAAGCAGCCAGCCTCCCCTGGTCCAAACGTTTGTTGTACAGTGGAACCTGTCTATAGTGGTCGCTGTATAATGCAGCCACCTGTCTAAAGCAGCCAGCCTCCCCTGGTCCAAACATTCGATGTACAGTGGAACCTGTCTATAGTGGTCGCTGTATAATGCAGCCACCTGTCTAAAGCAGCCAGCCTCCCCTGGTCCAAACATTTGTTGTACAGTGGAACCTGTCTATAGTGGTCACTGTATAATGCAGCCACCTGTCTAAAGCAGCCAGCCTCCCCTGGTCCAAACATTTGTTGTACAGTGGAACCTGTCTATAGTGATCACTGTATAATGTGGCCACCTGTCTAAAGCAGCCAGCCTCCCCTGGTCCAAACATTTGGTGTACAGTGGAACCTGTCTATAGTGGTCACTGTATAATGCAGCCACCTGTCTAAAGCAGCCAGCCTCCCCTGGTCCAAACATTAGCAGCAGGACGTGTGTGTATTAGCATCCATTGTGTTGCATGTGCATACAATCAGTGTCTGTCAGATACAGACAGACATGTTGATGCTCCAGAAGTTTGTGCCCTAATCCCTCGGACACCTCTTTGTTGGCACTTAACTGCTGCATACTATAGATTAGCACAGACTGAACTTTAAGTGTGTACGTAAGTGTTAACTTGCTTATCTTGTCCCTCTCCCACAGAATATCAGTGCTAGTATACCGTTCTCAGCAGTGGAGCAAGTGTCAAATGATTCCAGTGGAATTGTTGCTGCACTTGACAGGGCTTACTTGGTAAGTGTGTGTGTTTGTGTGTGTGTGCATGTGTGTGTGCGTGTGCATGCGTATGTGCGTGTGCATGCGTTCATGCGCGCACGGGTGTGTGTGTGTGCGTGCATATGTGTGCAAGTGTGTGTGTGCTCATTTCCTTATTTGGAAAAAGTGATGTAATTAACAGCATATTTCCATATATAAGTATGTACATCCCATTGTCATACTCTGCACTTAGTAATGTTTCCTTATTTGGTAAGTACCAGTACAGTCAATGGACAGTGAAATTGCTGTAATTTTGATGCATTGTTGGCAATTATCAGTGCTATGCCCATTGCCAAATTTGATCTCTGTAATTCTCAATCGTGCAGTGTAGAATGACTTACTGTAGGGTTGATTAAAAGCTATGTAATGATTAGTTGTTGGTCGCCGGTTGTTGATTGTTGATTGTTGTTGACTTTGAAGGCTTGCCTGTAGACCTGTACTATGTATCACTTTTATTTTATTTTAACCAACCTCTGATGGTATCAAAGATTGGAAATAATGACAGCTGAAAGATTGGATCGATTTGCTTTCACTGTTTGAGCCTCAAGACACATTAGGATGGGGTCTATTTTGCCTTGAGTACAACGGAGACAGACAGACTGAGTGGCCTCGCTAATTCAATGGCATGCAGCAATGTAATTGGTGGTTTACGATCTATAGACAATTGTTATTGGTTCACACGAGCAGTCCATGCTTGCCAATGGTTATGAAGCAAATGGGCGTTTCTGCATCTTAAGACACATTGATTGTAAAAAGATACATAGCAGAGTCAATCAGTCAAGTAATTGCAGGATATTTCGGTCTCATAGGCCATTGTCATCTGTGTAGAAAACTGCTATGAATCCGTATGCATTCATGGATGGGACATAAGTGACAAGGGTAGTTATTAATTCAAGTAATGGGGTCTGTGCCTCTATGGTAGTCAATGTACATCGTACTATATTTCAGCACTTCACAGTTCTTGTCACTGCATGACTGTTACAGTGTGATCCTCTCTTTTCCTTCAGAGAATATCCTCTCAGGTTCGGCTATCTGTTGCACAAGGCGACCTGGACAATATGAACGTGACCTTTGAAGCGGACTGTGATGGTACTGGATGGACAGACAATAACACTTGTGATGGTGTCCTTGTGGGAGATGAGGTGTGTGTGTGCGTGTGTGCGTGCGTGCGTGCGTGCGTAGTTTTATATGTATATGTGTTTGACACAGTCATCACTGTTTGCCTACAATGTGAAGCTCCAATCCTGCTATTGGCATCACCCTTGACCTCTTCATTCACTTGCCTCTTATAGACGTCTTTCCGTGTGTCGGTCACAGCTAAAGGCTGTACCCCTGAGCTGAGAAATGGCTCCCAGTGAGTTTGTAGTCAGTTGTCTCAACCTAAATTTGTCTAAATAGGCAATTGGTTAGAGGTTGAAGATAAAGTGTGGTGTGTACGTGACTCTTGTGTACGTGTGTTTGTGTGTGTGTGTGTGTGTGTGTGTGTGTGTGTGTGTGTGTGTGTGTGTGTGTGTATGTGTGTGTGTGTGAGAGTCTGCATGTGAGTCTGCGTGAATGTGTGCATGCGCACACATGTGTCATACATCTGTATATATGCATGTATGTACTACGTACTGTAAAACACTTTTTCTGTGCATCTCTCTTCATTCATCACTATCAGGTTGATCTTGTCCAGTGGATTCTTTGGGTCAGTGGTGGTGGACGTACAGGCTATTTGTGAATGCAATTGCTCTGAGGCTCCTGTAAGTGTGTGTAGTGTACATTTATACTGCACCTACTCATCTGTGTATTCATGTCTGGATATTTGTATTTATGGTGGACCGTATACACTACCATGTGTTTGTGTTTGTTTGTTTGTGTTTGTTTGTTTTATGTTTGTTGCTACATACATGTAGGATTAGGAAGATCCTAAATATGTAGATGAAAGTCATTTTTCTCCCCCTCCCGGCCCAGGTCAAGGATGCTGCAGTATGCAACAGTAATGGCTCGCTGACTTGTGGTACATGTGACTGCAATGAGGGAAGGTGAGTGTGAACAGCAGGGGTGGATTGGGGATATAGGACAGTTTGGATTGAGGAGACGGCAGGAAAGAGTCAGGAGAGAAGTAGTGGTCAAGGGCAATTGAGAGAATGGGAGAGAGAGGGGTAGATAGCTATAAACAGTTGATTGCACTTGATGTGTTAGTTGTAATTTTATGTGTGTGTATTTTGTGCTGTACCATCTACATAGGTATGGAAGATTCTGTGAGTGTGGAGCATATTAAAATGGGACCATCCCTCAGTGCCCGTGAGTGCTAAGTACAGAACAGTTCATGCTGTACGATCCAGTCCATGTGCTGACAGGATCATTTTGTGGACGGAAGGCCAAGAGCATTTGTATTTGTGCACACTCCCCACTTCCCCTCATCACTGGGACCCCACTCTCCTTCCCTTGCCCTCATCTCCTCACACCTCATTCCCCGCACTTTTCTGAACACATCCCAACACACCTCCCCCAAGCCCACCCTCACACACACACCCTCTACCCCCTCCCCCCCACCCCTCTCTCATTCAACACAGTATTGGACGCAACGGTGAATCATGTTCGGGACCACTTGCTGGAGAATGTTACTGTGGACAATGTCAGTGCAACAGAAACGCTGGAGGAGTGAGTCTGGATGTGTGTTTATACACAAAGAACAATATCATACCAGTGCTTTTGTGTTTACAGTAGCAGTAAGGTATGTGCGTATAATTTAGGTAACTGCTTGTGTCGGATAATGCTATACTTCTTAAATACGCTAGTCAAGTACCAGATGTGTCAGCAGCTGTCACCTGCATGCCTAGGTACATGTCGACGTGATCTCCTCTTTTGTTTTGATTACCAATCACCTGCTTGAGGTCATGTGCCATCTGGCCTGTGTGAACGCCCACAGGCTACTCACTATCAAGACCGAGTTGTAATTCAGTTTTGTTTGTATTATACTGTAGCTTACGGAGACTAGTTTCGTGATTGCTTAGCAACCATCAGCCAGACATTCCACCATGCGGTTGTAAGTAATGTATTTCATTTTAGGATAATATATCATATATAATCTATGTATAGAGCTGACAATGTCTATCTGTGTGTCCGCTATGTGCATACACATTTCTTGCGCCATCGGCATCAAAACTCGCTGTGGTTGCTGACAGCACAGGGGGTCAGGTTTTAGCGCGGTTGATTTCGCCCGTCTTGCAGTTCGCAGAGAGTTATCTTTCCATTTCCGCTTTTCCTTTGCAGATGACTGTCATTTTCTAATTGTTGTTCCATTGACTTTCGTTCTTTACCAGACTTGATTCACTGTCATCCCACTGTCAAATTTAAACATATTTATCACACCAGCTATTATTCTATTTTTAGCCAGCGTAAGACTAGCTGTAGCAGTAACGTGGTTGCTGAAGGCATCAGGGCACAGGCGTAAGCGTCAGGCGCTGTACAGTAGCTCACTGAAGGCAGGCTTCTATAAAGTATTGAGAATTGAATGATCTTGAATTGGTTTAAATTAATCTGCTGTCCTTTCTAAACTTGCTTTTGAAGTTTTGTCTCCGCCACTTTTTCTAGCTTCCTCTTGGTCTCTCCTTGTCAGAAATTATACGATAGTCTCCACAAAGGAAATGAGTGTGATACTATGATATAATGAGCATCCACTAAACACTTTTGCAAAACTTTAGGACCTTTGCCCTAGTTCTTGTCATAGTTTTATCAACAGTCTTAGGTTGAGTTGAAAAGCTTGTACTTACAGGCTCTTCTGCGCATATGTTTGCTGCAGTGTTCATCCTCTTCTGTTGCTTTTGCTTGTTTTAGGTTGTTGGGCATTACTACTTTGGAGAAGCTTGTGAGTGCAACAACTTTGAATGCAACAAAGACACTCACGGAAGAATGTGCAGTGGTGAGTTAAAACGTCCTATTTTCTCTGAACTACATAACAGTGTCATGAGCATTTTATTATATTATACCAGTGCAACCAGTAGCATAAGGCCCCAAATTTTGGCAGGAATTTATTTGGCTGATTTCACAAATTATGGCATTTAATGGATTATAGTTTGGTGGTTGGCCAAGCCATATACTACTAGTGTATAAAAGTCCTTTAGAATTAATAGGGATTTAGGAATTGCCAGCAGAAAAAGCATAGCAAACATCATGGCAATGTGGTTCATCCTAGTGTTGAGTTACTGTTGCTTGTGTTTATGCTTTTTCTGCTGGCCATTCCTAAATCCCTTTTAATTCAAAAGGAATTTTTATACACCAGTTTGTACTGTTTTCGCATATTCAGAGGATTATGGTTACATCAGATTGATACCAACACTGACTAATACCCCTTCCTTAAATTAGTTGAAGATTGTGCAGAGCATCGAGCACAGTTATGCCACTTTAGATGAAGCGGCTGCCGTGTACGGTATGGTATACCGGCGCAACAAAATGGCGGCATTGGGGTATCTTTAATACACGGGGAAGACAAATTTCCTGCCCGCTCCAGCGCTGTACTTATTGGATTGCCACCGGCGCTCGGATATTTGCCCTTCACATCCATACGTAAGTCCTCGCACATGACTTGGGTCCGTAGGTGCCTTGTGTCGTGCGCTAGGAGTGCAAAAATTCGGTGGGAAGGAGGAGAATATGAAAAGACAAAATGGGGTACGAGCAGCCTATGACGCTTTTCTCTTACATGCATTCCAGGTTGCCTTTGGGTACGCTGCCGTCGTCAATACATCAAAAGAAGCCTATCCATGGCCTTTAATTCTTCTTTACCACTGCCATTTGGCTAGTTTCACTGAAGCGTCCTAATACATTAAGATAGGGACGCCATTTTGAACTGGGCACATTCCTAAATAGACATCACGAGCGTGACAACTGATAAAGATACATTTATGCAACCTACACTGTACATTAGGTGGAAATTGTTCTAAAACCGCCAACCCGCCAGAATGAATTCTGCCAGATTTCTGCCCATACAGTGCAGTGAACATAACATCATTTTACATTACCTATGCATGTACTATATGTTTTCTTATGTCAGCCTACCTGTGTTACCATTGTTGATGAAGTATACAGTGGAACATGTCTAAGATGGTCACTATGTTAGGCAGCCACCTCTCTAAAGCAGCCAGCCTCCCTGGCCCCAAATAGCACTACAGCATTGCAATCTACCTCTGTAGAGCAGCCACCTCTCTATAAAGGTCAGTTAGACTGGCCCGATAATGGCTGTCTTAGACAGGTTCCACTGAATTTAACACCTCACCAGATGATGACATGAAGCTGTGTGTGTGTGTTTCCTACTTATAGGACATGGTACTTGTGAGTGTGGTGGTGTGTGTGAGTGTGACAAGGCACCTTCTGGTAGACCTTACACTGGGGAAATCTGTGAATGCTACCCAGACGTTGATGTGTGCCAAGCTCCAACAGAGGATGTGAGTGTGTGTGTGTGTGTGTGTGTGTGTGTGTGTGTTAGTGTGTGTGTGTGTGTGTGTGTGTGTGTGTGTGTGTGTGTGTGTGTGTGTGTGTGTGTGCGCGCATGCATGTCTGTGTGTGTGTCTGTGTCTTTGTCTGTGTGTGTGTGCGTGCATGCGTGCATGTGTGTGTGCATGTATGCATGTTTATATGTGTATGTTTGTGTTTGCTTCGTATGTGTAGTGATTGACTTGTCTGCATGTTTGTACTGTACACATGTGTACAAAGGTGGTACCATTTGCATTATCTTCAGTATATACAGTATGTGCATGTGCACTCCCATAGATTCCATGCAGTGGACATGGCTCTTGTGAATGTGGATTATGCAAGTGCCAGCCGGGATACTCTGGGCAGTACTGTCAAGACTGCATCAGCAGAGAGGTAGGCTGAGTGCTCAGGGTGATGGGATGTTCAAACATTCACCAGATGAAAGGCTGCAAAGTTAGAGGCAGCCAAATGTAGTGGACCAGGCAGGTACTATATAGCAGCTTTCAGGTGTTTGTGTATCTGATTTGCAGGTACATTTTTTACCCATTTTTGCACTACTCACATAAAATTCTGTTTCAACATACTGTACCTGTCACCTTTAACCTCCCAGATTTGTGGACCTCCAAAATGCAGTGACTTTGACAACTGCATTTCCTGTCTGTTCACCATTGTGGGCACATCTCTCGTTCAACAGGACCGCGGAGCCTGTCTTTACCTTTGCAATGATATTGAAGTTATCACAACGACAGATTCCTCCCTTGTAGCAACACTGCAAGGGAACAGCACCCTTCAATGTAGTGACTACCGCTCCAGTGAAAGATGTGAGGGCCCTGTGTATTATGTCCAAGGAAGGGGAAAGAGACTGTACGTCGTGGAAGGATCCCTAAGTGAGTGATAATGTTTACATGTTTATTTTACCACACATGAAGCACCTCTGTTATAAGACCACCTCTCTACAGAGACCAATCCATCAACCTCCCCATAGTGTATTCCACCACACATGAAGCACCTCTGTTACCAGACCACCTCTCTACAGAGACCAATCCATCAACCTACTCATAGTGTATTCCACCACACATGAAGCACCTCTGTTACCAGACCACCTCTCTACAGAGACCAATCCATCAACCTCCCCATAGTGTATTCCACCACACATGAAACACCTTGTTACCAGACCACCTCTCTACAGAGACCAATCCATCGACCTCCCCATAGTGTATTCCACCACACATGAAGCACCTCTGTTATAAGGCCACCTCTTTATAGAGACCAGTCCCTCAAGACATAGTGTATTCCACCACGAATAGAATACTTTCACTTGTGAACATTTTCATAATAATTCCCCCTCCCCTCCCCTCCCCCCTCCCCTTTTCTCACAGGATGTGCTGCTCTTCCACTGTCTATTCCGCAGTGGATCATGGTAGTGCCCATTGTTGCTGGACTGCTGATAATGGCTGTTGTGGCTATCATTGTCGCCAAGTTAATCATTGTCTTCATGGTGAGGATTTGAACTGTTTGTGCTATTTGCTGTACTGAAGTGTATACCTTTATGGTAGTCTGGCCCGCTAGACCGTCCCGTAAGCGCCCAGTAGGCGTGGAAGGGAAGGAACGGTCTAGCGGCAGTATAGATTAAAACCTTTTCGACCAATCAGATCCGTTTCCTGGGAATCCCGGGTAATAGTATTCATTGACAATTGAAGAAGACCGGGCAAGCATGTGCGATTAGTTCGGAGGCGGATCGTTGCTGCTGTCTTTCCGTTGGCTCCGTAGAACAACCGTACTACTTGGTTAAGTGAGGCACGCTAACAGCAGCTGATGAGGCTCTCTTGCAGCTCGTATCATTTAACTGCAGCGCCGAAGGCAAAGACAATGAAGCTCCGTGCCTCTGCAAAGATTGTTACAACGCGGTAATGCGACTAAAGAGTACACTACCAACACATAAGGTAGCGCCGAACATTCCTCCATAGTAGTCGCAACAATGCGGCAAGCACTCGAATATCCCATGTCCAGTGACTCGGCACCAGACTTACGAACGTATCCTTACAGCTGATGACACTCTTCAAAGCTTCCTTCTGACGTCTCGTTAGACCAACATTGACTTGCGCAGTGCACTCAAAGTGAATGATACAACCCCTTCGAACAACTTCTCCATGATCAGCCGGTACTAGACAGATACGACGTTATAATTGGCATGATAATGCAAAGGTATTATTTAATCTATACTGCCGCTAGACCATCCCTTCCCTTCCCTTCCGCGCCTACCGGGCGCTTACGGGATGGTCTAGCAAGCCAGACTAACCTTTATGGTAGCGACATCATACATCATTCATCCCTATTGAACTATACGGTTGTAGAACTATTCACAGTGTATTGGTTGAGGAGGGCTTTGGGAGTTATTAACTTTTTAAACTAAACTCTATTAAGTGGGGTCCTCTACAACTGGAATGGCTCACGTTTTCGAGCATTTTGACTTCCGACTTCACATGTAAAACCATATACTTGTTTCTAAATTCTACTATAATATGCAACTAATGAAAGTGAACTTTCTGTGTGTTTTTGGTTGATGGAGCTACAGTGCTGTGTTTGCTGATCAAATCACCTGTCTATAGTGAACATTGCAACATCATTTTCTTCCCCTCCCTTTCCCACTTGCCTCTCAGGACTACAGAGAATATCGGGCATTTAAAGAGAGTGTGAGAAGGGTTAATTTCCCAGAAGTGAGTTAATATGTGCACACACACACATACACACACACACACACACACACACACACACACACACACACACACACACACACACACACACACACACACCATATTGACAGCATTGTCTTACATGATAGACTTGCTATAGTCACAGATTAAATCACAGTGAGTACCTTATTTTCCTACCAACAGACGGAGAACCCTCTTTACAAGTCTGCATGGCAGACCTTCTACTGTCCAATGTACCCAGGCTATCTGGAGCAGGGTCTGGTTGGCACCACGTTGGCTATCCAGCGATCATGGTCCTTACCCTCCATCAGAGATGATGAGACTGATGGTGACCAAGGTACAGTTACCATCAGTTCAGGCCATCAAGAAAGTGAGTCTCCTCAAGCGAGACATAGAGCAAAGCCCTCTGTTACTTTCCTTATAGCCCCAGATGGGCACAACAGTCCGTCTCTGCAACTGCGCAGTCGTAATGCAGAGGGACCGTCAATATTGGTGGCTATGTCCAGTGATAGTGACAGTGCAAAGAGCGAGGACCCACTCTTGCAAGAATGTAACATTGAAGATCTTATTCAGACATTGTCTTCTTCAGAACGCTACAATCCTAGAGAAACATAGGCTTTGATGATTGGTGCATGGCTGATATTTATTTCACTCACTTGTCATTTTATTTTGTAATGACTGTGTCATTTTCCCATTTTGTATTCCATTAATTGATTGCTTTTTTGTGTCTGGTACTTCTTGAACACAGCACATGTCTTGTGCCGTCCTTTGTCATCATTGCTATGTTTTTCATGCATGCATACCAAATTTGCATTAATGCAATAGTTCTGTATTAAAATACATAAAAATACAATAAAAATTATTGGTCCAAGTGAGTGGCATAAAATTATATAATTATGCATGCATGTATCACTCAGTTGTCATGCTGCAAGTTGAGCTTCTGTCTGAGCTACAAAAGTGTGTCCGGAAAATCATAATAGCTATAATATAATTCTAGTGTAATAACTACAATTATTCGTGATAACTTGGCCATATCATTACTCATCAAGACTAATAATTATTATCAGCTATTAATTCTCATTTATCAGCATGTGTGCATTATTTAAATGTTACAATGTATAAATATGCAGTGTGTATGTGTGCCTATTACTACTTAAGTTCCTTCAAAAAATCTAATTCTAGCTAGTTTCTCCATATTTCCAAGATGGCGGACGGTAGAATTGAGGTTTTCGCCACTCACTCTTCAGCAGCATGCATGCGCGGCTTGTTGATGCATGTCACCCCCCTTAGATCGAGACCCACGTATGACATGCGAAATAATGTGGGAAAATTTGGTCTCGATTGGTGGTCGCTCACGGGAGGACTTCCACTGTACAGATGATGATTGCACTGATAAGCAATTGCATGCATGGCAGCAATACAATGCATGCATGTACGTAGAAAGGAAAAATAAAGGAAAATAATCACTAACACATAAGCTTATATAACCAATTAAGTGGGACATTGAGGGGACTATAAATTTGTCACATTCTGTACAATGTAAAAAAAGATTTGTAAACAAAATGTCCGACACAACACAGCTGTAGTTAGTGTTAATAATAAAACAACAACATCCTGTACGCAGTTGACAAAGACCTTCAGGTCGAAATGTCCTGCAGTTGATTGATTTATCATTATCAGTTGTGTCTTGCTCAAGAATCTTGTATCATCGTATTATCAACGCAACTATGAGCCTCTACAATATCAAAACAACATTTGACCACTGATAGTAAAATGGCAAAAGTGATGAGTTACACATGCACAATTTCAACAGAAGTAAGACGTGTGTTTTTTATGTCACTTGGGTCAGTGAACCCACTGCACACAATAAAGGATGTGCTACTTAGAGATACAACAGCACAATCAGCACGTGGTACACCAAGCTGACCCACTTTGGACCACTTGTTATTGTTAGGATCATAAACAAACACATCTGAAGTTGGTGTGTGTGACTTGTCAACTCCACCGACAGCTACAACATGAGCTGTGTCTTGCAATAGCGCTGAGTAGTAGTAAGAGATAGGTGTTATTTCAGTCCAATGATGTGACATGTTATCACCTTCAGTTGTTAGTGCATTCTCCAGTGCAGTCAGTGGCAACTGCCACACAGTCTTGGTAGTTGTGTTTGTATCGGTAGCTACATCATATGCAATGTCAGCACTTGCAACATACAAATGTTCACTGGAAATGGTAAATTGCATTCCAGACAGTGACTGTGGTAGCCTGAAGTTCTCTGGTGTTGACCATTGGAGTGTGGTGATGTTGAGTATGGTGATGCTACTGAGAAGGGTCTGCTCGTCTTCACCAAGCCCTCCTGTGACTACTACTAGGTTTTGGTAAGTAGTAACACCGGGTCGAATTCTCTTGGTAGGCATAGGTGGCAGTTCTTGGTGCCAAATTTGCCCATTCCATGTGCTCATTAGGTTAGTAACAGTACGGGATGATGGTTCTCTACCGCCAATGAGCACTAACTGGCCCTTGATAGATGCAGCCTGACTACGATACTGCGGGCTGGGCGGTAGAGTGCTCCATGTGTGGTGATTGATACTGTACACCTGTACTTGACGTTCCATTGCAATGTCATTGCAGCCTCCACCGCAGATATAGATGTGCTCATCAATCTTAACTGCTGTGGCACGAACAGTTGGGATAGGGAGATCCGGTAGCTTCACTGAATGTAGTCTGCCTTCACCGTGCAGCAGTGGGCCACTTTGGAAAGTCTACAAGATATATATAGTAAGGGAAGGGATATAAAGTAAGGGAACGTGGCAAGAATGCAATAAGCGCAGCCATTCAGGCTGCAGTCTCACATAATGCAGTTCTGTGGAATATCCAAGAAAGGACGCTCCCTATAAAGGACATGATACAAATTATCTCCCTATATTTGAGCGGATTTGAAAAAATGGCCCACTGCACACAGTTTATTATCAATTTTAAGTTAGTGACACCGTGTTAAAGCAGAGTGGTTGAGCTCTCTATTGCCCTTTGTTGTGCTTTGATAGCTGCTTTAGTTCCCGAGATACGCTTGCCTAAAATATGAAATTATGCTAGGTGCTTGGCCGAAAAAGGCGTTTAAAACATGGACTTCCAGTCACGGCACAAATGGCTGACAGTTGGGTTGGTCATCGTGGGAAGCGTATCTGTCTTTTCCTCGGCACGGGAAGGTCTTCACTCTCGTCGGGAATGCTGGATTAGTGTATGTACGTCGACTTCGAGCAAGGTCTGGTTGCCTTGAATAACGTGCATAGCATTTTTCGCTTACGTGACATGTTCGTATACGTTGCGCCAGACAGCCACCATGTAAATTTGCAGTCTTCATTTCAGCTTCAGAGAAGAAATATAGAATTCAAACTTGGCCACAAGATAGGGACTGTACCATAGATATAAATGATGCCATAATCCGTTTTTCGGTGAAATATCACCCGCATGACTGTTTTGTCCCATAGCTATTCTTTACATTTTGTGCGAAGTGGGTCATTTTCTGTAATCTGCTCACATATATATAAGGGACAAAATTTACAGTCCCAACCTACATGCCAATGCATTATTCACCTCTGAAAGAGGACAACCTTTGTATATACAAGGACGAAGTGGCCGATCCCAACGTGTCCAATATTAATTAGAGATTCCATTGTAATTGTCTTGAAGTAGCAGACAAACATAGTGTGCATACAGTGTATACCGTAAATATTCTAAAAAATCAAAAATCTAAAGTTTGCAAACTTCCAGCGATCTTGACTCGACCTGCTCTAAAATTCAATTTATTGGCCATCTCTAAAGTTCGGGAAAACCTCCAATTTTAGCAAGGGCATGGCACTAGTTAATTTCGTCTCCATGGTTGATGAACACTAACACTTCTCCAATACTGGGATTGTACACCTCCTTGTAGACATGATATCTGCGAATAATGCACGATACTGTGACAAAGAAAGTGCTAGCAGTGGCCATTTTCTATACAGAGCCTTCCTAGAAATGGTGGCAAAGCAGAGACCGCTCCAATTTCGCAAGAAGGCTCTAATTTTCACAAGAAGACAGCAAAGAAGATCATATCGCCTCCTAATTTCAACAGGTTAGATTTGAAATGCAGAAAAAGTGCACGCATTTTTAGAATATTTACGATATTATAAATAGCTATACACAATGAGTGCATGCATGAGCAAAAGAGGTGCATGTTTGGGTGAATGAGTTGGGCTTGCACAGCTCCTCTCATTGCATGTGTAGTGAATACCAACACCATCACATATAGGCACTCACTCCAGGGTTGTGCAGATGTGAGTTCAAGAGCAAGGCATGTGTCACCTCATGGCAACTAGGGCGCTCGGCTGCATCATCCTTCAGACACTTAAGGACAATTGGCTTCAGCGGGTGAGCATCAGACAGCACGGTGAGGTCTCCTTCACGACGATCCACTTCTGGTATAGCACCAATATTGACTAGTCCACATGACGGAGGTTGCTGTGTTGCCACTTGCAGGATGACGACTCCAAAGGAGAAGATGTCACTCTTTTCAGTGAAACGAGGCCTGTCAGCCAAACACTCTGGAGGCATGTATGGAACACAGCCTGGGGCCTTGGTGGTGAGGTACTGCACATCAGGGGGACGAAACTTAGCCTGGCCGAGGTCACTGACCTTCACCACTTTGCCGCTGTCGTTCAGCAGTATGTTCTTTGCCGTTAGGTCCCGATGTAGGATTTGTGGCTCGTGTTGGTGAAGGAAGAGCAGACCTGATGCGATCTGCAGGCAGATGGCAACTTGCTTCTCTTGAGCGAGCGTCCCGCGATTGTTTCGGAGAAACTGCTCCAAAGTCTCCTCCATCAACTCCATCACTAACACCGCGCTGCCGTCAATTGTAAATACACCGAGAAACTGCACGACATTTCCGTGTTGAGCCGCCTCCATGAGCTCGCATTCGCGACGGAAGTTAGTCAAGACGGATTCAAGATCCTCTCTTGTGGTCCTCGCGTAGTCCAACAACAGTCCGTGGATCTTCTTAATGGCTACGGGCCTCGAACCAAGCCTTCCCCGAAACACGACTCCGAAGGATCCTCGGCTAATCTCTGGCCCAACCTTGAGGGCATCCGGACGAGGAGCGAACAACTTCGAAAAGAGATCACCCATGGTAGCAACAGGAGGCTGGTTCAGGCGTGCACAAAGGATCGAGTTCAGCCTGGAACGGTGGGGTCACGTGGTCTGTCTAGCTCTCTAGACCCTTCCCATGAAGCGCCCTCGTGATACGTCAACATTGGCTAGAAAAAGGTTCTCCCCGCTGCCGCAGGATGCCATTCTTTGCAGGTCTTCTCATCACACTCCTTTTCTCTGTGAGCGTCCTTGCTCAGGTGGAGACGGTCACGTGTAGCTGGTAGCTTCAAGAAACTGAGAGAGATGGAGAGTGTTCCTGGTCCCCTACTGCAGGATGTCTTCCCAGAAGAACAAGGATTACAGCTGACAGGAAATCTCTGGGTTTCAAACACAAGGCATCATAGTCTATTTGTCCCAGTAGAAAGGCCTGACAGAGATACTCTTGAGCTGTCTAGCTCTGAATGGGAGAGAAGCAAGCCTTGGGAGAATGACAAAGAGGTGGAAGACAAGGACAATGTCATCCTTCAAGGAGATGTGACAGGATCAGAACAGTTTGGGCAGAATGGCAAATAGTGAGAGAAACAAAGAAATTTTGGAGAGATTACATGGCGCAGGGAAAGAGCTAGGGCCTATCCAGGCTATGCGATTGGGCGCCTTGGCAACGGCTGCACTGCATTTTTCATTGGTCATATTAGGCCATTACAGCCGCACACTGTATGTACAAGGAGGAGGAGTACCCGACAGTGGAAGAAATGGGCGCTGGACATTGAAGGTCTGTATGACTGCAAGAAACCAGCACATGTCATGTCATTCCATGCAGTGGACATGGCTCTTGTGAGTGTGGATCATGCAAGTGCCAACCGGGATACTCTGGGCAGTACTGACTGCATCAGCAGAGAGGTAGGCTGAGTGCTCAGGGTGATGGGATGTTCAAGCATTCACCAGATGAAAAGCTGCAAAGTTGGAGGCAGCTAAATGTAGTGGAACTGGTAGCAGTAGGTACTATATAGCAGCTTTCAAGTGTTTGCATATTAGAATATTCTTGCCTGTAGCAAATAATTTGCAGGTACATTTTTTACCCATTTTTGCATTACTCACAGAGAATTCCGTTTCAACATACTGTACCTGTCCCCTTTAACCTCCCAGATTTGTGGACCTCCAAAATGCAGTGACTTTGACAACTGCATTTCCTGTCTCTTCACCATTGTGGGCACCTCTCTCATTCAGCAGGACCGCGAAGCCTGTCTTTACGTTTGCAATGACATCGAAGTTATCACGACAGATTCTTCCCTTGTAGCAACACAGCAAGGGAACAGCACCCTTCAATGTAGTGACTACCGCTCCAGTGAAAGATGTGAGGGCCCTGTGTATTATGTCCAGGGAAGGGGAAAGAGACTGTACGTCGTGGAAGGATCCATAAGTGAGTGATAAACTGTACATGTTATTGTAATACAGTGAAACCCCTGTAATCCGCACCCCAAAAATCCACCAAACCCACAAAATTCACCTGAGTTTCCGAAGAACAAATTACCAGTAGTATGTGTACTTTTAGTTTTACGTCCTTAATCCTCCAACCTCACTAATTCACCACAAACCTGATTCAGAATCTCCCAATTGTGGCAGATTACAGGGGTTTCACTGTATTACAGTATGTTAAGTCCTATTCAGCAGCTGCTCAAACATTCTGTCATTTGCAGCTGTTTCTTGTACAGTTGGTGTTATTTTCTGTTTCCTGTCACATTGTGTACGTTGTACAAGAAACAGCTGCAAGTGATCCATGCAAAGTTTCAACAGCTGCTAAACAGTTTTCAAGGCTCTCAATTGTGTATTCCACCACACATGAAACACCTCTGTTACCAGACCACCTCTCTACAGAGACCAGTCCATCAAACTCTCCATAGTGCTCTTTACCACACATGAAGCACCTCTGCTATAAGACCACTTCTCTACAGAGACCAATCCATCAACCTCCCCATAGTGTATTCCACCACACATGAAGCACCTCTGTTATAAGACCACCTCTCTATAGAGACCAGTACCTCAACCTCTCTATAGTGTATTTTACCACACATGAAGCACCTCTGTTATAAGACCACCTCTCTACAGAGACCAACCCAATGATCTCCCCATAGTGTATTCCACCACACATGAATCACCTCTGTTATAAGACCACCTCTTCATAGAGACCAGTCCCTCAACTTCCCCATAGCAGTGGCGTATCTACACCAGGGCCTACCAGGGCCTATGCCCTGGTCACCTTCTCTTGTGCCCTGGTAAACTACCCTAACTAGTACTCTAGTACTTGATTGAGATGAAGTAGTCAGCATTGGATTTTGCCTCAGAATGCATCTTAGAACACCTAAAATCCTCAATATATTTCATCAGGGACATGCCCTCAGCCCCCCCTGAGGTGGTACGTAGCTATAGGAGCTTGGCTTGAGGTGGTAAGGCCAGAGAGCCCACCAGGTGCCCTGGTTACTCAAAATTTTAGATACGCCACTGCCCCATAGTATATTCCACCACAAATAGAATACTTTAATTTGTGAACATTCTCATGTTAACTCCCCTCCCCTCCTCTCCCCCTTTCTCACAGGATGTGCTGCTCTTCCACTGTCTATTCCGCAGTGGATCATGGTAGTGCCCATTGTTGCTGGACTGCTGATAATGGCTGTTGTGGCTATCATTGTCGCCAAGTTAATCATTGTCTTCATGGTGAGCTTTTTGTTGTACTGAAGTTTATACCTTTATGGTAGCAACGTGATACATCATTCACCCCTTATTGAACTATACGGTTGCAGAACTATTCACAGTGAATTGGTTGAGGGGGGCTTTGGGAGTTATTAACTTTTTAAACTAAACTCTATTAAGTAGGGTCCTCTACAACCAGGAATGGCTCAAGTTTTCGAGCATTTTGACTTCCAACTTCACACGTAAAACTATAAAGTTGTTTCTAAATTCTACTATGCAACTAATGAAAGTGAACATTCTGTGTGTTTTTGGTTGATGGAGCTGCGTACAGTGCAGTGTTTGCTGATCAAATCACCTGTCTATAGTGAACATTGCAACATCATTTTCTTCCCTTCCCTTTCCCACTTGCCTCTCAGGACTACAGAGAGTATTGGGCATTTAATGAGAGTGTGAGAAGGGTTAATTTCCCAGAAGTGAGTTAATATGTGCACACACACACGCACACACACACACATATGCACATGTGCACGTGCACACACGCACATGTGCACACACACGCACATGTGCACACACACACACACACACACACACACACACACACACAAACACACACACACACAAACACACACACACACACACACACACACACACACACACACACACACACACACACACACACACACACACACACACCATATCAACAGCATTGTTTTATACATGATAGACTTGCTATAGTCACAGATTAAATCACAGTGAGTACCTTCTTTTCCTACCAACAGACGGAGAACCCTCTTTACAAGTCTGCATGGCAGACCTTCTACTGTCCAATGTACCCAGGCTATCTGGAGCAGGGTCTGGTTGGCACCACGTTGGCTATCCAGCGATCATGGTCCTTACCCTCCATTAGAGATGATGAGGCTGATGGTGACAAAGATACAGTTACCATCAGTTCAGGCCATCAAGAAAGTGAGTCTCCTCAAGCGAGACATAGAGCAAAGCCCTCTGTTACTTTCCTTATAGCACCAGATGGGCACAAGTCCGTCTCTGCAACTTCGCAGTCGTGATGCAGAGGGACCATCAATATTGGTGGCCATGTCCAGTGATAGTGACAGTGCAAAGAGCGAGGACCCACTCTTGCAAGAATGTAACATTGAAGATCTTATTCAGACATTGTCTTCTTCAGAACGCTACAATCCTAAAGAAACATAGGCTTTGATGATTGGTGCATGGCTGATATTTATTTTGCTAACTTGTCATTTTATTTTGTAATGACCGTGCCATTTTCCCATTTTGTATTCCATTAACTGATTGCTTTTTTGTGTCTGGTACTTCTTGAACACAACACATGTCTTGTACCGTCCTTCGTCATCATTGCTATGTTTTTCATGCATGCATACCAAATTTGCATTAATGCAATAGTGCTGTATTATAATACATAAAAATACAATAAAAATTATTGATCCATGTGAGTGGCATAAAATTATATAATTATGCATGCATATATCAATTGTCATGCCGCAAGTTATACTTCTGTCCGAGCTACAAAAATTCGACAAATTTGGGTATATTTAGACCCACAGGAGCTCGATGGTAGGATAGGGTTTAAATATAATTAAACAGCTTCCTATATATGCGGCCTGTACGATAATGTATGTTTTTCGTACATATAGATATCCAAGATGCATGACGGATTGACAGTCGATTCATCATGGAATCCACTGCACGCTCGAGCTCCTTGGCAGCGCAGTTTATTCACACACAACACCCGACTCCTTTAATTAGTTTGACTGAGTCGAGGCACATTCGATCTGAGACAGATGGGAACGTTTGGTCCCAGTTCGTCGTCTCTCATCAGAGGAGTTCACGGACGTTAACTGTCACCCGATACTCCTCTTTTGTATTGCGAGCATAGGACTGTGTCCAGAAAATCATAATAGTTATATAATTATTATTATAATCCTAGTGTAATAACTACAATTATTCGTGATAACTTGGCCATATCATTACTCATTAAGACTAATAATTATTATCAGCTATTAATTCTTATTTATCAGCATGTGTGCATTATTTAAATGCTGCAATGTATAAATGGGCAGTGCGCATGTGTGCCTCTTACTGCTTAAGTTCCTTCAAAACAATTCTAATTCTCCATAATTATGATGGCGGACGGTAGAATTGAGGTTTTGCTACTCGCTCCTCAGCAGCATACATGCACAGCTTGTTGACGCATGTCGCCCCCCTTAGATCGAGACCCACCGTATGACGTGCGAAATAATGTGGGAAAATTTGGTCTCGATTGGCTGCCGCTCGCAGGAGGACTTGCACTGTATATATATACAGATGATGATTGCATCAATGTGCAATTGCATGCATGGCAGCAATACAATACATGCATGTATGTAGAAAGGAAAATTAAAGGAAAATAATCACTAACACACCAGCTTATATAAACAATTAAGTGGGACATTGAGGGGACTATAAATTTGTCACATTCTGTACAATGTAAAAAAAAGATTTGTAAACAAAATGTCCGACACACTACAGCTGTAGTTAGTGCTACTAATAAAACAACATTTGACCACTGATTAATAGTAAATTAGTAAAAGTGATGAGTTACGCATGCACCCTTTCAACAGAAGTGAGAAGTATGTTTAGGTCTCTTGGGTCAGTGAGCCCACCACACACAATAAAGGATGTGCTACTTAGAGATACAACAGCACAAAGATCACATGGTACACCAAGCTGACCCACTTTGAACCACTTGTTATTGTTAGGATCATAAACAAACACATCTGAAGTTGGTGTGTGTGACTTGTCAACTCCACCGACAGCTACAACATGAGCTGTGTCTTGTAATAGCGCTGAGTCGTAGTAAGGGGTAGGTGCTATTTCAGTCCAATGATGTGACATGCTATAACCTTCAGTTGTAAGTGCATTCTTCAGTGCAGTCAGTGGCAACTGCCACACAGTCCTGGTTGTTTTGTATGTATCGGTAGCTTTATCATATGTGATGCCAGCACTTGCAACATACAAGTGAGCAGTGGAAATGGTAAATTGCATTCCAACCAATGGCCGTGGTAGCGTGAAGTTTTCTACTGTTGACCATTGGAGTGTGGTGATGTTGAGTATGGCAATGCTACTGAGAAGGGTCTGCCCGTCTTCACCCCTACCGCCAGCAACCACTACTAGGTTTTGGTAAGTAGTAACACCGGGTCGGAATCGCTTGGTAGGCATAGGTGGCAGTTCTTGACACCAAATGTGCCCATTCCATGTGCTCATTAGGTTAGTAACAGTACGGGATGATGGTTCTCTACCGCCAATGAGCACTAACTGGCCCTTGATAGATGCAGCCTGACTACGACATTGCGGGCTGGGAGGTAGAGTGCTCCACGTGTGGAGATTGATACTGTACACCTGTACTTGACGTTCCATTGCAATGTCATTGCAGCCTCCACCGCAGATATAGACGTGCTCATCAATCATAACTGCTGTGGCATAGTAAGTTGGGATAGGGAGATCTGGCAGCTTCACTGAATGTAGTCTGCCTTCACCATGCAGCAGTGGGCCACTTTGGAAAGTCTATAAGATATAGTAAGGGAAAGGATATACCAGTCACTATATCAATGTGGCAAGAATGCAATAAGCGCAGCCATTCAGGCTGCAGTCACACATAATGCAGTACAGTGGAATATCCAATAAAGGACACTCCCTATAAAGGACATGATATACAAATTATCTCATTATAATTATATAAGGGACAAAATGTACTGTCCCAACCTACATGCCAATGCAATATCCTCCTCTGAACGAGGACAGCCTCTCTATATACGTACAAGGACAAAGTGGCCGATCCCAACGTGTCCATTATTTAGAGATTCCACTGTAATTGCCTTTAAGTAGCAGACAAATATATAGTGTGTATACAGCGTATTATGTAATACATATAGTACGGTAGGGAGGTCTATAGCCGATATATAGGACCGAGGCGCTTACATATTTACCGAGGCGCGAAGCGCCGAGGTAAATATGAGCGCCGAGGTCCTATATAGAGGCTATATACCGACCTACCGTACTATATGTCTTATATAGTATGGTGAGTGCGCAACAGGAACGAACCTTCTGCAGCAATATCGAGCCTAGACCCCTCTCCGGCGACGACGCCATTTGCATTCCATAAGCGCCTGCATTACGTCACTGAACCTTCTGGAACGGGCTACGGCACCATTGCATTCAGTAGACGCCTCCGTGACGTCACAACAAGCTTCAGGACTGACCAATGAGAATACTGCGCGCCTATTGGCAGTACGCTGACCAATGAGATTACCGAATTCAAAATAATGCACAGTCAGCAGTTTTGGTTGTGGCCGTGACAGGGTGCTGCACGGAGAGTCCTGAAAACGCTTCTTTTCTGGCAGAACACAGACTTCGATGCGGACTCAGAACTAGAGGGGACAATTTTAACCACATTTGAGAGCTTTCGACGATATCCGGCTGGACTTTGTGTTCGTCATCTGAAGAAGTCGCTCAACGGACCGTGTCTGCGCGTCTTCCACGCCATAGTTTCGCGCAACAGAGCCGGACTCAGTGCTCGTGTCCTAGAATACGTTCCTTTACGCATGTATCTTGTCCAACTGACTTTCCTTCGTGTGACGATTTTTAGCGGTCGCGTTTTTTCTTGGAGCGTCAAGATCCTCCGCAGCACTGATTGTCACGGCCACAGTGAAATGGTAAGACTGCTTCGCCTGACAGTACACACATTTGGCTCTGGTTTCATTACATTCCTTCTTGATATCAGACCTGTTGCGCAATCAGAGCTTTGATATCGTGATATCAGACCTCTTTTCAGGTCTATATCACATATATAGGACCACCTGCCAATGCTTAAATCCCTATAGTTGCGCAATCACCATACTATATATATAGTTATACACAATGAGTGCATGTATGAGCAAGGCAGGTGCATGTTTGGGTGAATAAGAAAAGCTTGCAGCTCCTTTCATTGTGTAGTGAATACCAAAAGCTACCACACTATCACATATAAGGACTCACTCCAGGGTTGTGCAGATGTGGGTCCACAAGCAAGGAAAGGTTCACCTGATGGCAACTAGGGCGCTCGGCTGCATCATCCTTCAGACACTTAAGGACAATTGGCTTCAGTGGGTGAGCATCAGACAGCACGGCGAGGTCTCCTTCACGACGATCCACCTCAGGTTTACCGCCGATGTTGACTAGTCCACATGACGGAGGTTGCTGTGTTGCCACTTGCAGGATGACGACTCCAAAGGAGAAGATGTCACTCTTTTCAGTGAAACGAGGCCTGTCAGCCAAGCACTCTGGAGGCATGTATGGAATACAGCCTGGGGCCTTGGTGGTGAGGTACTGCACATCAGGGGGACGAAACTTAGCCTGGCCGAGGTCACTGATCTTCACCACTTTGCCGCTGTCACTCAGCAGTATGTTCTTTGCTGTTAGGTCCCGATGTAGGATTTGTGGCTCGTGTTGGTGAAGAAAGAGCAGACCTGATGCAATCTGCACGCAGATGGCAACTTGCTTATCTTGAACGAGCGTCCCACGATTGTTTCGAAGAAACTGCTCCAGCGTCTCCTCCATCAGCTCCATCACTAACGCGGCGCTGCCGTCAATTGTAAATACACCGAGAAACTGCACGACATTTCCGTGTTGAGCCGCCTCCATGAGCTCGCACTCGCGACGGAAGTTGGTCAAGACGGATTCAAGATCCTCGCTTGTGGTTCTCGCGTAGTCCAACAACAGTCCGTGGATCTTCTTAATAGCCACTAGCCTTACACCAAGACTTCCCCGAAACACGACTCCGAAGGATCCTCGGCTGATCTCTGGCCCAACCGTGAGGGCATCCGGACGAGAAGCGAACAACTTCGAAAAGAGATCACCCATGGTAGCAACAAGTTGGTTGGTTGGGCGTGCACAAAGGATCACATGAGTTCAGCATGGAACATGGAACGGTGGGGGTCACGTGGTCTGTCTAGCTCTCTAGACCCTTCTCAGTAAGGGCGATTGGCTAGAAAGAGGTTCTCCCCGCTGCCGCAGAATGCCATTCTTTGGAGGTCTTCTCATCACACCCCTTTCCTCTGTGAGCTTCCTTACTCAGGTGGAGAGAGTCACTGGATCAAGTGTAGCCATCTGGCAACTTCAAGAAACTGGGAGAGATGGAGAGTGTTCCTCAAGCTCAACCTGGATGACCTTCAAGAATCTGGGGGAAATGGAGTGTTCCTGGTCCCCTACAGGATGCATGTCTTCCCAGAAGAGCAAGGATTACAGTTGGCAGAAAATATCATGGGTTTCAAACACAAGGCATCATAGTCTATTTGACCCAGTAGAAAGGCCTGATAGAGATATTCTTGAGCTATCTAGCTCTGAATGGGTGAGAAGCAAGCCTTGGGAGAATGACAAAGAGGTTGAGGACAAGGACAACTTCATCCTTCAAGGAGATGTGACAGGATCAGAACAGTTTGGGCAGAATGACAAATTGTGAGAGAAACAAAGAAATTTTGGAGAGATTACATGGCACAGGGAAAGAGCTATAGGGCCTATCCAGGCTATGCGATTGGGCGCCTTGGCAACGGCTGCACTGCATCTTTCATTGGTCCATATCAGGCCCTTACAGCTGTACACTGTGTGTACAAGAGGAGTACCCGACAGTGGAAGAAATGTGCGCTGGATATTGAAGGTCTATATGACTGCAAGAAACCAGCACGTCATGTCATTCCATGCAGTGGACATCCCATGTCATCCTATAGATTCCATGCAGCCATGGCTCTTGTGAGTGTGGATCATGCAAGTGCCACCCAGACTATTCCGGGCAGTACTGTCAAGACTGCATCAGCAGAGATGTAGGCTGCTTGCTCAGGGTGATGAGATGTTCAAACATTCACCAGATGAAAGGCTGCAAAGTTAGAGGCAGCTAAATGTAGTGGACCAGGCAGGTACTATATAGCAGCTTTCAAGATTTTGTGTATTAAAATTTTCTTGCCTGTAGCAAATGATCTGCAGGTACATTTTTTACCCATTTTTGCACTACTCACATAAAATTCTGTTTCAACATACTGCAGCTGTCCCCTTTAACCTCCCAGATTTGTGGACCTCCAAAATGCAGTGACTTTGACAACTGCATTTCCTATCTGTTCACCATTGTGGGCACATCTCTCGTTCAACAGGACCGCGGAGCCTGTCTTTACCTTTGCAATGATATTGAAGTTATCACAACGACAGATTCCTCCCTTGTAGCAACACTGCAAGGGAACAGCACCCTTCAATGCAGTGACTACCGCTCCAGTGAAAGATGTGAGGGCCCTGTGTATTATGTCCAGGGAAGGGGAAAGAGACTGTACGTCGTGGAAGGATCCCTAAGTGAGTGATAAACTGTACATGTTTATTTTGCCACACATGAAGCACCTCTGTTATAAGACCGCCTCTCTACAGAGACCAATTCATCAACCTCCCCATAGTGTATTCCACCACACATGAAACACCTCTGTTACCAGACCACCTCTCTACAGAGACCAATCCATCAACCTCCCCATAGTGCATTCCACCACACATGAAACACCTCTGTTACCAGACCACCTCTTTACAGAGACCAATCCATCAACCTCCCCATAGTGTATTCCACCACACATGAAGCACCTCTGTTACCAGACCACCTCTCTACAGAGACCAATTCATCAACCTCCCCATAGTGTATTCCACCACACATGAAACACCTCTGTTACCAGACCACCTCTCTACAGAGATCAATCCATCAACCTCCCCATAGTGTATTCCACCACACATGAAACACCTCTGTTACCAGACCACCTCTCTACAGAGATCAATCAATCAACCTCCCCATAGTGTATTCCACCACACATGAAGCACCTCTGTTACAAGACCACCTCTTTATAGAGACCAGTCCCTCAACACATAGTGTATTCCACCACAAATAGAATACTTTCAGTTGTGAACATTTTCATAATAACTCCTCCCACCTCCCCACCCCTCCCCTCACCTCCCCTCCCATCCCCTCATCTCCCCTCCCCTCCTCTCCCCCTTTCTCACAGGATGTGCTGCTCTACCACTGTCTATTCCGCAGTGGATCATGGTAGTGCCCATTGTTGCTGGACTGCTGATAATGGCTGTTGTGGCTATCATTGTTGCCAAGTTAATCATTGTCTTCATGGTGAGGATTTGAACTGTTTGTGCTATTTGTTGTACTGAAGTGTATACCTTTATGGTAGCGACATAATACATCATTCATCCCCTATTGAAGTATTAGTAGTATTGAACTATACAGTTGTAGAACTATTCACAGTGTATTGGTTGAGGGGGGCTTTGGAAGTTATTAACTTTTTAAACTAAACTCTATTTAAGTGGGGTTCTCTACAACCAGGAATAGCTCACGTTTTCAAGCATTTTGACTTCCGACTTCACACGTAAAACTATATACTTTTCCTAAATTCCACTATTATAATATACAACTAATGAAAGTGAACATTCTGTGTGTATTTGGTTGATGGATCTACAGTGCAGTGTTTGCTGATCTATAGTAGGTCTATAGTGAACATTGCAACATTATAGTCTTCCCTCCCTTTCCCACTTGCCTCTCAGGACTACAGAGAGTATCGGGCATTTAAAGAGAGTGTGAGAAGGGTTAATTTCCCAGAAGTGAGTTAATATGTGCACACACACACATACACACATACGCACACACACACACACATTCACACACACACGCACACACACACACACACACACACACACACACACACACACCATATTGACACATAAGACATTGTCTTACATGATAGACTTGCTATAGTCACAGATGAAATCACGCTGAGTACCTTATTTTCCTACCAACAGATGGAGAACCCTCTTTACAAGTCTGCATGGCAGACCTTCTACTGTCCAATGTACCCAGGCTATCTGGAGCAGGGTCTGGTTGGCACCACGTTGGCTATCCAGCGATCATGGTCTTTACCCTCCATCAGAGATGATGAGGCTGATGGTGACAAAGATACAGTTACCATCAGTTCAGCCCATCAAGAAAGTGAGTCTCCTCAAGCGAGACATAGAGCAAAGCCCTCTGTTACTTTCCTTATAGCACCAGATGGGCACAACAGTCCGTCTCTGCAACTGCGCAGTCGTGATGCAGAAGGACCGTCAATATTGGTGGCTATGTCCAGTGATAGTGACAGTGCAAAGAGCGAGGACCCACTCTTGCAAGAATGTAACATTGAAGATCTTATTCAGACATTGTCTTCTTCAGAACGCTACAATCCTAAAGAAACATAGGCTTTGGTGATTGTTGCATGGCTGATATTTATTTCACTCACTTGTCATTTTTATTTTGTAATGACTGTGTCATTTTTCCATTTTGTATTCCATTAATTGATTGCTTTTTTGTGTCTGGTACTTCTTGAACACAGCACATGTCTTGTGCTGTCCTTCGTCATCATTGCTATGTTTTTCATGCATGCATACCAAATTTGCATTAATGCAATAGTGCTGTATTAAAATACATAAAAATACAATAAAAAATTATTGGTCCATGTGAGTGGCATAAAATTATTTAATTATGCATGCATGTATCAATCGGTTGTCACGCTGCAAGTTGTGCTTCTGTCTGAGCTACAAAGATTCAGCAAGTTTAATTTTGGTCTATTTAGACTCACAGGAGCTCTGGGGTAGGATAGGGTTTAAATAATTTTAATTAAACAGCTTCCTATATATGCGGCCTGTACGATTATGTATGTTTTCGTGCGTATAGATCCAAGATGCATGACGGTCGATTCATCATGGAATCCACTGCACCCTCAAGCTCCTCGACAGCAGCTTATTCTCACAACACTGGCCCAGCTTCTTTAATTAGTTTGATTGAGTCGAGGCACATTCTGAGACAGATGGGTACATTTGGTCCCAGTTCGTCGTCTATCATCAGAGGAGTTCACGGACAACGTTATAACTGTCGACCGATGCTCCTCTTTTGTATTGCAAGCAGGAGTGTGTCCGGAAAATCTTAATAGCTATTATTATAATCCTAGTGTAATAACTACAATTATTCGTGATAACTTGGCTATATCATTACTCATCAAGACTAATAATTATTATCAGCTATTAATTCTCATTTATCAGCATGTGTGCATTATTTAAATGCTACAATGTATAAATGGGTTGTGCGCATGTGTGCCTATTACTACTTAAGTTCCTTCAAAAAATTCTAATTCTAGTTTCTCCATATTTCCAAGATGGCGGACGGTAGAAATGAGGTTTTCGCCACTCGAGATCGCTCCTCAGCAGCATGCATGCGCAGCTTGTTGACACATGTCACCCCCCTTAGATCGAGACCCACGGTAAAATAATGTGGGAAAGTTTGGTCTCGACTAGTGGCCGCTCGCGGCCGGGAGGACTTGCACTGTACAGATGATGATTGCACTGATGTGCAATTGCATGCATTGCAGCAATACAATGCATGCATGTACGCAGAAAGGAAAAATAAAGGAAAATAATCACTAACAGACCAACTTATATAACCAATTAAGTAGGACATTGAGGGGACTATACATTTGTCACATTCTGTACAATGTAAAAATAAGATTTGTAAACAAAAGTGACACACTACAGCTGTAGTTAGTGCTAATAATAAAACAACATTTGACCACTGATTAATAGTA
Organism: Ianthella basta; assembly: GCA_964019415.1. Lineage (NCBI taxonomy): Eukaryota > Metazoa > Porifera > Demospongiae > Verongiida > Ianthellidae > Ianthella > Ianthella basta. Next base: position 10,956,026 of record OZ025870.1, on the reverse strand, counting down.
AACTGGTAAAAGTGATGAGTTACACATGCACAAATTCAACAGAAGTCAGAAGTGTGTTTTGTATGTCTCCTGGGTCAGTGTACCCACCACACACAATAAAGGATGTGCTACTTAGAGATACAACAGCACAACCAACACGTGGTACACCAAACTGACCCACTTTGGTCCACTTGCTATTACTATAAACAAACACATCTGAAGTTGATGTGTGTGACTCATCTCCACCGACAGCTACAAAATGAGCTGTGTCTTGTAATAGCACTGATCTGTAGTAAGGGGTAGGTGCTATTTCAGTCCAATGATGTGATATGTTATCACCTTCACTTGTTAGCGCATTCTCCAGTGCAGTCAGTGGCAACTGCCACACAGTCTTGGTAGTTATGCTTGTATTGGTAGCTACATCATACACAGCACTTGCAACACACAAGTGTGCACTGGAAGTGGTAAATTGCATTCCAATCAATGGCTGCGGAAGTGTAAAGTTGTCTAGTGTTGACCATTGGAGTGTGGTGATGTTGAATATGGCGATGCTACTGAGAAGGGTTTGCCCATCCACACCCCTACCTCCTGCGACCACTACTAGGTTTTGGTAAGTAGTAACACCAGGTCGGATTCTCTTGGTAGGCATAGGTGGTAGTTGTTGGTGCCAAATGTGCCCATTCCATGTGCTCATTAGGTTAGTAACAGTACGGGATGAAGGTTCTCTACCACCAATCAGTACTAACTGGCCCTTGATAGATGCAGCCTGACTACAGTACTGCGGGCTGGGAGGTAGAGCGCTCCATGTGTGGTGATTGATACTGTACACCTGTACTTGACGTTTCATTGCAATGTCATCACAGCTTTCACCGCAGATATAGATGTGCTCATCAATCTTAACTGCTGTGGCAAAGCACGTTGATATAGGGAGATCTGGCAGCTTCACTGAATGTAGTCTGCCTTCACCATGCAGCAGTGGGCCACTTTGGAAAGTCTACAAGATATAGTAAGAGAAAGGATATACCAGTCACTACACTACACTACATGAACGTGGTAAGAATGCAATAAGCGCAGCCATGCAGGTTGCAGTCACACAGAATGCAGTACAGTGGAATATCCAATAAAAGACGCTCCCTATAAAGGACATGATACAAATTATCTCCCTATATTTGAGCGGATTTTAGAAAACGATCCACTTTGCGCAGTTTATTATCAATTTTGAGTTAGTGACACCATGTTAAAGCGGTTGTAAAGTGGCTGAGCTCTCTATTGCCCTTTGTTGTGCTTCGATAGCTGCTTTAGTTCCCGAGTTACGCTTGCCTAAATTACGAAATTACGCTGGGTGCTTGGCCAAAAAAGGCGTTTAAAATATGGACTTCCGGTCACGACACAAATGGCTGACAGTTGGGTTGGTTGTCGTGGGAAGCGTATCTGCCTTTTCCTCGGCACGGGAAGGTCTTTACTCTTGTCAGGAATGCTGAATTAGTGTACGTACGTCGACTTCGAGCAAGGTCTGGTTGCCTTGAATAACGTGCATAGCATTTTACACTTACGTGACATGTTCGCATACGTTGCGCCAGACGGCCACCGTGTAAATTTGCGGTCTCCGTTTCAGCTTCAGAGACGGAATATAGGATTCAAACTTGGCCACAAGATAGGGACTGTATCATAGATATGAATGATGCCATAATCCATTTTTCGGTGAAATATCACCCGCATGACTGTTTTGTCCCATAGCTATTGTTTACATTTTGTGCGAAGTGGGTCGTTTTCTGTAATCTGCTCACATATATATAAGGGACAAAATTCACAGTCCCAACCTACATGCCAATGCATTATCCACCTCTGAAAGAGGACAACCTCTCTATATACAAGGACAAAGTGGCCGATCACAATGTGTCCATTATTTAGAGATTCCATTGTAATTGCCTTGAAGTAGCAGACAAACATAGTGTGTATACAGTGTATACCGTAAATATTCTAAAAAATCAAAAATCTAAAGTTTGCAAACTTCCAGCGATCTTGACTCGACCTGCTCTAAAATTCAATTTATTGGCCATCTCTAAAGTTCGGGAAAACCTCTAATTTCGGCAAGGGCATGGCACTAGTTAATTTCGTCTCCATGGTTGATGAACACTAATGCTTCTCCAATACTGGGATTCCACACCTCCTTGTACATATGATATCTGCGAATAACGCACGATACTGTGACAAAGAAAGCGCTAGCAGCGGCCATTTTCTATACAGAGCCTTCCTAAAAATGGCGGCATGGCAGAGACTGCTCCAATTTCACAAGAAGGCTCTAATTTTCACAAGAAGACAGCAAAGAAGATCATATTGCCTCCTAATTTCAAAAGGTTAGATTTGAAATGCAGAAAAAGTGCACGCATTTTTAGAATATTTACGGTATTTGATATAGCTATACACAATGAGTGCATGCATGAGCAAAAGAGGTGCATGTTTGGGTGAATGAGTTAGGCTTGCACAGCTCCACTCATTGCATGTGTAGTGAATACCAAACACCATCACATATAGGGACTCACTCCAGTGTTGTGCAGATGTGAGTTCAAGAGCAAGGCATGTGTCACCTGATGGCAAGTAGGGCGCTTGGCTGCATCATCCTTCAGACACTTAAGGACAATTGGCTTCAGCAGGTGAGCATCAGACAGCACGGTGAGGTCTCCTTCACAACGATCCACTTCTGGTATAGCACCAATATTGACTAGTCCACATGACGGAGGTTGCTGTGTTGCCACTTGCAGGATGACGACTCCAAAGGAGAAGATGTCACTCTTTTCAGTGAAACGAGGCCTGTCAACCAAACACTCTGGAGGCATGTATGGAACACAGCCTGGGGCCTTGGTGGTGAGGTACTGCACATCAAGGGGACGAAACTTAGCCTGGCCGAGGTCACTGATCTTCACCACTTTGCCGCTGTCGCTCAACAGTATGTTCTTTGCAGTTAGGTCCCGATGCAGGATTTGTGGCTCGTGTTGGTGAAGGAAGAGCAGACCCGATGCGATCTGCAGGCAGATGGCAACTTGCTTCTCTTCAACGAGTGTCCCGCGATTGTTTCTGAGAAACTGCTCCAACGTCTCCTCCATCAGTTCCATCACTAACACCGCGCTGCCGTCAATTGTAAATACACCGAGAAACTGCACGACATTTCCGTGTTGAGCCGCCTCCATGAGCTCGCACTCGCGACGGAAGTTGGTCAAGACGGATTCAAGATCCTCTTCTGTGGTCCTCACGTAGTCCAACAACAGTCCGTGGATCTTCTTAATAGCCACTGGCCTCGCACCAAGACTTCCCCGAAACACGACTCCGAAGGATCCTCGGCTGATCTCTGGCCCAACCTTGAGGGCATCCGGACGAGGAGCGAACAACTTCGAAAAGAGATCACCCATGGTAGCTACAGGTTGGTCGGTTGGGCGTGCACAATGGATCACATGAGTTCAGCGTTGAACGGTGGGGGTCACCTGGTCTGTCTAGCTCTCTAGACCCTTCCCAGTAAGCGCCCTCGGTGGTACGTCATCATTGTCATCATAATACAATACTTTCACTTGTGAACATTCTCATTAAAGATACATCAAGACACACTAGACCGTTAGGTTTGCAAGAGTTTCAAGTCTCCAGAGCAGCCAGTCATATCCGGTGAAAGCATCCTTACCAAACTGTCAAATGTTTGCCTACTGCTTTTTGATCTATATGACATTCTGAATGAGCAATTGTTACTTTGTGCCTGGAGGAGGAGTGTGCTGGCTAAAAGGCTGCCCTATGATGACTCTATGAGCGAATCATGGCTATAATTATGTGTCATGACTCGCTGGTCTCCCATTATTGGCCTACGGGGTCACTAGACTTCTGTTGTATTTAGGGCTGTACCTCGCAGAAAAACAGTTAAGTAAGCTTCCTACCACAATACTATTACTTAAACATGTTCTAGAAACACTTTGCGTTCTTTGGATACACGGCGAAATCTAGAGAAAGATGGTTTTGAGCCTAGCAAACAGAAAGCGTCGAGCGCGCGGCCATTTTACAACGTCCGTCAGTAGTAATTGGAGCTGTATCTCGCAGAAGAGATGTTCCTTAGGCTTTTTATTAGTATCACTCTATTAACACATGGTTATGACCACATTTCGTTCGATTCAAATACGGCGAAACGTCATTAGAGAGGATTTAAAGCTTTGTAAAGATTGACGTGAGCGCCGCCATTTGCAATGACAGAAATATATATATATATATACAGTGCAAGTAACAATATACACCACTAATCTAAATAAATATATAAATAATATAATATAATATAATATAAATAAATAATATAATTCACAGAGGCTATAGAGGATGCTGCGGACAAGTACTCAGTATGCATACAAACTATGAAGAATTTAATGGATTTTAAATTGAATAGATTTTTCAATTAGGCTTTCGGCCTTGTGCAAATTGCAGTCAAACAGCAAATATAAATTTGCCTAGAATAATACATAATGTATAGCGTATTTATACAGATACATAGTGTAGTGTTAGTTGAAATATAGATGTAAGCAGATTATCACGAAACTTGGTAGACATGGCCAGGTGGTCCACCAGTCTATGTCATTAGCAGTATTTCTTAATTAGTGCCAGAATGCCGAATATACAAGGCAAAAATCAAATAATGACACCCAATTAGCAGGAATGTGTCACCTTTGCATTAGCCAAGGCCCACACAGTCTAGTGTGGTTGCTTAACAATCCAAAGTTCTAGGTTCAAATCCTACTACAGCCACTTTTAACTTTTCTTTTATCTTAGCTGTTTGTTTGCCTACCAATCTTTAGCATTGTCACATGCTTTTTTCTGCACCAATAGCATGACACAGTGGTGGATGCATGTAATCAACCCATCCATTACTATGTAAAGCTAAACTGGCTAGACTTGCTGTAGCAGTAAACCCACTGAAGGGAGCACTCATGCACGCACACACACACACGCACGCACGCACGCACACACACGCACACACACACACACACACACACACACACACACACACACACACACCACATATGCTCCGGTTACAAAGGCCCCAAGATACACACACACACACACACACACACACACACACACACACACACACACACACACACACACACACACACACACACACACACACAACACACACACACACACACACACACACACACACACACACACACACACACACACACACACACACACACACACACACACACACACACACAGACACAAACACACAAACACACACACACACACACACACACACACACACACACACACACACACACACACACACACACACACACACACACACACACACACACACAGACAGCTAGACCACTACCATATAGGGTCACTATATCACATTCGTCCACCACCTCCACACCCAAACATCACAGTGCAAGTAACAATGGGACTACCACATGTGGTAGTAGAGTAAATGTGGTAGTTGGAGGTAGAAAAAGACTACCAGTGCAAGTAACAGAGGGTTAGAACCACATATGCCAGTAGAGTAAATGCACTAGCTGGTGGCAGAATTGACCAACAGCACAAGCTGCAATTGTTACTTGCACAAGGGCAGCCCATTTAATGTCTATAATACAAGAAGTACCAAATGCTGCCGCCCTTGTGCAAGTAACAATTGCTTCCTGCATCGGGCACTCCAATGGTGCTCATGCTTGTATAAGTAATATAAATACCACCACCACCACCACCACCACCACACAGTGCAAGTAACAATAGCACCACCACCACCATCACCACCACACAGTGCAAGTAACAATAATGCCACCACCACCACACAGTGCAAGTAACAATAGCACCACCACCACCACCACCACCACCACACAGTGCAAGTAACAATAGCACCACCACCACCACCACCACCACCACCACACAGTGCAAGTAACAATAGCACCACCACATGTGCCAGTACAGTATGTGCACTAGTTGGTAGTTGAAAAAGACCACCAGTGCAAGTAACAACGGGCGCAGGACCACACATGCCAGTAGAGTATACACGTCAGTTGGCAGTCAAAAAAGACCACCAGCGCAAGTAACAATGTGGGCAGTACCACATGTACCAGTTGAGTGGATGCGCTAGTTGATGGATGAAATAGACCACCAGTGCATGTAATAGAGAACTCAGGACCACACATGCCAGTCGAGTGGATGCGCTACTTGATGGACAAAACAGACCACGAGTTTGTGTAAAAATGGGGGCACGACCCATGCATGTACCACTATATATAGAGTATACATGCTAGTTAGTGGCCGTCAAGACCACCAGCACAAGTAACAAAGGCTCAGGACCACTGACATCCCATAATCTCTGGCTCTTGAACCTTGAACCTTGTACCTTGCACTATAGCCCACCAGCACCCCCAAACCCCACCCAATTAGTTGGTGGTTGCAAAGACTACCAACGCAGGTTACAGAGGGTCAGGACAAGCACAAGCACCATTTGAGTGCCCAATACAGCAAACAATTGTTACTTGCACAAGGGCGGCCCATTTAATATCTATTATGAGAAGTATGAATTGCTGCTCCCCCTCAATGTCATCATAAAATGGCGTCTTGCGCGTAGCAACGTCTCCCGAAAGACTCGGTAACCCCACTGTGTGAACAATACGCTTTCGGACCCTATACTTCGAAAGAATACAGTTCGGTTAATTAGCAGTAGTTTCGTCTTTGAATTAGTTCGATAGCTAATTCTGTTCGTCAGTTACAGCTGGCGAAGAAGAAGATTATTAAGAAGAATATGAAGAATATGAAGACGAAAATAGATGTTTTCAAGTGTCATTTTCTCGCTGACAGTCCACGTTCGCTTGCCTTCTGGGTCAGTTTAGTGTATGAATATTTCGTATTTAGCCCTACGAAGCCTCGTTTTGGCAGTTTTCGACGCTTTTCAAGATTTCGATTCGTCCCTATGCCAATGTATTATGAATTCGAAACACCCTGTACCATCCCTACATAGAGAATACTATCGTACTCTCTGATAACTACAATTATTTGTGATAACTTGGCCATGCTATTACTCATCACGACTAATAATTATTATCAGCTGTTAATTCTCATTAAGCATGTGTGCCCTATTTAAATGCTACAATGTATAAAACAGGTATATATGTGTGAATGCCTATTACTACTTAAGTTCCTTCAAAAATTTTTAATTCCAGTTACTCCATATTTCCAAGATGGCAGACGGTAGAGTTGAGGTTTTCGTCACACGCTCCTCAGCAGCATGCATGCGCAGCTTGTTGACACATGTCGCCCCCCCTAGATCAATACCCACGGTATGACGTGCAAAATAATGTGGGAAAGTTTTCACGCGGGAGGACTTGCACTGTATATACAAATGATTATTGCACTGATGTACAATTGCATACATGGCAGCAATACAATGCATGCATGTACGTAGAAAGGAAAAATTAAGGAAAATAATCATTAACACACCAGCTTATATAGCCAATTAAGTGGGACATTGAGGGGACTATAAATTTGTCACATTCTGTACAATGTAAAATAAGATTTGTAAACAAAATGTCCGACACACCACAGCTGTAGTTAGTATACTATAATAAAGCAACATTTGACCACTGATTAATAGTAAACTGGTAAAAGTGATGAGTTACACATGCACAATTTCAACAGAAGTGAGAACTGTGTTTGGGTCTCTTGGGTCAGTGAGCCCACCACACACAATAAAGGATGTGCTACTTAGAGATACAACAACACAATGAGAACGTGGTACACCAAACTGACCCACTTTGGTCCACTTGTTATTGTTAGGATCATAAACAACCACATCTGAAGTTGGTGTGTGTGACTTGTCATCTCCACCAACAGCTACAACATGAGCTGTGTCTTGTAATAGCGCTGAGTCGTAGTAAGGGGAAGGTGCTATTTTAGTCCAATGATGTGATGCATTATAACCTTCAGTTGTAAGCGCATTCTCCAGTGCAGTCAGTGGCAACTGCCACACAGTCTTGGTAGTTATGTCTGTTTTGGTAGCTACATCATACACGATGAAAGCATTTGCTACATACAAGTGTGCATTGGAAGTGGTAAATTGCATTCCACATATTGACTGTGGAAGTGTAAGGTTGTCTAGTGTTGACCATTGGAGTGTGGTGATGTTGAGTATGGCGATGCTACTGAGAAGGGTCTGCCGGTCTTCACCCTTACCTCCTGCGACTACTACTAGGTTTTGGTAAGTAGTTACACCAGGTCGGGTTCGTTTGGTAGGCATAGGTGGTAGTTCTTGGTGCCAAACTTGCCCATTCCATGTGCTCATTAGGTTAGTAACAGTACGGGATGATGGTTCTCTACCACCAATGAGCACTAACTGGCCCTTGATAGATGCAGCCTGACTACGATACTGTGGGCTGGGAGGTAGAGTGCTCCACGTGTGGTGATTGATATTGTACACCTGTACTTGACGTTCCATTACAGTGTCATCGCAGACTCCACCGCAGATATAGATGTGCTCATCAATCTTAACAGCAGTGGCAAAGGAAGTTGGGATAGGGAGATCTGGTAGCTTCACTGAATGTAGTCTGCCTTCACCGTGCAGCAGTGGGGCACTTTGGAAAGTCTACAAGATATAGTAAGGGGAAAGGATGCAGTCACTATATGAACGTGGCAAGAATGCAATAAGCGCAGCCATGCAGGCTGCAGTCACACAGAATGCAGTACAGTGGAATATCCAATAAAGAATGCTCCCTATTTAAAGGACATGATACAAATTATCTCCCTATAATTATATAAGGGAGAAAATTTACTGTCCCAATCTACATGCCAATGCATGTATTATCCACCTCTGAAAGAGGACAACCTACATATATATACAAAGGACAAAGTGGCCAATCCCAACGTGTCCATTATTTAAATATCCATGTCTTGAAGTAGCAGACAAACATTGGTGTTTGCAGTAAACATAGTGTGCATACAGTGTCTATTATAGTATAGCTACATAATGAGTGTACATGAGCAAGACAGGTGCATGTTTGGGTGAATGAGAAGATTTCACTCCTCTCATTGTGTAGTGAATACCAATATGACAGGTGCTAGCCTCGTTCCCAGGCCGTCTGCATTAATTAGTGCGAAGGCGGACAGGACGGCCTGGGCACCACTGTTCCTGCGCCCCCCCCCCCCAAAAAAAAACTGGGGGGGGGGGGGGCGCCAGAAAACATCATGTATGTTTCCGTAAATCTATGTGAAGAGTAGGTTCACCGTGAAATAGCCACCAGGGAAATGCTGAGAACAGTCGGAACCAGTCCAGTTTGTGTAGAAAATTACTGACATTAGTCAGTTCGCTCAGATCCTTCGATATGCGGTGCCAGTGATTTTCAAACACTGTGCATGGGACTGCCAAGAGGAAAGCAGTCTCACTAATGTCGTCTGGATTTAATATGGCTCGCGGTAAGGTTGTGCGCCGCCTATTGCATACATGCGAGGGTGTCTGACTCTCGGTCACATTCCAAAATAGTATTTCTCTGCTATTGTAGGCTGAGCCATTTTGCCCCAGCCTGCTAGCTGCTACGTACAAGAGTGCAAATGAATATCCAGGGCAAGGAAGCTCCCAGAAGCTGCGCTCTTCGCAAAAGCCTTGCCCTATGTCTTCTCTAAGGCAAGGTAGGCAAATAACTAAAGCTGAAGCTTTTACAAGCTAATACTTTGCTGCAATATCTTTGCGCATGCGCAAACAGTGGTTCCCAGGCCATCCATTATGCCTCCGCGCTAATTAACTTTGACGGCCTGGGAACAGGGCTAGACAGGTGCAAAACCATCACATAGACACTCACTCCGGGGTTGTGCAGATGTGGGTCCAAGAGCAAGGTAAGGTTCACCTGATGGCAATTAGGGCGCTCGGCTGCATCATCCTTCAGACACTTAAGGACAACTGGCTTCAGCGGGTGAGCATCAGACAGCATGGTGAGGTCTCCTTCACGACGATCCACCTCAGGTTTACTACCGATGTTGACTAGTCCACATGACGGAGGTCGTTGTGTTGCCACTTGCAGGATGACGACTCCAAAGGAGAAGATGTCACTCTTTTCAGTGAAACGAGGCCTGTCAGCCAAACACTCTGGAGGCATGTATGGAACACAGCCTGGGGCCTTGGTGGTGAGGTATTGCACATCAGGGGGACGAAACTTAACCTGGCCGAGGTCACTGATCTTCACCACTTTGCCGCTGTCGCTCAGCAGTATGTTCTTTGCAGTTAGGTCCCGATGCAGGATTTGTGGCTCGTGTTGGTGAAGGAAGAGCAGACCTAATGCGATCTGCACGCAGATGGCAACTTGCTTCTCTTGAGCGAGCGTTCCGCGATTGTTTCGGAGAAACTGTTCCAACGTCTCCTCCATCAGCTCCATCACTAACACCGCGCTGCCGTCAATTGTAAATACACCGAGAAACTGCACGACATTTCCGTGTTGAGCCGCTTCCATGAGCTCGCACTCGCGACGAAAGTTGGTCAAGACGGATTCAAGATCCTCACTTGTGGTCCTCGCGTAGTCCAACAACAGTCCATGGATCTTCTTAATTGCCACAGGCCTCGCACCCAGACTTCCCCGAAACACGACTCCGAAGGATCCTCGGCTGATCTCTGGCCCAACCTTGAGGGCATCCGGACGAGGAGCGAACAACTTCGAGAAGAGATCACCCATGGTAGCAACAGGTTGTTGGGCGTGCACAATGGATCACATGAGTTTAGCGTAGAACAGTGGGGGTCACGTGGTCTGTCTAGCTCTCTAGACCCATCCCAGTAAGCGCCCTCGGTGATGCGTCATAATTGGCTAGAAAAAGGGTCTCCCCGCTGCCGCAGAATGCCATGTCTGTATTATGCCATTCTTTGCAGGTCTTCTCATCACACTCCTTTCCTCTGTGAGCTTTCTTACTCAGTTGGAGAGAGTCACTGGATCAAGTGTAGCTGGCAACTTCAAGAAACTGGGAGAGATAGAGAGTGTTCCTGCTCCTGGTCCCCTTACTCCGGGTAGTACTGTCAAGACTGCATCAGCAGAGATGTAGGCTGAGTGCTCAGGGTGAAGGGATGTTCAAAAATTTACCAGATGAAAGGCTGCAAAGTTAGAGGCAGCCAAATGTAGTGGACCAGGCAGGTACTATAGCAGCTTTGAAGTGTTTGTGTATTAAAATGTTCTTGCCTGTAGCAAATGGTTTGCAGGTACATTTTTTTTACCCATTTTTCATTACTCACATAAAATTCTGCTTCTACATACGTGTATATACTGTGCCTGTCCCCTTTAATCTCCCAGATTTGTGGACCTCCAAAATGCAGTGACTTTGACAACTGCATTTCCTGTCTGTTCACCATTGTGGGCACCTCTCTCCTTCAACAGGACCGCGGAGCCTGTCTTTATCTTTCCAATGATATCGAAGTTATCACAACGACAGATTCCTCCCTTGTAGTAACACTGCAAGGGAACAGCACCCTTCAATGCAGTGACTACCGCTCCAGTTAAAGATGTGAGGGCCCTGTGTATTATGTCCAGGGAAAGGGGAAGAGACTGTACGTCGTGGAAGGATCCCTAAGTGAGTGATCATCTTTACATGTTATTGGAATACAGTAAAATAGCGGTATAGTATGTGTACTTTTAGTTTTACCTCATTAATCCTCCAACCTCACTATTTCACCACAATCCTGATACTCCCAATTGTGCCGGATTACAGGGGTTTCACTGTATTACAGTATGTTAAGTCCTATTCAGCAGCTGCTTAAACATTCTGTCATTTGCAGCTGTTTCTTGTACAGTTGGTGTTATTTTTTGTTTTCTGTTACATTGTGTATGTTGTACAAGAAACAGCTGCAAGTGATCCAAAGTTTCAATAGCTGCTAAATAGTTTAAGGCTCTCCATTGTGTATTCCACTACACATGAAACACCTCTGTTATAAGACCACCTCTCTACAGATACCAACTCAATGACCTCCCCATAGTGTATTCCACCACTAATAGAATACTTTCACTTGTGAGCATTCTCATGATAATTCCTCCCCCCCTCCCCTCCCCTCCCCTCCCCTCCCCCTTGCTCACAGGATGTGCCACTCTTCCACTGTCTATTCCGCAGTGGATCATGGTAGTGCCCATTGTTGCTGGACTGCTGATAATGGCTGTTGTGGCTATCATTGTCACCAAGTTAATCATTGTCTTCATGATTTGAACTGTTTGTGTCATTTGAGCTTTATGCTGTACTGAAGTTTATACCTTTATGGTAGCAACATATTACATCATTCACCCCCTATTGAACTATATGGTTGCAGAATTATTCACAGTGTATTGGTTAAGGGGGGCTTTGGAAGTTGTTATCCAAAAACGTTTTAAACTAAACTCTATTAAGTGGGGTTCTCTGTAACCAGGTATGGCTCAAGTTTTCCGGCACTTTGACTTCCGACTTCACACGTAAAACTATAAAGTTGTTTCTGAATTCTACTATGCAACTAATGAAAGTGAACATTCTGTGTGTTTTTGGTTGATGGAGCTACAGTGCTGTGTTTGCTGATCAAATCACCTGTCTATAGTGAACATTGCAACATCATTTTCATCCCCTTCCTTTCCCACTTGCCTCTCAGGACTACAGAGAGTATTGGGCATTTAAAGAGAGTGTGAGAAGGGTTAATTTCCCAGAAGTGAGTTACTATGCACACACACACACACACATTGTCTTACATGATAGACCTGCTATAGTTGCAGATGAAATCACAGTGAGTACCTTCTTTTCCTACCAACAGACGGAGAACCCTCTTTACAAGTCTGCATGGCAGACCTTCTACTGTCCAATGTACCCAGGCTATCTGGAGCAGGGTCTGGTTGGCACCACGTTGGCTATCCAGCGATCATGGTCCTTACCCTCCATCAGAGATGATGAGGCTGATGGTGACAAAGATACAGTTACCATCAGTTCAGGCCATCAAGAAAGTGAGTCTCCTCAAGCGAGACATAGAGCAAAGCCCTCTGTTACTTTCCTTATAGCACCAGATGGGCACAACAGTCCATCTCTGCAACTTCGCAGTCGTGATGCAGAGGGACCGTCAATATTGGTGGCCATGTCCAGTGATAGTGACAGTGCAAAGAGCGAGGACCCACTCTTGCAAGAATGTAACATTGAAGATCTTATTCAAACATTGTCTTCTTCAGAACGCTACAATCCTAAAGAAACATAGGCTTTGATGATTGGTGCACGGCTGATATTTATATTTAAATGCTACAATGTATAAATGGGCAGTGCACATGTGTGCCTTTTACTACTTAAGTTCCTTCAAAAAATTCTAATTCTAGCTTCTCCATACTTCCAAGATGGCGGATGATAAAAATGAGGTTTTCGCCACTCGCTCCTCAGTAGCATGCATGCGCATCTTGTGCATGTCGCCCTCTTTAGATCGAGACCCACGGTATGACGTGTGAAATAATGTGGGAAAGTTTGGTGTCGATTAGTGGCCGCTCGCGGGAGGACTTGCACTGTATATACAGATGATGATTGAATTGATGTGCAATTGCATGTATGGCAGCAATACAATGCATGTACGTAGAAAGGAAAAATAAAGGAAAATAATCACTAACACAACAGCTTATATAACCAATTAAGTGGGACATTGCATGAGGGGACTATAAATTTGTCACATTCTGTACAATGTAAAAAATAAGATTTGTAAACAAAATGTCCGACACACCACAGCTGTAGTTAGTGCTACTAATAAAACAACATTTGACCACTGATTAATAGTAAACTGGTAAAAGTGATGAGTTACACATGCACAATTTCAACAGAAGTGAGAATTGTGTTTGAGATGTCTCTTGGGTCAGTGAGCCCACCACACACAATAAAGGATGTGCTACTTAGAGATACAACAGCACAACGAACACGTGGTACACCAAGCTGACCCACTTTGGACAACTTGTTATTGTTAGGATCATAAACAAACACATCTGAAGTTGGTGTGTATGACTTGTCATATCCACCGACAGCTACAACATGAGCTGTGTCTTGTAATAGCACTGAGTAGTAATAAGGGGTAGGTGCTATTTCAGTCCAATGACGTGATACATTATCACTTTCAGTTGTTAGCGCATTCTCCATTGCAGTCAGTGGCAACTGCCACACAGTACGTATTGGTAGGTGTGCCTGTGTTGGTAGCTATATCATACATGATGGTAGCACTTGCAACATACAAGTGTGCAGTGGAAATGGTAAATCACAATCCACCCATCGGCCGTGGTAGCGTGAAGTCCTCTGGTGATGACCATTGGAGTGTGGTGATGTTGAGTACGGCGATGCGACTGAGAAGGGTCTGCCCGTCTTCACCCCTACCGCCAGCAACCACTACTAGGTTTTGGTAAGTAGTAACACCAGGTCGGATTTCGCTTGGTAGGCATAGGTGGTAGTTCTTGGTGCCAAACTCGCCCATTCCATGTGCTCACAAAGTTGGTGACAGTACGTGATGATGGTTCTCTGCCGCCAATCAGTAGTAACCGGCCCTTGATAGATGCAGCCTGACTACAGTACTGTGGGCTTGGAGGAAGAGTGCTCCACGTGTGGTGATTGATACTGTACACCTGTACTTGACGTTCCATTGCAATCATGTCACCACAGGTTCCACCGCAGATATAGATGTGCTCATCAATCTTAACTGCTGTGGCATTGGAAGTTGGGATAGGGAGATCCGGTAGCTTCATTGAATGTAGTCTGCCTTCACCATGCAGCAGTGGGCCAAGTCTACAAGATATAGTAAGGGAAAAGATATATACCAGTCACTATATGAACGTGGACGGCAAGAATGCAATAAGCGCAGCCATGCTGGCTGCAGTCACACATAATGCAGTACAGCAGAATTTCCAAAAAAGGACACACTCTACAGGGCCGTCGGAGGCAATTTAGAAGTGGTAAGGCCATTGGGTGAAGAATACAAACTGTTGCGAGCGAAGCGAGCGAAAATTTTTTTTAGCTACTTTTCATTATCATACAGATAATGTTTGCTACGGATCTGTGCCTCAAGAACAGTGATGCCTTTGCTAGCCCAGCATGCACTCTCAATCAGTCAGTAAGTCGTTTTAAGAGGGTTACATAGATATCACAATGATATCAGTGATATACAGCAAAAAGCAGCTAAATCATGTTTACTAAACGTTCAGCATTGCATGAAGCTAGATACGTGCCCATGCATAGGCTACACATACGTATATATAGCTAAATATTAGAAACAATAGCTAGTCTTTGATTTAGCTAGCTAGCATTTCAAAGTTGCTAGCTATTATGCAAAATCCTCACCTGGTATACCAGCTCTCTTGGAAAGTTCGAGAAACGATCTTCTTCACACCGAATTGACGCTTAGGGTACTAAAAACCTGCGAGAGGCTGATGAGGCTTGTCACCTATTGTCGGCGTTTCTTAGGTCCACGTGCTTCGACGATAAGACCATTTTGAATTGTTACATCACCGTTGAGGGTATAGCGATTCGCTGACGTGTTGTGCTACAAGCCATGCTTCGTAGCGCCAGGTGATGTGGGTCGATTGCCTACGTACGCGCTGCTGGCCTCCATCTTTATTACGTTTTGAATCGATTACGTAACAAAACATGGCGGAAGAAAGGAGCGTGCTTGCAAATCGTGAAGTATTGGACCCTACTTGATATCTCCTGTTTCATTGCATCTGCTAACAACCTAGGATCATTGCTTCTTTGTTTCCTCAACGGTTAGTTAAGGTAGGGTAGGGGTTATCTGGTTTAGTAGCTAAAAACACTGCTTTTGAAAATTAAAAAAAACTGCTAGCTGTTCAAAAAGTGGTACGGCCATGGCCGTACCGGCCGTACCGCCTCCGACGGCCCTACTCTAAATAGGAAATGATACAAATTGTCTCCCTATAATTATATATATCAGGGACAAAATATAATCCACCTCTGAAAGAGGACAACCTCTCTGTATACAAAAGACAAAGTGGCCGATCCCAACATGTCCATTATGTAGAGATTCCACTGTAATTTCCTTGAAGTAGCAGACAAACATTGACGTTTACAATAAACATAGTGTGTATACAGTGCATATTATATAGCTACATAAACCCAATGAGTGCATGCATGAGCAAAAGAGGTGCATGTTTGGGTGAATGAGAAGGGCTTACACAGCTCCTCTCATTGTGTAGTGAATATATACCAAACACCATCACATATAGGGACTCACTCCAGGGTTGTGCAGATGTGAGTTCAAGAGCAAGGCATGTGTCGCAACTAGGGCGCTCGGCTGCATCATCCTTCAGACACTTAAAGACAACTGGCTTCAATGGGTGAGCATCAGACAGCACAGCGAGGTCTCCTTCACGACGATCCACTTCAGATTTACTACTGATGTTGACTAGTCCACATGACGGAGGTTGCTGTGTTGCCACTTGCAGGATGACGACTCCAAAGGAGAAGATGTCACTCTTTTCAGTGAAATGAGGCCTGTCAACCAAACACTCTGGAGGCATGTATGGAATACAACCTGGGGCCTTGGTGGTGAGGTACTGCACATCAGGGGGACGAAACTTAGCCTGGCCGAGGTCACTGATCTTCACCACTTTGACTTAGCTAATTGTGTTCTGTACTCAGTCATGTGATTAATTGTCAATGAGCATGAACATATTACCGTATTGCTGAAAATTTTGGCTGGGAATTAATTTTGGCAGATTGGTGGTAAAGTAAATTCTGCCAAATACAGAAATTTTAGCAATAAATTCCTGCCAAAATTTTTGGCTATACAGTATAAGCTAAACATTGTACATAGCAACTGCATGAAAAGTAGATTATTGATTTAAATATGCAATGCTACCATGCTTATAATTAATTATACATTAAGTATGCACGTGCATTTGCACGCAATCGCATGAAAGCAATATCTTCCATTTTCACAAAATACATTAACGTTATTTGCGCAATCAAGTGCAAATCAAGCAAAGTTTAAATAGATGGGGTACATAATTGAGACAATATTATAATAGCTATATATATATAGCTATAATTATGTCATATATATTGTGATAGAAACACCTGTAGCCAATTAAGTGTTACATTGAGGGGAAAATAATCACTAACACAACAGCTTATATAACCAATTAAGTGGGACATTGCATGAGGGGACTATAAATTTGTCACATTCTGTACAATGTAAAAAATAAGATTTGTAAACAAAATGTCCGACACACCACAGCTGTAGTTAGTGCTACTAATAAAACAACATTTGACCACTGATTAATAGTAAACTGGTAAAAGTGATGAGTTACACATGCACAATTTCTACAGAAGTGAGATATGTGTTTAGTGGGTCTCTTGTGTCAGTGCACCCACCACACACAATAAAGGACATGCTACTTAGAGATACAACAGCACAACGAACACGTGGTACACCAAGCTGACCCACTTTGGACCACTTGTTATTGTTAGGATCATAAACAAACACATCTGAAGTTGGTGTACCTGACTCGTCATCTCCACCAACAGCTACAACATGAGCTGTGTCTTGTAATAGCACTGAGGTGTAGTAAGGAGTAGGTGCTATTTCAGTCCAATGATGTGATGTGCTATCACATTCAGTTGTTAGCGCATTCTCCATTACAGTCAGTGGCAACTGCCACACAGTCTTGTTAGTTGTGAATTTATTGGTAGCTACATCAAACGTGATGCCAGCACTTGCAACATACAAGTGTGCAGTGGAAACGGTAAGTTGCATTCGATACATTGGCCGTGGTAGCGTGAAGTTGTCTGGTGTTGACCATTGGAGTGTGGTAATGTTGAGTATGGCGATGCTACTGAGAATGGTCTGCCCGTCCTCACCAAGCCCTCCCACGACCAAAACTAGGTTTTGGTAAGTTGTTACACCGGGTTGGATTCGCTTAGTAGGCATAGGTGGTAGTTCTTGGTGCCAAACATGCCCATTCCATGTGCTCATTAGGTTAGTGGCAGTATGGGATGATGGTTCTCTACCACCAATCAGTACCAACTGGCCATTGATAGATGCAGCCTGACTACGGTACTGTGGGCTGGGAGGTAGAGTGCTCCATGTGTGGTGATTGATACTGTACACCTGTACTTGACGTTCCATTGCAATGCCATCACAGGTTCTACCGCAGATATAGATGTGCTCATCAATCATAACTGCTGTCGCAGAGGAAGTTGCAAAAGGGAGATCAGGTAGCTTCACTGAATGCAGTCTGCCTTCACCATGCAGCAGTGGGCCACTTTGGAAAGTCTACAAGATATAGTAAGGGAAAGGATGTAGTCACTATATGAACGTGCATGACAAGAATGCAATAAGTGCAGCCAGGCTGGCTGCAGTCACACATAATGCACTACAGTGGAATATCCAATAAAGGGCACTCCCTATGTAAAGGACAT
Source organism: Ianthella basta (assembly GCA_964019415.1). Taxonomy (NCBI): domain Eukaryota; kingdom Metazoa; phylum Porifera; class Demospongiae; order Verongiida; family Ianthellidae; genus Ianthella; species Ianthella basta. The sequence continues at coordinate 10,937,654 of OZ025870.1, read as the reverse complement.
GATACAAATTATCTCCCTATAATTATATAAGGGAGAAAATTTACTGTCCCAATCTACATGCCAATGCATGTATTATCCACCTCTGAAAGAGGACAACCTCTCTATAAAGGACAAAGTGGCCGATCCCAACGTGTCCATTATTTAAAGATTCATGTCTTGAAGTAGCAGACAAACATTGGTTTTTGCAGTAAACATAGTGTGTATACGGTGTCTATTATAGTATAGCTACATAATGAGTGTGCATGAGCAAGACAGGTGCATGTTTGGGTGAATGAGAAGATATCACACAGCTCTTCTCATTGTGTAGTGAACACCGATTTGACAGGTGCTAGCCTCTTCCCAGGCCGTCCGCGTTAATTAGTGCATGGCCAGACAGGACGGCCTGGGCACCACTGTTCCTGCGCCCCCCCCCCCCCCCAAAACTGGGGGGGGGGGGGGGGGGGGTTCCGGAAAACATCATAGATGTTTCCGTAAATCTATGTGAAGAGTAGGTTCACCGTGAAATAGCCACCAGGGAAACACTGAGAACAGTCGGAACCGGTCCAGTTTGTGTAGAAAATTACTGACATTAGTCAGTTCGTTCAGATCCTTCGATATGCGGTGCCAGTGATTTTCAAACACTGTGCGCGGGACTGCCGAGAGGAAAGCAGTCTCGCTAACGTCGTCTGGATCTAATATGGCTCGCGGTAAAGGTTGTGCGCCACCTATTGCATACATGTGAGCCTGTCTGACTCTCGGTCACATTCCAACATAGTATTTCTCAGCTATTGTAGGCTGAGCCATTTTGCCCCAGCCTGCTAGCTGCTATGTACAAGAGTGCAAATGAATATCCGCGGCGAGGAAGCTCCCAGAAGCCGCACTCTTTGCGAAAGCCTTGCCCTATGTCTTCTTTAAGGCAAGGTAAGCAAATAACTAAAGCTGAAGCTTTCACAAGCTAATACTTTGCTGCAATATCTTTGCACATGCACAAACAGTGGTTCCCAGGCCATCCATTATGCCTCCGCGCTAATTAACTTAGACGGCCTGGGAACGGGGCTATAGACAGGTGCAAAACCATCACATAGACACTCACTCCAGGGTTGCGCAGATGTAAGTCCATGAGCAAGGTAAGATTCACCTCATGGCAACTGGGGCGCTCAGCTGCATCATCCTTCAGACACTTAAGGACAATTGGCTTCAGCGGGTGAGCATCAGACAGCATGGTGAGGTCTCCTTCACAACGATCCACCTCTGGTTTACCACCGATGTTGACAAGTCCACATGACGGAGGTTGCTGTGTTGCCACTTGCAGGATGACGACTCCAAAGGAGAAGATGTCACTCTTTTCAGTGAAACGAGGCCTGTCAGCCAAACACTCTGGAGGCATGTATGGAACACAGCCTGGGGCCTTGGTGGTGAGGTACTGCACATCAGGGGGACGAAACTTAGCCTGGCCGAGGTCACTGATCTTCACCACTTTGCCGCTGTCGCTCAGCAGTATGTTCTTTGCTGTTAGATCCCGATGTAGGATTTGTGGGTCGTGTTGGTGAAGGAAGAGCAGACCCAATGCAACCTGCAGGCAGATGGCAACTTGCTTCTCTTGAGCGAGCGTCCCGCGATTGTTTCGGAGAAACTGCTCCAACGTCTCCTCCATCAGCTCCATCACTAATACCGCGCTGCCGTCAATTGTAAATACACCGAGAAACTTCACAACATTTCCGTGTTGAGCCGCCTCCATGAGCTCGCACTCGCGACGAAAGTTGGTCAAGACGGATTCAAGATCCTCACTTGTGGTCCTCGCGTAGTCCAACAACAGTCCATGGATCTTCTTAATGGCTACAAGCCTCGCACCAAGCCTTCCCCGAAACACGACTCCGAAGGATCCTCGGCTGATCTCTGGTCCAACCTTGAGGGCATCCGGACGAGGAGCGAACAACTTCAAAAGAGATCACCCATGGTAGCAACAGGTTGGTCGGTTGGGCATGGATCACATGAGTTCAGCTTGGAACAGTGGGGGTCACGTGGTCTGTCTAGCTCTCTAGACCCTTCCCAGTAAGCGCCCTTGGTGGTACGTCATCATTGGCTAGAAAAGGGTTCTCCCCGCTGCCGCAGGATGCGATTCTTTGCAGATCTTCTCATCACATTCCTTTCCTCTGTGAGCTTCCTTACTCAGTTGGAGAGATTCACTGGATCAAGTGTAGCTGGCCACTTCAAGAAACTGGGGGAAATGGAGTGTTCCTGGTCCCTTACAGGATGTCTTCCCGGAAGAACAAGGATTACAGTTGACAGGCAAATCTCTGGGTTTCAAACACAAGGAGTCATAGTCTATTACTTCCAGCAGAAAGGCCTGACAGAGATACACTTGTGCTGTCTGGCTCTGATTGGGAGACAAGCAAGCCTTGGGAGAATGACAAGGAGGTAGAGGTCAAGGACAGTTTCATCCTTCAAGATGTGACTGGATCAAAACAGTTTGGGCAGAACAGTGGCAGTGGCAGTAAACATGGTTCGTGTGAGTGTGGATCATGCAAGTGCCAGCCAGGATACTCCGGGTAGTACTGTCAAGACTGCATCAGCAGAGAGGTAGGCTGAGTGCTCAGGGTGAAGGGATGTTCAAACATTCACCAGATGAAAGGCTGCAAAGTTAGAGGCAGCTAAATGTAGTGGACCAGGCAGGTACTATATAGCAGCTTTCAAGGTTTTGTGTATTAAAATTTTCTTGCCTGTAGCAAATGATTTGCAGGTACATTTTTTAACCATTTTTGCATTACTCACATAAATTCTGTTTCAACATACTGTACCTGTCCCCTTTAACCTCCCAGATTTGTAGACCTCCAAAATGCAGTGACTTTGACAGCTGTATTTCCTGTCTGTTCACCATTGTGGGCACATCTCTCGTTCAACAGGACCGCGGAGCCTGTCTTTACCTTTGCAATGATATCAAAGTTATCACAACGACAGATTCCTCCCTTGTAGCAACACTGCAAGGGAACAGCACCCTTCAATGCAGTGATTACCGCTCCAGTGAAAGATGTGAGGGCCCTGTGTATTATGTCCAAGGAAGGGGAAAGAGACTGTACGTCGTGGAAGGATCCCTAAGTGAGTGATAATGTTTACATGTTTATTTTACCACACATGAAGCACCTCTGTTATAAGACCACCTCTCTACAGAGACCAATCCATCAACCTCCCCATAGTGTATTCCACCACACATAAAGCACCTCTGTTACCAGACCACCTCTCTACAGAGACCAATCCATTGACCTCCTCATAGTGTATTCCACCACACATGAAGCTCCTCTGTTACCAGACCACCTCTCTACAGAGACCAATCCATCAACCTCCTCATAGTGTATTCCACCACACATGAAGCACCTCTGTTATAAGACCACCTCTTTATAGAGACCAGTCCCTCAACACATAGTGTATTCCACCACAAATAGAATACTTTCACTTGTGAACATTTTCATAATAATTCCTCCCCCTCCCCACCCCTCCCCTCCCATCCCCTCATCTCCCCTCCCCTCCTCTTCGCCCCTCTCACAGGATGTGCTGCTCTTCCACTGTCTATTCCGCAGTGGATCATGGTGCCCATTGTTGCTGGACTGCTGATAATGCTGTTGTGGCTATCATTGTTGCCAAGTTAATCATTGTCTTCATGGTGAGGATTTGAACTGTTTGTGCTATTTGCTGTACTGAAGTGTATACCTTTATGGTAGTCTGGCCGTAAGCACCCGGTAGGCATGGAATTTAAGGGAAGGGACGGTCTAGCGGCAGTATAGATTAAATAACACCTTTTCGACCAATCAGATCCGTTTCCTCGGAATCCCGGGTAATAGTATTCATTGACAATTGAAGAAGACCGGCCAAGCATGTGCGATTAGTTCGGAGGTGGATCGTTGCTGCTGTCTTTCCATTGGCTCCGTAGAACAACCGTACTACTTGGTTAAGCGAGGCACGCTAACAGCAGCTGGTGAGGCTCTCTTGCAGCTTGTAGCATTTAACTGCAGCGCCGAAGGCAGAGACAATGAAGCTCCGTGCCTCTGCAAGGCTTGTTACAACGCGGTAATGCGACTAAAGAGTACACTACCAACACAGAAGGTAGTGCCGAACATTCCTCCATAGCGCTTACGGGACGGTCTAGCTAGCCAGACTAACCTTTATGGTAGCGACATACACACATCGTTCATCCCCTATTGAAGTATTAGTAGTATTGAACTATACGGTTGTAGAACTATTCACAGTGTATTGGTTGAGGAGGGCTTTGGAAGTTATTAACTTTTTAAGCTAAACTCTATTAAGTGGGGTCCTCTACAACCAGGAATGGCTCAAGTTTTCGAGCATTTTGACTTCCGACTTCACACGTAAAACCATATACTTGTTTCTAAATTCTACTATAATATGCAACTAATGAAAGTGAACATTCTGTGTGTTTTTGGTTGGTGGATCTACAGTGCTGTGTTTGCTGATCAAATCACCTGTCTATAGTGAACATTGCAACAATATTTTCTTCCCCTCCCTTTCCCACTTGCCTCTCAGGACTACAGAGAGTATCAGGCATTTAAAGAGAGTGTGAGAAGGGTTAATTTCCCAGAAGTGAGTTAATATGTGCACACGCACACACACACACATTCACACACACACGCACACACACACACACACACACACACACACACACACACACACACACACACACACACATCATATTGACAGCATTGCTTTACATGATAGACATGCTATAGTCATAGATTAAATCACAGTGAGTACCTTATTTGCCTACCAACAGACGGAGAACCCTCTTTACAAGTCTGCATGGCAGACCTTCTACTGTCCAATGTATCCAGGCTATCTGGAGCAGGGTCTGGTTGGCACCACGTTGGCTATTCAGCGATCATGGTCTTTACCCTCCATCAGAGATGATGAGGCTGATGGCGACAAAGATACAGTTACCATCAGTTCAGGCCATCAAGAAAGTGAGTCTCCTCAAGCGAGACACAGAGCAAAGCCCTCTGTTACTTTCCTTATAGCACCAGATGGACACAACAGTCCGTCTCTGCAACTTCGCAGTCGTGATGCAGAAGGACCATCAATATTGGTGGCCATGTCCAGCGATAGTGACAGTGCAAAGAGTGAGGACCCACTCTTGCAAGAATATAATATTGAAGATCTTATTCAAACATTGTCTTCTTCAGAACGCTACAATCCTAAAGAAACATAGGATTTGATGATTGGTGCATGGCTGATATTTATTTCACTCACTTGTCATTTTTATTTTGTAATGACTGTGTCATTTTCCATTTTGTATTCCATTAATTGATTGCTTTATTGTGTCTGGTACTTCTTGAACACAACACATGTCTTGTGATGTTCCTTTGTCATCATTGCTATTTTTTTTCATGCATATAATATACCAAAATTTTTGCATTGATACAATATGGCTGTATAATTTTATTATGTTTATTGTTAGTATACACGTGAATGGCATAATTATGCATGCGTGCATGCATATATAATTATTATGATGATTGATCAGTTCATGTATAATGGACTGGAAGCATTGATGCCCGCATAATTGACAGTTTTAATTATGCTACGGCAGTGCACGTGGCCATGGGACCAGTAACCCCCTATAATGCATATGTGCATGGATATATCAGCACCTTTTGGAACAAGAAAAATGTCCTGCATATATATAATTATGCATGTTATAATAAAACTATCCTCACTTCATGCAGAGGGATCTAAAAATTATAACTCAAGATGGATTGATTGCTAGAACAGTTAAAAGTGTCCACATTATATAATTAAGGAGCACAGGGTTCCACGTACAGTACATGCAGCTTTATGAGCATGCATGCACATCAATGTATAATAGTATGGATTTGCTCATGTGACCATGAGCACATGCACCGGGTATACCCATGAATATATGCATGTCTTATTATGGATTGCAGAACATGCATGGTATCATAGGAGTTGTGTGTCACTCTATAGATGTATAACAAAATAGCGTGTTAATTGCATGGCTGGGAATTGTGTCTGAGCTAGTGTGTTATAGTGCTGGTCCAGCCAGCCAGCTATAATATTATAGGTCACAGTACATGTATAGTGTGCGTGCATGCATGCATCATAATTATTTAATAATGTCACTGCATGATTGATATCATGCATGAATGAATGCATGCATGAGCTATAAGTATGGCTATATTACACTTTGACCTAGCTAATTGTGTTCTGTACTCAGTCATGTGATTAATTGTCAATGAGCATGAACATATTATTGTATGGCCAGAAATTTCGGCGGGAAATTAATTTTGGCAGATTGGTGGTAAAGTAAATTCTGCCAAATACAGAAATCTCAGCAATAAATTCCCGCCAAATTTTTTGGCTATACGGTATAAGCTAAACATTGTATATAGCAACTGCATGAAAAGGTAGATTATTGATTTATATATGCAATGCTACCATGCATATAATTAATTATACATTAAGTACCGTATGGCCGGAAATTTTGGTGGGGAAATTATTTTGGCGGATTAGCGGTTTTGAGAGCAATCCGCCAATGTTTCTTCCACCAAAATTGTGCAATAAATATATAGTTTTCCCGCTTAACAAGCCTGGATGCCTTAGGCCTATAGATTAATCGTCAGCATGGAGTTCGAATTCACAACTAACAGCAGCGCTAGGACACCACATTTCCAAAGAGTTTTGCACACCGTAGGCGGAAGAAGAGTGCGAGGAAGCCGAAAGCAATCCGAGCGGTATCATAAATATAGGTTGGTTGTGAAGACTGACGTTGAAATCATTGTCGGTAACTTACTGAGGCAGATTTCGGCAGCCTGTTCTGTGCTTCTGCGTTGGAGCGGTACACTTCAGTCTTGTGTGCGAAGTCACAGGCTTGGGGTGAGCGTCAGCAGATCAGCCAAAAGTAGGCTTGAAAGCCTTTAGTACGTTGCAGCATTCGAGGGAAAAGCTTAGGAGTGGAACGAAAGTATCCCATTTATGGTCAAACAATAGCGCGTATACTCCTCGGAGACTCTTCAGCAATCTAGCTCTGTACGTCCGGATTAGCCATTTTGCTATGAATAGCATTATGGCACAGGCTTTGCCAAACCGCCCAAGTAAATTCCGCCAAATACAAAAATTTCACCAATCCGCCAAAATAAATTCCCGCCAAAATTTCCAGCCATACGGTATGCACATTTGCACGCAATCGCATGAATGCAATATCTTCCATTTCCACAAAATACATTAACGTTATTCACGCAATCAATGGCAAATCAAGCAAAGTTTAATGATTAGATGGGGTACATAATTGGGACAATTTTATAATAGGTATATTATATAGCTATAATTATGTCATACTGTGATCGAAACACCTGCAGCTGCATGCATGCACTGTGTAGCTTTTACATAAAGCTATATTACACCCTATAAATCCCCTTACCGTTCGCGTTACTCAGTTTCCATATGCGTATAAACGTGCATGAGCCACTGTAGTGGCTTGGAAAATTACATATTTAAACAGATCGTCGTAGCGCAAAGCAAGCTCTCGTCTGCAATTGATACGTATCGTTGGTAGTCTCGGATATCATACCTTCATCCGAGCACCAAGATTCTTGCCTGGCAGTTTTGCGCAGCGAATCCGCGGCAACTTTCTACAGACGGTTAGCTAGGTGCGTGGTTCACGCACGATTCCAATGCTGCATCATCAAAATCGTACCATAACAGAACTCAACTACCGCAGTATGCTCACGGCGATCGTCAAACTGAGCCAACAAGGAAGACTGGGGGTAAAGCAAACGCACGAAATGCTTTGATGGCTCACTTGGGGAAAACGAATGGCTGAAATCTGTGATTCAGGATGATAGCGAAGGTACCTAACTACGAGCTAATGTCCAGTCACTGTTCTGCGAAGTAATCAGCTCTTCCCTCGCCAGAAGCGCTGCCAACTACACAATTTCAAGACAACTTCCTTCCATCAAATAAAAATCTGGGCCAGCGCAATATCTGTTGTGAGACTGACGCTCGACAATAGATTTTGCTATTCTGGTTGGATGCTTGATTGGTCCAGCTGTTTGTGTGCAGACCTTTGGATTCGCCAGTTTCAAGTCAAAATTCGAACATTTCGCCATTTGCGTCCGCCATTTCCCCACTCAAACTGGTGACGATTTTCTGCGTTTTTCCGTATTCTCTTTGTATACCTCAGTATAACTAAACTTTAACTTGCCTGTATCTCCTTTTATGTTGAAGGTATGTCTCTGCAACTGTACAAATGAAGTAAAGACGATTCATAGAACACGTATACCAAGCACGAACAAAATCGGGAAAACTAACTACCACGCGAAAGGTTGCATATAATTATAGAGAAGCCACTATAGTGGCTCATGCACGTTAAAGGGCTATAATTATAACCATGCAAGGTCACTGTGTGCATTTATCAGAAAACTTATTATATAATTATACTCCCTTAAAATTCCCAATCCCTCAAACTTAATTTTATGATCATTATTAAATGAATTTACCTACAATTACACAGCAATGAGTATGCATATATACTGTATCATATAGATAACCTGATAAGTGTTATATACATTGAGGGGACAACAAACTTGTCACATTCTGTGCAGTGTAAAAATATAATTCATAAACAAATTAAATGTCCAACTCAACACCACAGCTGTAGTTAGTGCTATCAATAAAACAACATTTGACAACTCATATATAGTAAACTGGTAAATGTGATGAGTTACACATGCACAATTTCAACAGAAGTGCGATGTATGTTTCGTGGGTCTCTTACATCAGCGTGTGTGCACCCACCACACACAATAAAGGATGTGCTACTTAGAGATACAACAGCACTACAAGCACGTGGTACACCAAACTGACATACTTTGGTCCATTTGCTATTGTTAGGATCATAAACAAACACATCTGAAGTTGGTGTGTGTGACTTGTCATCTCCACCAACAGCTACAACATGAGCTGTGTCTTGTAATAGCACTGAGTTGTAGTAAGGGGTAGGTGCTATTTCAGTCCAATGATGTGATATGTTATCACCTTCAGTTGTTAGCGCATTCTCCATTGCAGTCAGTGGCAACTGCCACGCAGTCTTGGTAGTTGTGTCTGTTTTGGTAGCTACATCATACGTGATGCCAGCACTTGCAACATACAAGTATTCACTGGAAATAGCAAATTGCATTCGATACATCGGTCGTGGTAGCATGAAGCTCTCTGGTGTCGACCATTGGAGTGTGGTGATGTTGAGTACGGCGATGCTACTGAGAAGGGTCTGCCCGTCTTCACCCAACCCTCCTGCGACCACTACTAGGTTTTGGTAAGTAGTTACACCAGGTCGGGCTCGTTTAGCAGGCATAGGTGGTAGTTCTTGGTGCCAAAGTTGCCCATTCCATGTGCTCATTAGGTTAGTAACAGTACGGGATGAAGGTTCTCTACCACCAATGAGCACTAACTGGCCCTTGATAGATGCAGCCTGACTACGATACTGCGGGCTGGGAGGTAGAGTGCTCCACATGTGGTGATTGATACTGTACACCTGTACCTGACGTTCCATTGCAATGTCGTCACCACAGCATCCACTGCAAATATAGATGTGCTCATCAATCATAACTGCTGTGGCAGAGGAAGTTGGGATAGGGAGATCTGGTAGCTTCACTGAATGTAGTCTGCCTTCACCGTGCAGCAGTGGGCCACTTTGGAAAGTCTACAAGATATAGTAAGAGAAGGGATAAGCCAGTCACTATATAAACATATGAACAAGCGGAAGAATGCAATAAGCCAGGCTGCATTCACACATAATGCAGTACAGTGTAATATCCAATAAAGGATGCTTCCCATAAAGGACATGATACAAATTATCTCCCTATAAGAGACAAAATTTACTATCCCAACCTACATGCCAATGTAATATCCACCTCTGAAAGAGGACAACCTCTCTATATACAAGGACAAAGTGGCCAATCCCAACGTGTCCCTTATTTAGAGATTCCACTGAAATTTCCTTGAAGTAGCAGACAAACATCGACGTTTACAATAAACATAGTGTGTATACAGTGCATATTATATAGCTACATAAACCCAATGAGTGCATGCATGAGCAAGACAGGTGCATGCTTGAATAATTGAGACACTCGCACAGCTCCTCTCATTGTGTAGTGAACACCAAAAGCTACAACATGCACCATCACATATAGGCACTCACTCCGGGGTTGTGCAGATGTGGGTCCACGAGCAAGGAAAGGTTCACCTCATGGCAACTAGGGCGCTCGGCTGCATCATCCTTCAGACACTTAAGGACAATTGGCTTCAGCGGGTGAGCATCAGACAGCACGGCGAGGTCTCCTTCACGACGATCCACCTCAGGTTTACTACCGATGTTGGCTAGTCCACATGATGGAGGTTGCTGTGTTGCCACTTGCAGGATGACGACTCCAAAAGAGAAGATGTCACTCCTTTCAGTGAAACGAGGCCTGTCAACCAAACACTCTGGAGGCATGTATGGAACACAGCCTGGGGCCTTGGTGGCGAGATATTGCACATCAGGGGGACGAAACTTAGCCTGGCCGAGGTCACTGATCTTCACCACTTTGCCACTGTCGCTCAGCAGTATGTTCTTTGCTGTTAGGTCCCGATGCAGGATTTGTGGCTCGTGTTGGTGAAGGAAGAGCAGACCCGATGCGATCTGCAGGCAGATGGCAACTTGCTTCTCTTGAGCGAGCGTCCCGCGATTGTTTCGGAGAAACTGCTCCAACGTCTCCTCCATCAGCTCCATCACTAACACCGCGCTGCCGTCAATTGTAAATACACCGAGAAACTGCACGACATTTCCGTGTTGAGCCGCCTCCATGAGCTCGCACTCGCGACGGAAGTTGGTCAAGACGGATTCAAGATCCTCACTTGTGGTCCTCGCGTAGTCCAACAACAGTCCATGGATCTTCTTAATGGCTACGGGCCTCGCACCAAGCCTTCCCCGAAACACGACTCCGAAGGATCCTCGGCTGATCTCTGGCCCAATCTTGAGGGCATCCGGACGAGGAACGAACAACTTCGAAAAGAGATCACCCATGGTAGCAACAGGTTAGTTGGTTGGGCGTGCACAACGGATCGCATGCGTTCAGCTTGAACGGTGGGGGTCACGTGGTCTGTCTAGCTCTCTAGACCCTTCCCAGTAAGCGCCCTCGGTGGTACGTCATCATTGGCTAGAAAAAGGTTCTCCCCGCTGCCGCAGAATGTCATTTTTTGCAGGTCTTCTCATTACACGTCTTTGCTCTGCGAGCTTATCCTTTGTTTTGTATTCGCCACTGACGATGACAACTGTATAGTTGTCGAAACGTTTGGTTTTAGTCAAAGTTTTGGCTAGTGAAGTTCGGTGATAGATACGTATGTCAGTACCTAGACACACAGGATTTTTCGCATTCTGTGAGCTTCCTTACTCAGGTGGAGAGAATCACTGGATCAAGTGTAGCTGGCAGCTTCAAGAAACTGGGAGAGATGGAGAGCGTTCCTGCTCCTGGTCCCCTTCAAGAATCTGGGGGAAATGGAGAGTGTTCCTGGTCCCCTACAGGATGTCTTCCCAGAAGAGCAAGGATTACAGTTGACAGAAAATTTCTGAGTTTCAAACACAAGGCATCATAGTCTATTTGTCCCAGTAGAAAGGCCTGACAGAGATAGCTACTTTTCAACTGTCTAGCTCTGAATGGAGAAAGAGGTAGAGGTCAAAGACATCCTTCAAGGAGATGTGACAGGATCTGAACAGTTTGGGCAGAACAACAAATTGTGTGAGAAACAAAGAAATTTTGGAGAGGTTACATGGCACAGGGAAAGAGCTAGGGCCTATCCAGGCTATGCGATTGGGCGCCTTGGCAACGGCTGCACTGCGTTTTTCATTGGTTCATATCAGGCCATTACAGCTGCACACTGCGTGTACAGGAGGAGTACCCAACAGTGGAAGAAATTGGCACTGGACATTGAAGGTCTGTATGACTGCAAGAAACCAGCACATGTCATGTCATTCCATGCAGTGGACATGGCTCTTGTGAGTGTGGATCATGCAAGTGCCAGCCGGGATACTCTGGGCAGTACTGTCAAGACTGCATCAGCAGAGAGGTAGGCTGAGTGCTCAGGGTGATGGGATGTTCAAGCATTCACCAGATGAAAGGCTGCAAAGTTAGAGGCAGCTAAATGTAGTGGACCAGGTAGATACTATATAGCAGCTTTCAAGTGTTTGTGTATTAAAATATTCTTGCCTGTAGCAAATGATTTGCAGGTACATTTTTTACCCATTTTTGCACTACTCACATAAAATTCTGTTTCAACATACTGTACCTGTTCCCTTTAACCTCCCAGATTTGTAGACCTCCAAAATGCAGTGACTTTGACAGCTGTATTTCCTGTCTGTTCACCATTGTGGGCACATCTCTCGTTCAGCAGGACCGCGGAGCCTGTCTTTACCTTTGCAATGATATCGAAGTTATCACAACGACAGATTCTTCCCTTGTAGCAACACTGCAAGGGAACAGTTCCTTCAATGTAGTGACTACCGCTCCAGTGAAAGATGTGAGGGCCCTGTGTATTATGTCCAAGGAAGGGGAAAGAGACTGTACGTCGTGGAATGATCCCTAAGTGAGTGATAATCTTTACATGTTTATTTTACCACATATGAAGCACCTCTGTCATAAGACCACCTCTCTACAGAGACCAATCCATCAACCTCCCCATAGTGTATTCCACCACACATGAAACACCTTTGTTACCAGACCACCTCTCTACAGAGACCAGTCCATCAAACTCTCCATAGTGCATTTACCACACATGAAGCAACTCTGTTATAAGACCACCTCTTTATAGAGACCAGTCCCTCAACCTCCCCATAGTGTATTCCACCACAAATAGAATACGTACTTTCACTTGTGAAAATTCTCATGTTAACTCCCCTACCCTACCCCCCCCCCCTCCCCTTTTCTCACAGGATGTGCTGCTCTTCCACTGTCTATTCCGCAGTGGATCATGGTAGTGCCCATTGTTGCTGGACTGCTGATAATGGCTGTTGTGGCTATCATTGTTGCCAAGTTAATCATTGTCTTCATGGTGAGGATTTGAACTGTTTGTGCTATTTGCTGTACTGAAGTGTATACCTTTATGGTAGTCTGGCCCGCTAGACCGCCCCTTCCGCGCCTACCGAGCGCTTATGGGACGGTCTAGCAAGCCAGACTAACTTTTATGGTAGTGACATAATACATCATTCATCCCCTATTGAAGTATTAGTAGTATTGAACTATAAGTTTGCAAAACTATTCACAGTGTATTGGTTGAAGGGGGCTTTGTAAGTTATTTACTTTTTAAACTAAACTCTATTAAGTGGGGTCCTCTACAACCAGGAATGGAGCATTTTGACTTCCGACTTCACACATAAAACTATATACTTGTTTCTAATTTCTACTATGCAACTAATGAAAGTAAACATTCTGTGTGTTTTGATTGATGGAGCTACAGTGCAGTGTTTGCTGATCAAATCACCTGTCTATAGTGAACATTGCAACATCATTTTCTTCCCCTTCCTTTCCCACTTGCCCCTCAGGACTACAGAGAGCATCGGGCATTTAAAGAGAGTGTGAGAAGGGTTAACTTTCCAGAAGTGAGTTAATATGTGCACACACACGCACACACACACGCGCACAGACACACACACACACACGCACACCCATACGCACACACACATACGCACACACATGCACACACACACACACACACACACACACACACACACACACACACACACACACACACATCATATTGACAGCATTGTTTTACATGATAGACATGCTATAGTCATAGATTAAATCACAGTGAGTACCTTATTTGCCTACCAACAGACGGAGAACCCTCTTTACAAGTCTGCATGGCAGACCTTCTACTGTCCAATGTACCCAGGCTATCTGGAGCAGGGTCTGGTTGGCACCACGTTGGCTATCCAGCGATCATGGTCCTTACCCTCCATCAGAGATGATGAGGCTGATGGTGACAAAGATACAGTTACCATCAGTTCAGGCCATCAAGAAAGTGAGTCTCCTCAAGCGAGACATAGAGCAAAGCCCTCTGTTACTTTCCTTATAGCACCAGATGGACACAACAGTCCGTCTCTGCAACTTTGCAGTCGTGATGCAGGGGGACTGTCAATATTGGTGGCCATGTCCAGTGATAGTGACAGTGCAAAGAGCGAGGACCCACTCTTGCAAGAATGTAACATTGAAGATCTAATTCAAACATTGTCTTCTTCAGAACGCTACAATCCTAAAGAAACATAGGCTTTGATGATTGGTGCATGGCTGATATTTATTTCACTCACTTGTCATTTTTATTTTGTAATGACTGTGTCATTTTCCCATTTTGTATTCCATGAACTGATTGCTTTTTTGTGTCTGGTACTTCTTGAACACAACACATGTCTTGTGCTGTTCCTTCGTCATCATTGCTATGTTTTTCATGCATGCATACAAAATTTGCATTAAAGCAATAGTGCTGTATTAAAATACATACAAATACAATAAAAAATTATTGGTCCATGTGAGTGGCATAAAATTATATAATTATGCATGCATGTATCAATCGGTTGTCACGCTGCAAGTTGTGCTTCTGTCTGAGCTACAAAGATTCAGCAAGTTTGGGTCTATTTAAACCCACAGGAGCTCCAGCTGGGGTAGGATAGGGTTTAAAAAGTTTTAATTAAACAGCTTCCTATATATGCGGCCTGTACGATTATGTATGTTTTCGTACGTATGGATCCAAGATGCATGACGGATTGACGGTCGATTCTTCATGGAATCCACTGCACCCTCAAGCTCCTCGGCAGCAGCTTATTCACACAACACTGGCCGGTCTTCTTTAATTAGTTTAATTGAGTCGAGGCACATTCTGAGACAGATGGGAACGTACGTTTGGTCCCAGTTTGTCGTCTATCATCAGAGGAGTTCACGGACAATTACTTTATAACTGTCGACCGGTGCTCCTCTTTTGTATTGTGAGCAGGAGTGTGTCCAGAAAATCTTAATAGCTATTATTATAATTCTAGTCTTAATAACTACAATTATTCGTGATAACTTGGCCATATCATTACTCATCAAGACTAATAATTATTATCAGCTATTAATTCTCATTTATCAGCATGTGTGCGTTATTTAAATGTTACAATGTATAAATGGGCAGTGCGCATGTGTGCCTATTACTATTTACGTTCCTTTAAAAAATTCTAATTCTAGTTTCTCCATATTTCCAAGATGGTGGATGGTAGAATTGAGGTTTTCGCCAAGCGCTCCTCAGCAGCATGCATGCATGCATGCACAGCTTGTTGACGCATATCGCCCCCCTTAGATCGAGACCCACGGTATGATGTGCGAAATAATGTGGGAAAGTTTGGTCTCGATTGGTGGCCGCGTGCGGGAGGACTTGCATGCACTGTATATACAAATGATGATTGCATCAATGTGCAATTGCATGCATGGCAGCAATACAATGCATGCATGTACGTAGAAAGGAAAAATAAAGGAAAATAATCACTAACACAACAGCTTATATAACCAATTAAGTGGGACATTGAGGGGACTATAAATTTGTCACATTCTGTACAATGTAAAAAATAAGATTTGTAAAAAAAATGTCCGACACACTACAGCTGTAGTTAGTGCTACTAATAAAACAACATTTGACCACTCATTAATAGTAAACTAGTAAAAGTGATGAGTTACACATGCATCATTTCAACAGATTCTGAAGTGAGAAGTCTGTTTTGTATGCTTCTCGAGTCAGTGAGCCCACCACCACACACAATAAAGAATGTGCTACATGAGCCAAGATGAAGCAAGATGAGGTAAGATGAGGCAAGATGAAGCAAGATGAAGCAAGATTAAGCAAAATGAGGCAAGACGAAGCAAGATGAGGCCAGATGAAGCAAGATGAGGCCAGATGAAGCAAGATGAGGCAAGATGAAGCAAGATGCGGCTAGATGAGGCAAGTTGAAGCAAGATGAAGCAAGATGAAGCAAGATGAGGCATGATGAAGCAAGATGTGGCAAGTTGAGGCAAGATGAAGCAAGATGAGGCAAGATGAAGCAAAATCAGGCAAGATGAAGCGAGATGAGGAAAGATTAAGCAAGATGAGGCAAGATGAAGCAAGATGAAGCAAGCTGAGGCAAGTTGAGGCAAAATGAAGCAAGATGAAGCAAGATGAAGCAAGATGAGGCAAGATGAAGCAAGATGAGGCAAGATGAAGCAAGATGAAGCAAGATGAGGCAATATGAAGCAAGATGAGACAAGATGAGGCAAGATGAAGCAAGATGCGGCTAGATGAGGCAAGTTGAAGTAAGATGAAGCAAGATGAAGCAAGATGAGGCACGATGAAGCAAGAAGTGGCAAATTGAGGCAAGATGAAGCAAGACGAGGCAAGATGAAGCAAAATCAGGCAAGATGAAGTGAGATGAGGAAAGATTAAGCAAGATGAGGCAAGATGAAGCAAGATGAAGCAAGCTGAGGCAAGATGAGACATGATGAAGCTAGATGAGCCAAGATGAAGCAAGATGAGGTAAGATGAGGCAAGATGAAGCAAGATGAAGCAAGATTAAGCAAGATGAGGCAAGACGAAGCAAGATGAGGCAAGATGAAGCAAGATGAGGCAAGATGAAGCAAGATGAGGTAAGATGAGGCAAGATGAGGCAAGATGAAGCAAGATGAATCAAGATGAGGCAAGAAAAGGCAACATGAGTAGAGATAAGGCAAGATCTGGCAAGATGAGGCAACATAAAGAATGATGGAACAAGTCGAGGCAACATTAAAGACGAGGCAAGATGAAGTAAGTGGAGGCAAGATGAGGCAAGATGAAGCGAGATGAAGCAAGATGAGGCAAGATGAGGCATGACGAGGCAAGATAAGGAATGATAGAGCAAGATGAGGCAAGATGAAGCAAGACGAGGCAAGATGAGGCAAGATTAAGCAAGATGAGGCAAGATAAATAATGAAACAAGATGAGGCAAGATATAAAATGATGGAGCAAAATGAAGCAAGATGAGGCAAGATGAAGCAAGATGAGGCAAGATGAAGCAAGATGAGGCAAGATGAAGCAAGACGAAGCAAGATGAGGCAATATGAGGCAAGATGAAGTAAGATGCGGCAAGATGAGGCAAGATGAAGCAAGATAGAGCAAGATGAAGCAAGATGAGGCAAGATGAAGCAAGATGTGGCAAGATGAGGTGAGATGAAGCAAGATGAAGCAAGAAGAAGCATAATCAGGCAAGATGAAGCAAAATGAGGAAAGATTAAGCAAGATGTGGCAAGATGAAGCAAGATGAAGCAAGCTGAGACAAAATGAGGCAAGATGAAGCAAGATGAGGCAAGATGAAGGAAGATGAGGTAAGATGAGGCAAGATGAAGCAGGATGAAGCAAGATTAAGAAAGAGGAGGCAAGACGAAGCAAGATGAGGCAAGATGAAGCTAGATGAGGCAAGATGAAGCAAAACGAGGCAAGATGAGGCAAGATGAAGCAAGATGAGGTAAGATAAGTCAAGATGATGCAAGATGAAGCAAGATGAAGCAAGATGAGACAAGATGGGGCATGATGAGGCAAGATGAGGCAAGATGAAGTAAGAAGAAGCACGATGAAGCAAGATGAGGGAAGATGAATCAAGATGAGGAAAGATGAGGCATGATGAAGTAAGATGTAGCAAGATGAGACAAGATGAAGCAAGATGAAGCAAGATGAGGCAAGACGAGGCAAGATGAGGCAAGATGAGGCAAGATGAAGCAAGATGAGGCAAGATGAAGCAAGATGAAGCAAGATGAAGCAAGATGAGGCAAGATAATGCATGATGAGGCAAGATGAAGCAAGATGAGGCAAGATAAGGCAAGATGAAGTAAATCGAGGCAACATGAGGTAAGATGAAGCAAGATGAGGTAAGATGAGGCAATATGATGCAAGATGAAGCAAGATGAAGCAAGATGATGCAAGATGAGGCAAGATGAGGCAAGATCTGGGTAAATGAGGCAAGATGAGGCAAGATGAAGCAAAATGAAGCAAGCTGAGGCAAGATGAAACAAGATGAGGCAAGATAAAGCAAGATGAGGCAAGATGAAGCAAGATGAGGCAAGATGAAGCAAAACGAGGCAAGATGAGGCAAGATGAAGCAAGATGAGGTAAGATGAGTCAAGATGATGCAAGATGAAGCAAGATGAGACAAGATGAGGCATGATGAGGCAAGATGAGGCAAGATGAAGTAAGATGAAGCAAGATGAAGCAAGATGAGGGAAGATGAATCAAGATGAGGAAAGATGAGGCATGATGAAGTAACATGAAGCTAGATGAGGCAAGATGAAGCAAAACGAGGCAAGATGAGGCAAGATGAAGCAAGACAAGGCAAGATGAGGCAAGATGAAGCAAGATGAGGCAAGATGAGGCAAGATGAGGCAAGATGAAACAAGATCTGGCAAGATAAAGCAAGATAATGAATGATGGAGCAAGACGAGGCAAGATTTATCAAGAAGAGGCAAGATGAAGCAAGATGAAACAAGAGAAAAAATGAAGCAAGATGAGGCAAGATGAAGCAGGATGAGGCAAGATTTAACAGGATGAGGCAAGATTAAGCAAGCTGAGGCAAGATGAGGCAAGATGAAGCACGATGAAGCAAGAAGAAGCAAAATCAGGCAAGATGAAGCAAAATGAGGAAAGATTAAGCAAGATGTGGCAAGATGAAGCAAGATGAAGCAAGCTGAGACAAAATGAGGCAAGATGAAGCAAGATGAGGCAAGATGAAGCAAGATGAGGTAAGATGAGGCAAGATGAAGCAGGATGAAGCAAGATTAAGAAAGAGGAGGCAAGACGAAGCAAGATGAGGCAAGATGAAGCTAGATGAGGCAAGATATCGATGAAGCAAAACGAGGCAAGATGAGGCAAGATGAAGCAAGATGAGGTAAGATAAGTCAAGATAATGCAAGATGAAGCAAGATGAAGCAAGATGAGACAAGATGAGGCAAGATGAGGCAAGATGAGGAAAGATGAAGTAAGATGAAGCAAGATGAAGCAAGATGAGGAAAGATGAGTCAAGATGAGGAAAGATGAGGCATGATGAAGTAAGATGTAGCAAGATGAGACAAGATGAAGCAAGATGAGGCAAGATGAGGTAAGATGAGGCAAGACAAGGCAAGATGAGGTAAGATGAAGCAAGATGAGGCAAGATGAGGCAAGATGAAACAAGATCTGGCAAGATAAAGCAAGATAATGAATGATGGAGCAAGATGAGGCAAGATTTATCAAGAAGAGGCAAGATGAAGCAAGATGAAGCAAGAGAAAAGATGAAGCAAAATGAGGCAAGATGAAGCAGGATGAGGCAAGATTAAGCAGGACGAGGCAAGATTAAGCAAGCTGAGGCAAGATGAAGCAAGATGAAACAATTAAGATGAGGCAAGATGAGGCAAGATGAGGCAAGATGAAGTAAGATGAAGCAAGATGAGGCAAGACGAGGCAAGATGAGGCAAGATGAGGCAAGATGAAGCAAGATGAGGCAAGATGAAGCAAGATGAAGCAAAATGAAGCAAGATGAGGCAAGATAATGCATGATGAGGCAAGATTAAAGCAAGATGAGGCAAGATAAGGCAAGATGAAGTAAAACGAGGCAACATGAGGCAAGATGAAGCAAGATGAGGTAAGATGAGGCAATATGATGCAAGATGAAGCAGGATGAAGCAAGATGATGCAAGATCAGGCAAGATCTGGGTAAATGAGGCAAGATGAGGCAAGATGAAGCAAAATGAAGCAAGATGAAGCAAGAAGAGGCAAGATGAAGCGAGATGAGACAAGATGAGGCAAGATGAAGCAAGATGAGGCAACATGAAGCAAGATGAGGTAAGATGAGGCAATATGATGCAAGATGAAGCAGGATGAAGCAAGATGATGCAAGATCAGGCAAGATCTGGGTAAATGAGGCAAGATGAGGCAAGATGAAACAAAATGAAGCAAGATGAAGCAAGAAGAGGCAAGATGAAGCGAGATGAGACAAGATGAGGCAAGATGAAGCAAGATGAGGCAACATGAAGCAAGATGAGGCAAGATGAGGCAAGATGAAGCAAGATCAGGCAATATGAAGCAATCTGAGGCAAGATGAGGCAAGATGAAGCAAGATGAGGCAAAATGAGGCAAGACGAGCAAGATGAAGCAAGATGAGGCAAGATGAGGCAAGATAAAGCAAGATGAAGCAAGACGAGGAAAGATGAAGCAAGATGAGACAAGATGTAGCAACATGAAGCAAGATGTGGCAAGATGAAGCAAGATGAAGCAAGATGAGGCAAGATGAAGCAAGATGAAGCAATTTGAGGCAAGATGAAGGAAGATGAAGCAAGATGAGATAAGACGAAGCAAGATGAAGCAAGATGAAGCAAGATGAGACAAGATGAAGCAAAACGAGGCAAGATGAAGCAAGATGAGGCAAGATGAGGCAAGATGAGGCAAGATGTGGCAAAATGAAGCAAGATGAGGTAAGATGAAGCAAGATGAGGCAAAATGAAGCAAGATGAGGCAAGATGAGGCAAGATGAGGCAAGATGAGGCAAGATCTGGCAAGATGGGGCACTATAAAGAATGATGGAGCAAGACGAGGCAGGATTAAGCAATACGAGGCAAGATGAAGCAAGATGAGGCAAGATGAGGCTAGATAAGGCAAGACGAGGCAAGATTAGGCAAGAGAAAAAATGAAGCAAGATGAGGCAAGATGAAGCAGGATGAGGCAAGATTAAGCAGGATGAGGCATGATTAAGCAAGATGAGGCAAGATGAAGCAAGATGAGACAAGATGAGGCAAGATGAGGCAAGATGAAGTAAGATGAAGCAAGATGAGGCAAGACGAGGCAAGATGAGGCAAGATGAGGCAAGATGAGGCAAGATGAAGCAAGATGAGGCAAGATGAAGCAAGATGAAGCAAGATGAAGCAAGATGAAGCAAGATGAAGCAAGATGAAGCACGATGAAGCAAGACGAGGAAAGATGAAGCAAGATGAGACAAGATGTAGCAACATGAAACAAGATGAGGCAAGATGAAGCAAGATGAAGCAAGATGAGGCAAGATGAAGCAAGATCTGGCAAGATGACGCAAGATAATGAATAATGGAGCAAGACGAGGCATGACTAAGCAAGACGAGGCAAGATAATGCAAGATGATGCAAGATGAGGCAAGATGAGGCAAGACGACGCAAGTTTAAGCAAGATGAGGCAGGATGAAAAATGAAGCAAAATGAGGCAATATGAAGCAAGATGAGACAAGATAAAGAATGATGGAGCAAAATGAAGCAAGATGAGGCAAGATGAAGCAAGATGAGGCAAGATGAGGGAAGATGAAGCAAGATGAGGCAAGAATGAAGTGAGGGCTTCTCAGCTGGCTCAGGCATCAGAAGGAGTTGGTTCTCTAATACCAGCTTCACAACAGGGTTGAAAACCTTGCCGACGTTTCGACCAGATGCTCTGGTCCTCATCAGGGCGTCAGTACTAATAATATAAACAACATTTGACCACTATAGCAGCGAACTCGTAAAAGTGATGAGTTACACATGCACCATTTCAACTGAAGACTTGTGTTTGGGTTTCTTACATCAGTGCACCCACCACACACAATAAAGGATGTGTTACTTAGAGATACAACAGCACAATGAATACGTGGTATTCCAAGCTGACCCACTTTGGTCCACTTGTCATTGTTAGGGTCATAAACAAACACATCTGAAGTTGGTGTATATGCCTTTTTATATCCACCAACAGCTAGAACATGAGCTGTGTTGTAATAGCACTGAGCTGTAGTTAAGGGTAGGTGCTACTTCATTCCAGTGATGTGACATGCTATCACTTTCAGTTGTAAGCGCATTCTCCAGTGCAGTCAGTGGCAACTGCCACACAGTCTTGGTGGATGTGCCTGTATTGGTAGCTACATTATATGCGATGCCAGCACTTGCAACATACAAGTGTGCAGTAGAAATGGTAAATAGCATACTACCCATTGACTGTGGTAGTCTGAAGTTGTCTGGTATTGACCATTGGAGTGTGGTGATATTGAGTATGTCAATGGTACTGAGAAGGGTCTGCCCATCTGCATCCAACCCTCCTGCGACCAATACTAGGTTTTGGTAAGTAGTAACACCAGGCCGGAATCGCTTGGTAGGCATAGGTTGTAGTTCTTGGTGCCAAACTTGCCCATTCCATGTGCTCGTTAGGTTAGTAATAGTACGGGATGATGGTTCTCTACCGCCAATGAGCACTAACTGGCCATTGATAGATGCAGCCTGACTATATTACTGCGGGCTGGGAGGTAGAGTGCTCCACGTGTTGTGATTGATACTGTACACCTGTACTTGACGTTCCATTGCAATGTCATCACAGCATCCACCGCAAACATAAATGTGCTCATCAATCTTAACTACTGTGGCACGAAAAGTTGGGATAGGGAGATCCGGCAGCTTCACTGAATGTAGTCTGCCTTCACCATGCAGCAGTGGGCCACTTTGGAATGTCTACAAGACATACATATATAGTACAACATATATATAGTAAGTGAAAGGATGCAGTCACTATAGGAACATGCATGGCAAGAATGCAATAAGCGCAGTTGGCTGCAGTCACACACAATACTGCAGTATAGTGGAATATCCAATAAAGGACACTTCCTATAAAAGAGAATGACACAAATTATCTCCCTATAATTATATAAGGAAGAAAATATACTGTCCCAACCTACATGCCAATGTATTATCCACCTGTGAAAGAGGACAAGCTCTCTATATACAAAGGACAAAGTGGCCAATTCCAACGTGTCCATTATTTAGAGATTCCACTGTAATTTCCTTGAAGTACCAGACAAACATTGACATTTACAATAAACATAGTGTGCATGTATACAGTGCATATTATATAGCTACGTAAACCCAATGAGTGCATGCATGAGCAAAACAGGTGCATGTTTGGGTAAATGAGAAATGCTTGCACAGCTCCTTTCATTGTGTAGTAAATACTAAAGACCATCACATAGACACTCACTCCGGGGTTGTGCAGATGTGGGTCCACGAGCAAGGAAAGGTTCACCTCATGGCAACTAGGGCGCTCGGCTGCATCATCCTTCAGACACTTAAGGACAATTGGCTTCAGCGGGTGAGCATCAGACAGCACGGCGAGGTCTCCTTCACGACGATCCACCTCAGGTTTACTACCGATGTTGGCTAGTCCACATGATGGAGGTTGCTGTGTTGCCACTTGCAGGATGACGACTCCAAAAGAGAAGATGTCACTCTTTTCAGTGAAACGAGGTCTGTCAACCAAACACCCTGGAGGCATGTATGGAATACAACCTGGGGCCTTGGTGGTGAGGTACTGCACATCAGGGGGAGGAAACTTAGCCTGGCCGAGGTCACTGATCTTCACCACTTTGCCACTATCGCTCAGCAGTATGTTCTTTGCAATTAGGTCCCGATGCAGGATTTGTGGGTCATGTTGGTGAAGGAAGAGCAGACCTGATGCGATTTGCAGGCAGATGGCAACTTGCTTCTCTTCAACGAGCGTCCCGCGATTGTTTCGGAGAAACTGCTCCAATGTCTCCTCCATCAGCTCCATCACTAACACCGCGCTGTCGTCAATTGTAAATACACCGAGAAACTGCACGACATTTCCGTGTTGAGCCGCCTCCATGAGCTCTTGAAATTTGTTTAAAGCCAAACATTTCGCGGTTTTAGTTTCTCGATTTCCAGCCTCTAAAAGATTTCCTTGGCAGGCAAAATACTTAGTTGAAGGGAATTTTTACGCACAGCACAGTGATATAGCACTTAAATGGATAAATCACTTCTGCGCTGCCATCTTATTGTGACGTTCGCATAAATTATAATGATGGGAAGAAATATCGCGAATTTAGTCAAATCGCAAACATTAAACCTCGCACAATTTTCCCAATATACGGTATTATGCATGCAGCAGATAGACGCATCGGTGTTCGCATATAATTTATATAATTAAGGACAGTTTACTTTTACTTATTATCATATGCTATAGCAGCACTATATATAGCAGGCCAGACCCCTTGAAACAAAAATTATAAGTGTACTACGTTTTAAATTTTTCCTCATTTCAGGGGGTATGCAGTACGGAATATAATAATTATTGGGACATTTTAAGTGGCCACATCATGCGTAGACATTGACCTCCACTTTTCAGGGGTGCATGTCCACAAGGCAGCACTGCAAGGTTCCACACGTCATGTGAGCAGGTGTATCACTCATTATTGTTATATAGTATGGACTTGCTTGATCGCTTGACCGCGAGCACACACATGCACCACAGCCACATGCATGCATGCCTTAGCTATGGATTAACAGAACATGCAGGGTATACTGGTCTGGCCAGCAAACCATTGGTCACAGTGTGCACACATGCTTTCATTATAATTATTTGCAATCATTTAGTAGTGCAGTGGTTTAGGCACTGCCCATTTTCAGTACTAGTAATTAGTAATTTTATTACATAATTATATGCAGACTTTAAGTTGACCCTTTATGTTTCTTCTGTTGTCATAATTATTATATTATAATACTGTCACTGATTGATATCATGCTATAAGCTCAAGCATTGCCATAGTAACTGTATGAAAAGGTAGATTATTGGGTGTCCTGTGTTATGCATGGGGTACAAGCACTATAATAGCAGCCTATGCCACTTTTCGCTTATGTATACTCTTCAATACATCAAAAAGTTTATCCATGGCCTTCAATTGTTCCTCGCCACTCCCGTTTGGCTATAGTTTTGCTGAAGCACGCCGATACGTACATTAAGATAGGAGGAGCCATCTTTATTGTGCACATTCATCACACAATCGAGCATGACTTCCGATAATCCCTTCAAATTTACAATCCCTCAAGCTAGCTTATGATTATTTAATTATAACACTAAATAACTGATTTGGCTACAATATGATATAATTATACACAGCAATGCATTATATTAAAGAGACAAGTACAAGGATTCAATTAAACAGTGAACTGAGATGATGTGTGTACACTGCACACACAAACAATAGTAAATTAAGGGCATCATGTTTAGACAGGCAGTCAATTAATGCTACAAAATAGAAAAATAATCACTGATACAACAATATATTAACCAATTAAGTGTAACATTGAGTGGACAAAGAACTTGTCACACTCTGAAACTATACAGCATAAAATCATAAACAAAATGGCCGACACACCACAGCTGTAGTTATATGCTATAATACAACATTTGACCACTGATTAATAGTAGATTGGTAAAAGTGATGAGTTAGGCGTACACAATTTCAGCAGAAGTGAGACGTGTGTTTTGTGTGTCTCTTGAGTCAGTGCACCCACCGCACACAATGAAGGATGTGCTACTTAGAGGTGCAACAGCACAACGAATACGTGGTACACCAAACTGGCCCACTTTGGTCCACTTGTTATTGTTAGGACCATAAACAAACACCTCTGAAGTTGGTGTACCTGACTCATCATATCCACCGACAGCTACAACGTGAGCTGTGTCTTGTAATAGCGCTGAGTTGTAGTAAGGGGTAGGTGCTATTTCAGTCCAATGATGTGATACGTTGTCACCTTCAGTTGTTAGTGCATTCTCCAGTGCAGTCAGTGGCAACTGCCACGCAGTCTTGTTAAGTTTGGCTGTATAGGTAGCTACATCACTCTCAATGACAGCACTTGTCACATACAAGTGTTCACTGGATATGGCCAATTGCATTGCAAACATTGACCGTGGCAGTGTGAAGTTGTCAGGTGTTGACCATTGGAGTGTGGTGATGTTGAGTACAGCGATGCTACTGAGAAGGGTTCGCCCGTCTTCACCAAGCCCCCCTGCGGCTACTACTAGATTTTGGTAAGTAGTAACACCGGGTCGGATTCGTTTGGTAGGCATAGGTGGTAGTTCTTGGTGCCAAACTTGCCCATTCCATGTGCTCATTAGGCTAGTGGCAGTACGGGATGATATTTCTCGTCCCCCAATGAGCACTAACTGGCCCTTGATAGATGCAGCCTGACTACAGTACTGTGGGCTGGAAGGTAGAGTGCTCCATGTGTGGTGATTCATACTGTACACCTGTACTTGATGATCCATTGCAATGTCGTCACAGATTCCCCCGCAGACATAGATGTGCTCATCAATCTTAACTGCTGTGGCAAGGAAAGTTGGAAAAGGGAGATCTGGTAGCTTCACTGAATGTAGTCTGCCTTCACCATGCAGCAGTGGGCCACTTTGGAAAGTCTACATGCATAAAATAATGGAAAGGATACTACAACCAGTCACTATGAATAGCGACAAGAATGCATGCTGCAATAAGTGCATGCAGCCAAAGCTGCAGTCACACAGAATGCAGTAATTGCTTTGAAGTAACAGAAAACTTTGATGTTTGCAGTAAATTAAACATACTATTATATATGGCTATACCCAATGAGTGCATGCATGAGCAAGCTATATATTAAAGAAAGGTACACGTTTGGGTGAATTCACTACGCTGCTCCACTCATTGTGTAGTGAACACCAAAAGCTACAACACCATCACATATAAGGACTCACTCCAGGGTTGTGCAGATGAGGGTCCACGAGCAAGGTAAGATTCACCTCATGGCAACTAGGGCGCTCGGCTGCATCATCCTTCAGACACTTAAGGACAATTGGCTTCAGTGGGTGAGCATCAGACAGCACGGTGAGGTCTCCTTCACGACGATCCACCTCAGGTTTACTACCGATGTTGACTAGTCCACATGACGGAGGTTGCTGTGTTGCCACTTGCAGGATGACAACTCCAAACGAGAAGATGTCACTCTTTTCAGTGAAACGAGGTCTGTCAACCAAACACTCTGGAGGCATGTAAGGAACAGAACCTGGGGCCTTGGTGGTGAGGTACTGCACATTAGTGGGACGAAACTTAGCCTGGCCGAGGTCACTGATCTTCACCACTTTGCCACTGTCGCTCAGCAGTATGTTCCTTGCCGTTAGGTCCCGATGCAGGATTTGTGGCTCGTGTTGGTGAAGGAAGAGCAGACCCGATGCAATTTGCACGCAGATGGCCACTTGCTTGTCTTGAGCGAATGTTCCGCGGTTCTTTAAGAGAAACTGCTCCAATGTCTCCTCCATAAGCTCCATCACTAACATGGCGCTGCCGTCAAGGTGAAAAACCCCGAGAAACTGCACCACATGTGGGTGCTGCGCCGCCTCCATGAGCTCGCACTCGCGACGGAAATCGGCCAAAATGGTCGCGGGATCTGTTCTCATACTCTTCGCGCAGTCAACCAGCAGTCCATGGATCTTCTTAATGGCTACGGGCCTCGCACCGAGCCTTCCTCGAAGTACGACACCGTAGTATCCTCGGTTAATTTCTGGCCCAACCTTGAGGGCATCTGGACGAGGAGCGAACAACTTTGAGAAGAGATCGCCCATTGTGTACAGGCAGAAGCGCATAAGAATGCGCTCCTGGTACAGGTTGGTAGTGCGGGCACAAAGGATCACGTGTGTTATCACTAGTTTAGCGTGGAACGGCCCGGAGGAACGGGGTCCTGTCACGAAGAAAATGGACCCACTTTCAAAACGCACCCCCGGTCCGAAAACGGCAAAACAGTTAAATGGGAAACGCACTCCCATGCCGCTTTACGGACCCCCGTGCACTAACCGTCCAGCGTATTGGTACTAGTGCTATTTAGAGTGATCTTTAGAGCGCAACGGGTAGCATGTCATCGTGGATATTGATTCACATGCATGCTTCCCATTGAGAGTTAACAGGGAAATAGTGGGACTAGTTAGCTAGCCAGCTAGCTAGCTACGTTGCTAGCTATCTGTAGTTGATAACGTGCTGCCCAAGGGGAGTGCCATCTTCTATGTGCAAGAGAGTTGTGAGAGGCTCTGTCATCCAGGACCCACTTCTTGTCACTGATCCAGGATTTCCTAGGGTCCTGCTATCACAGAACTGCATACTGTGGTCAGCATTCAAGTAGCTACATGTTCAAGTGTGTGTGTGTGTGTGTGTGTGTGTGTGTGTGTGTTGGGTGTACATGGGTACTTTTTTACAAAGTCCAATTGTGAGGAGATAGGGAGGAGCTGAATGGAGAGAGTGGAGTTAAAGGATTGGAGGGGGTGGAAGTGAAGAGTGTTAGAGAAACGAGGGTGGGATGGGGAGTGGAGGAAGAGTGAAGCGTCGGGAGTGGAAGTGAGGAGTAGAGAGTGGTTGAGTCAAGCTGGGACTGTGGATGGGGCTTGGTGCTTGTGAGTGTCCATGGATGCATACTTAGATGCAACACACTCTATCTGTACAAGATTGTCACAGCTTGGTCTCCATGCAATGGGTAGACCGTAGTTCACCTTGAACAGAAATCACTATATATACCCTGATTAGTGTTACTCCGTCTTCCTCAGCTACACCCCAGAGCACTCTACTGCTGTTGAACCCGTCTCTCTCAAGGAAGCAAAGAAAAGAGATGAAGATGAGGCTCCACTGGAAGAAGATTTCTAGCTTGCGATGCCGCTGAGCATTCAGATGTACCCCAGTGACATACACATGCAGTAATGATAATAAATAGCAATAGCTAACAATACCCGCTGAGTACATACTTTGAAACAGGTAACTTAATATTAAGGCAAGACTGCAACTGTAATGCACACACTAACACACAATGAACACTGATAGGTCTGCACACATCATGATCAGTGAAGTCATGCAATTGAAAGGGACCAGGCAAACATTCATCTGTTGATGATACAAGCG
The DNA here is from genome assembly GCA_964019415.1 of Ianthella basta. Taxonomy (NCBI): domain Eukaryota; kingdom Metazoa; phylum Porifera; class Demospongiae; order Verongiida; family Ianthellidae; genus Ianthella; species Ianthella basta. Next base: position 10,908,877 of record OZ025870.1, on the reverse strand, counting down.
ATACAGCTATACAGCTATAAATATACACAAAATGTATTGCATACACACACATTATGCATGTATAATTACAATGTGCACAGTCATGCATGCAAACACAATGCAATGCATGCATCGTACACACATAATGCAATAATATTATACAATTATGCATGCACACACAATTTCACATCCGTAGTTGCGCATGCTGGCTCTGTGCAATATATAATTTCTCAATATTTGATATAATTATAGGATTGTACTTATGCAATTGTGTTGGTTGGTTGGGTGATTGCTGGCAGGAGGTGTTCCATTTCTCCACACAGTGGAGGGACTGTGCAAGCTCCACCCCCTCTATAGACTCCTGCAGTGGAGGAGACAGAGGTCAGGTGGACACAGCACATGACATGAGCTGAAATACACTACAACAGTTGTTACACATACCAGTCAATAGAGATGAACGAATGCACAGTCTTAGTGCATGCACAAGTCATGCATCGTGAGCCATGGACAGTCACTGCAGGTGTGCTATTTCCTACAGGCACTTTGTACCCGACACACCTCACAACTCACACGCACTCAATCATATCTACACACAGACACAATGCTCCTGTGGCAATAGCTAGGTCTTTGAACAGAGTAAATCTGTGTTCACATCTTGCCCTTTACAGGATTACAAACTTCACGCGCGATTTGCTACAACAGTTTGGGAAATCATTTTCCACACTCAATTACCTCAGTTATAAAATATAGAGACTACTTGGGTTGCTAGCTTCCCAAACACCATTGCCAAGTGACAGTTAATGACTTCCTGCTGATGCATCATGTAACGTTTGACAAAAGTGTCAGAAAGAGGCATCATATCCTTTGTCAAGACGTAAGCTCGCATCTAGCTGCAAGTAGGACCAATTTCCTATGCATTTTTCCTGGTAGTATGCATTGTTCAAAGCCTTCAAGTGTTTGGCCTACACATTTAAGCAGGTAAACAGCTAGATCTAACTAACAGCTAATCAGTCTGCCCTATAATAATTGATCATCATTCTCACACACACCCTTCTCATCCACACAGAGCAACATGGACGACATAAGAAGATGGATGGCATGGCATGTTTACCAGACTTTTGATATTGCATGATACATCCCAAATGAGCCATCTCAGTCATGCAGCCATCTTTCACAGTACAGTGTCTTTATTATGGTCACAATCATTCATATATGGTCAGGATCACTTTTCTTATGACAGACCACTATTTGAATGTCAGGGCGTTACAAACAACTAACCTGCTACAGGACAGATATAGCAAGGAATGAAGAAGGTTAGAAAGTGGACGAGGGGGTGAGTAGTATTAGATGTGTTGGAACAGGCATCACAAACAACTAAACTACTAACCTGCTAATAGGACAGATAGCCAGAAATGAAGGGGGCTAGAAAGCGGACGAGGGGGTGCGGATTAGTCACAGCCATTATCAGCATTAATGCGCAGTAACGAATCAGGGGGTGGGTCAGTGACAAGCAAAAACGGACCAGGGGGGTTGAGTTCAAGGGGGTGCATTTTGCGCATGACAGGACAAGGTACGCAGTGGGCAAGTGTGAGAAGTTAGAATGGTGAGAATGTGAAAATGGTGAGAAGTTACTGTACAAGAATTCAAAAGAAACAGGGAACTGATATGTATAATTATATACATAGCACACATGCACAAACAATAATAAATTTAGGGCATCATGCAGTCAATGATATAAAAGGGAAAAAATCACTTATACACAAATATGTTGTGACATTGAGGGGACAATAAATCTGTACAGTGTAAAAATAAGTTCCTATTAGTAAACAAAATGTCCTACACACTCTGCAGCTGCATGCATATAGTCAGTACAACATTTGACCACTATATAGCAGTGAACTGGTAAAAGTGATGAGTTACACATGCACCATTTCAACAGAAGTAGTGAGAGTTGTGTTTATGTTTCTTACATCAGTGCATCCACCACACACAATAAAGGATGTGTTACTTAGAGATACAACAGCACAACGAATACGTGGTACACCAAGCTGACCCACATTGGTCCACATGTTATTGTTAGGATCATAAACAAGCACATTTGAAGTTGGTGTATAAGACTTTTCATCTCCACCGACAGCTACAACATGAGCTGTGTCTTGTAATAGCACTGAGTTGTAGTAAGGGGTAGGTGCTATTTCAATCCAATGATATCGATGTGACATGCTGTAACCATCACCTTCAGTTGTAAGTGCATTCTCCAGGGCAGTCAGTGGCAACTGCCACACAGTGTTGTTATATGTTCCTTCATTGGTAGCTACATCATACGCGATGGTAGCACTTGCAACATACAAGTGTGCATTGGAAATGGAAAATTGCATTGCATACATTGGCCGTGGTAGTGTGAAGTTGTCAGGTGTTGACCATTGGAGTGTGGTGATGTTGAGTATGGCAATGCTACTGAGAAGGGTCCGCCCATCTTCACCCCTACCGCCAGCAACCACTACTAGGTTTTGGTAAGTAGTAACACCAGGTCGGAATCGCTTGGTAGGCATAGGTGGTAGTTGTTGGTGCCAAATTTGCCCATTCCATGTGCTCATTAGGTTAGTAACAGTACGGGATGAAGGTTCTCTACCACCAATGAGCACTAACTGGCCATTGATAGATGCAGCCTGAGCATAGTACTGCGGGCTGGGAGGTATGGTGCTCCACGTGTGGTGATTGATACTGTACACCTGTACTTGACGTTCCATCGCAATGTCACCACAGATCCCCCCGCAGACATAAATGTGCTCATCAATCATAACTGCCGTGGCACTGAATGTTGGAACAGGGAGATCTGGTAGCTTCACTGAATGTAGTCTGCCTTCACCATGTAGCAGTGGGCTACTTTGGAAAGCCTATAAGATATAGTAAGGGAAAGGACATACTTACCAGTCACTGTGAACAGCATCATGCAAGAACGCAATAAGCGCACGCAGCCAGAGCTGCAGTCACAATGAATGCAGCAATTGCCTTGAAGTAACAAAAAACATTGATGTTTGCAGTAAACATAGTGTGTATACAGTGTATTATGGTTATACCCAATGATTGCATGCATGAGCAAGACAGGACTGGTGCATGTTTGATACGTTGAATGAGAAGAGCTCACACAGCTCAGGAGCTCCTCTCATGTGTAGTGAATACCAAAACAAACACCATCATAGGGACTCACTCCAGTGTTGTGCAGATATAGGTCCATGAGTAAAGTAAGGTTCACCTCATGGCAACTAGGGCGCTCGGCTGCATCATCCTTCAGACACTTAAGGACAATTGGCTTCAGCGGGTGAGCATCAGACAGCACGACAAGGTCTACTTCACGACGATCCACCTCAGATTTACTACCGATGCTGGCTAGTCCACATGACGGAGGTTGCTGTGTTGCCACTTGCAGGATGACGACTCCAAAGGAGAAGATGTCACTCTTTTCAGTGAAACGAGGCCTGTCAACCAAACACTCTGGAGGCATGTATGGAACACAGCCTGGGGCCTTGGTGGTGAGGTATTGCACATCAGGGGGACGAAACTTAGCCTGGCCAAGGTCACTGATCTTCACCACTTTGCCGCTGTCGCTCAGCAGTATGTTCCTTGCCGTTAGGTCCCGATGCAGGATTTGTGGCTCGTGTTGGTGAAGAAAGAGCAGACCTGATGCGATTTGCACGCAGATGGCCACTTGCTTGTCTTGAGCGAGTGTTCCACGGTTGTTTCGGAGAAACTGCTCCAATGTCTCCTCCATCAGCTCCATCACTAACACGGCGCTGCCGTCAAGATGAAAAACGCCGAGAAACTGCACCACATGTGGGTGCTGCGCCGCCTCCATGAGCTCGCACTCACGACGGAAGTCGGTCAAAATGGTCGCGGGATCTTCTTCCATACCCTTCGCGTAGTCAATCAGCAGTGCATGAATCTTCTTAATGGCTACGGGCCTCGCACCAAGCCTTCCTCGGAGTACAACACCGTAGGATCCTCGGTTGATCTCTGGCCCCACCTTGAGGGAATCCGGACGAGGAGCGAACAACTTTGAGAAGAGATCGCCCATTGTGTAGGCAGGAGCGCATAAGAATGCGCTCCTGGTACAGGTTGGTAGTGCGGGCGGATCACGTGTGTTATCACTAGTTTAGCGTGGAACGGCCCTGAGGAACGGGTCGCTTGGAACATAGTCTCGTTCCCATATCAATGTTAGAACCAAAGATCGATCTTTGCTGTAAAACGCGTGGTCTGTCTAGCTCGCTAGACCCGTCCCAGTAAGCGCCCTCGGTGATATCATTGGCCTGCTATAGACAAAGGTCCCCTTGTTGCCGCAGGATGATATTCTCTGCAAGTGTTCTCATCGCATTCCTTTCCTCTGTGAGCCTCCTTACTCAGGTGGAGAGAGTCACTGGATCAAGTGTAGCTGACCACTTCAAGAAACTGGGAGAGATGGAGAGCGTTCCTGCAGCTGGTCCCCTACTGCAGGATGTCTTCCCAGAAGAACAAGGATTACAGTTGACAGAAGAACTCTGGGTTTCAAACACAAGGAGTCATAGTCTGTTAGTTCCAGCAGAAAGGCCTGACAGAGATACTCTTGAGCTGTCTAACTCTGATTGGGAGACAAGCAAGCCTTGGGAGAATGACAAAGAGGTGGAGGACAAGGACAGTGTCATCCTTCAAGGAGATGTGGCAGGATCAGAACAGTTTGGGCAGAATAGCAAATTGCGAGAGAAGCGGAGAACTTTTGGAGAGATTACATGGCGTAGGGAGAGAGCTAGGGCCTATCCAGGCTATGCAATTGGGCGCCTTGGCAACGGCTGCACTGCATTTTTCATTGGTCCATATCAGGCCCTTACAGCTGCACACTGTGTGTACAAGAGGAGTACCCGACAGTGGAAGAAATGGGCACTGGACATTGAAGGTCTGTATAACTGCAAGAAACCAGCACATGTCGGCGTCTACAAGAAGGAGTGGGTGTCTGCACATGTGCCTAAACGTTACTGTAAGTTTGGCTTATGGTCCGAAGACATTGCCCTCATTGTTACCCGTCAGCCCGCCTGCTCTGATACAAAGCCTTGCCTGGAACTAGCAGAGTTTCCGTCAAATTATACCGGCAACATTACCATATATGGTTATCCATTGCACACACGCAACCAAATGTGGCATCGTGGGCTGTATTGGCCACTGTACTGCCTTGTTTCAAGCTCTTGCAATGACGCAAAATGCATCCGTTATGTCTATGGCATGATGTCATATCGATGTGACACCGCTAACGGGATGAGTGGAGGTCCCATCATTGCTTTTAATGGATCTGGAGATGGGGAGGACTGTGTTGTGTATGGTGTCCATTCCTTTAGTAACTTCTTCAGCAACTATGGTGTTAAATTCACTTTAGCTAAAATTGAGGAACTTAAGAATCTAGTTTGCAATGTGGCAGCACCAGGTTATCCGTCATTTTGCCACGCGATTCACAGTGACTATGACAGTGACAAAGCTGGTGACAGTAATGCTGACACTGAACACATGAATTCCACCAATGCAACAGAGGTCACCATGGTGACAACAGTCCCCACTACATCACCTTTCAAGGGAGTAATACGGTCAAAGAAATAGCAGCAAAACTGCAGCCATGTCTAGCTATCTGTGTTCAACTTTTGATGTCTGAGAAAATACATTTTACCTTATTTTATTTGTACAGCTTTTTGTACAATTACAGTTACTATATTCTCTGAACAAATGTATATACGTGCTTAGACGGTCCCAACAAGCGCCAGGGGCGCCAAACTAAGTGTTGCTTTGCTAACGCGTTAATAACGCAACGCATTTGTTTAATCGCGTGCACTTTCGTTCTTCAGAGTGGAAAAGATCTCACCTGCTCAATTATGAAGATGTGAGTTGCTCCTTATGCATTGTTAGTGTTATTCCTTTCATCTCCTCCGTTATACCAGTGATGTAACTGTTTCTTCCTCTTCCTTTCCTGTGCAGTATTGTGGTAGGAGACGTGAAGGGCCAGCTCGACAAGCTATTCGGGAGAATAGCCACCGTCAACAAGAAGGCAGGCCCTTTTGACGTGAGGAAGCACTCTGTTAGCTGAATTGAGCGAGAACCTGTTCTCATAGGCTAGCTTTAGTCAGCACGCTACCTAGCTGGTGCAATGTTTCCAACAGAAGCTATCTATATTATAGTCAAAGTGTATTGAATGTAGCTTGAGGGTGTTTGGATACATGTTTTAAGTGTCAAGTTGCTATAAATTATTATAAAGGTAGGTTTTACCTGTAATGGGGTTGGATGTTTAGTCAGAGTTGAGTTGGGTTCTGTGATCTGGCCCCCCTGTGATCCGTGTAGCCTGGGCTCTGTGTTACTGTGGAACCTGTCTAAGATGGTCACCGTGCTAGGCAGCCGCCTCTCTAAAACAGCCAGCCTCCCTGGCCCCAAATAGCACTAACATATTGCAATCTACCTCTGTAGAGCAGCCACCTCTCAGGTGGCAGCTCTAAAGTCAGTCAGAACTGGCCTGCAGGTGGCTGTCTTGACAGGATCCACTGTAATGTTGTATGCCACTCCATTGACTTGTTTACTTATAGTTGCTTCCCTTCTCCCTTCCTTGTGCCACCTCAGATGATGTTTTGTGTTGGGTCCTTCTTTTCTGACACTGACGAGTGTAAAAGTCAATGGGAAGCTTATTGCAGTGGTCAGAAGTCAGGTGTGTGTGTGTGTGTGTGTGTGTGTGTGTGTGTGTGTGTGTGTGTGTGTGTGTGTGTGTGTGTGTGTGTGTGTATGTGTGTGTGTGTGTGTGTATGTATTGCACCAATTTCCTCTTCATCTTATTTCACAGTCCCCATTCCCACTTTCATTCTGGGCCCCTGCGATGAAGGACAGTTTGGCTTCTACACCAGCTCTTCCCCTTCTGGGGGGGACCTTTGTGAAAACATAACCTTCCTCGGTGAGTGGACAGGTGTAATGATGGTAGGAGGCAGTTTTCCCATTACACTGTTTTTGAAGGGTACAGAACCCTTCTTGCTCCCTTAATAGCCCTCCTTGAGACTATAAACATGATGTAGGAAACATTGCCACATTCATTGCATAAGTGCATCGGGGGAGAGAGGGTCTAGCATGCTGGAATGGGTTGAAGGTTAAAGACACTTTAGAGCCTGATTGTGCTTGACTGAAGTGAGTATCTCTTCGTGTTTGTAGGTAGAAGTGGTGTCTACACCAGCTCACAGAAGTTAAGCATTGCGTACTTGAGTGGAGTGGACGGATCAGGAGCAAGTTCAGAAGGAGATGAACTGGTGTGTGTGCGTGTGTGTGTGTGTGTGTGTGTGTGTGTGTGTGTGTGTGTGTGTGTAAGTGGTGTATACGTTCATGTGTGTGCATGCATGCATATGTATACATGTGCATCTCATGTATGTGTGTACGTACATGTGTATACGCATGCACTGTTAGTAACCCGCTAACTGCTAATGTTTGTTTGTACTCTACAGTGTGTTATGTATTGTCCCATGTGTGTATGTATTCAGTGTACAGTGTATGTATGTGTCTCCTATCTCTCATACGTACATGTTTGAAGTGTTCAGTATCTGTACTTTATATACCTGTTACTACTTCCAGACCCATTTGTGCAGCAAGAAGGGAGTGGCATCTTTGATTTCAGAATCAAAACGCAGCGGGTTTGCTGGCGTAGACATTCTGATCACCAGTGAATGGCCTAAAGGAGTCTACAGGCACTCAAAAGGCCCGGTAAGTGCACACGTAGACTGCAGGGACATGTACATGCAATGTACATGTACAGTATGTATGTAGCTTAATATACATATGTACGTATAGGTATACGTACGTACAGGTACATACAGTGTATACGTATAGGTATACGTACGTACAGGTACATACAGTGTATACGTATAGGTATACGTATGTACAGGTACATACAGTGTATACGTA
>OZ025870.1:10885954-10893454 GCA_964019415.1 Ianthella basta | reverse complement strand
GTACTCACATTGGTGAAAATGATGGCTGGAGCAGGAAACTTGGCTTGTCCACCAAGAAATTCAGACCATCGAAAATCAGCTATGGACATACAGTGGATGAGAAAGAGTAGCAGATCAGGCGACATCCGAAGCAATTGTCATGGCAACTCGTAGCTAACACTTAAAACATTCATTCTGTCTAGTGCAAGACTGACAAACAAACACACTCTGTGTGCACACACACACACACACACACACACACGCACACATGCACATCCACACACACACACACACACACACACACACACACACACACACACACACACACACTGACATTCCCATAATTACTGTATGCTAAAGAATACAGACCACATCACATTATGTCAGTCTGTGCCTGCAATACGCACGATCGCGTGAAATGGCTTTCTTGTTATTCTTCCCGGCCCACATTGGTGGATGGATTTCTGTGCTTGTCTTCTTGTACGAGTGGGTGGAGCTGCAATGGAGGGGGCGTGGCAGGGGAGGGGGAGGGGCAGGACAGGTATACTATAAAAATACGTATTATGAGGCAATCGTATCACCATAGTAGCAGAACTGATATGATTATTGTCAACTAGTAATCACATAACTCATGCACCAGCACTGGTTCACAATTGGCCCTCAGTGACGTTGATGTAATCCGTGTGGACCTTCAAATGGTCTATATAGATACGTACAACGCAACTGACTGAAATGTGAATAATTTGTGTCCACCCGAGTGACGGCTGTGTGACCATGTGACGTCTGCGTGCGGCCGCATCTGATGGCTGTGTGTCAACATGTGACAACTGTGCGCTACCATACGTATGTGACGGCTGTGTGACAACATGTGACAACTGTGCGTTACCATACGTATGTGACGGCTGTGTGACAACATGTGACAACTGTGTGTTACCATACGTATGTGACGGCTGTGTGACAACATGTGACAACTGTGCGTTACCATATGTGACGGCTGTGTGACAACACGTGACCACAGGTGCCCTCAACCAGTGATATTGAACGAGTTCACCATTCACAAACCCAACTCACCCATCCTTCTCCAAGCGGACCTTGAGGTTACCGTTGGCTGCTGGCTGCACCTCCAGCACCTGCGCCACGTACACACGGTCATTCTGCTCGGCCTCCAAATACATCCCCTCAGAGAAGTGTAGACTACCAAGCCCGTCGAGTTGTTTCTATGGGTGGGAGGGAGTGACAGTGGGAGGGGAGAGTGGGAGAGAGGGGAGAGTGGGAGGAAGTGGCAGTGTGAGTGAGGGGAGAGTGGGAGGGAGGGGAGAGTGGGAGGAAGTGGCAGTGTGAGTGAGGGGAGAGTGGGACTGAGGGGAGAGTGGGAGTGAGGGGAGAGTGGGAGTGAGGAGAGAGTGGGAGTGAAGCAAGAGTGAGTGAGGGGATAGTGGGAGTAAGGGGAGAGTGGGAGGAAGTGACAGTATGAGGGGAGAGTGGGAGAGTGACAGTGGGAGTGAGGAGAGAGTGGGAGTGAAGCGAGAGTGAGTGAGGGGTAGTGGGAGTGAGGGGAGAGTGGGGGTGTGAATGAGGGAAGAGTGGGAAGGAGAGTGAAGGGAGAGTGGGGGTGCGGGGAGTGGGAGGGAGGATGTGGGTGTGGTAAAGTGGGGATTGTGCATACTGGACAGAACAATGAAGTTAAAGGTCACAGAAGCAGCTTGAGGGAAGTACACATACATAAGGAAGCAGAATTCTGGCACAATCAGTCAATGTAGGACACATACACAGTGTAAAATAGACTCAAATTCTACTGGAATTCATTCACACAAATTTCACAAATCAGTGGTGCTTGAGTAAATAATGTCTCACAAAAAATTGCATATAATAAATAAGTTATAAGTAACGAAGCAAATTTCCATTCACATAAAGTGAACTGACCCTTTCAAACAGCCAATTTCAAAATATTCGGCCTACAAAATTTAAAGCTTACATACATATATGATAAAAGTACATACCTTGCAATGTACAACGGCTGCATACACTATGTACACTGAGAAGCTAAGTCAGAGTGCCGAGGAGACCACAGTGAGACATGTACGTACACTAACCTGTACAAAGCATTCGTCTGGTGCAGCTTTGAAGCCGTTGTCGTCCAAGTAGCGTTGCCACACAAAACCAGCACCTCCGCTGGCCGACCCTGCAGGGGGTGCATGGGATAAAGAAACGGGAAACCGTTTACCCAGTGGACAAAACCACTGAGTCAGACATACGCAATAAAAACCCATACTGGAACAGTGGTTGTCAGTCATTCACTCATGAACACATACAGTAAGAGCAGACACTCAAAATAGACATTCAATCAATTCAAATTACAATGGAAGCTTTACGAGTCAGTTGTAACTGTGTGAGTAATAGTAATCCAATGCAAGTCACATTTCAAGACAACAGGCGAGAGAGCCAAGTTTCACACTCAGTCAACGTCTAACTCAGGGCTTGTATGTTCTAACATGCAGTTCGAACCACCGAGCCAACCCAACCCAGAGGCGACAACTTGCCCTCATTCGCTTGATTTGTCACTCACCTGGTCTCTGTATCTCCCAACCATTCCTCTCACACCACCCGACAGGGTGCAGGTCAATGGCGCCTATGTCCGACCAGTAGTCGTACTTGCATGTCCACTGATCAAAGTGAATCTTCACCAAGCCTGCAAGCAAACCATTGGACGGTGTGAAGCACACACACCAGAAAGAGGGTGCGATTTTGCTATGACGTTGCTGTTCTACTAATATTGTGCACTTTTTCATTTTGATAATTCGCAATTGAATCGTAAAATTGTGAAACAATACATCAGAAGGTACAAGCCTGCATTATACTGCTTACCGGCACATTTGAGAGCTGTCTGTCAGTCTTCACTACACTCAGTGCACAAATACAGCATCAAACACCAGCTACATACGTACGTACATACGTACATACGTACAGACTAAAGGCGATAGATACAAACTACCACTAATACACTCCACATTTTGCATCTTTCTCAGTTGCTGGCACGTTGCATGTTGAGCAAGGTGATTCAAATGTTTGTTCAAACCTTCAAACGAATGTTGTCTTACCTTCTTGAGGCTTTACTTCCTCGATGTGCGCCGCACACACAAAGTATGGGAACTTCCGATCCACTGCCTCCAGTCTCATTCCAACTTCAAATAACCTGGTTGCCTTCTGCGGAGGTGGCTTAGGGCTAGCTGCTACGGAGTCCTCGTAAGCAGGAGGAGGGTCCGAAGAGCTTTCATTGAGAGACAAGTCTGCCACTGTGTGAGTGGTGTGGGGTGAGTAAGGGAGAGAGCGGTATAAGAGAAAGTTGCACTGGAACGCAACTTTAATGAAGAACTCAAATGCAGGACGTTCTAACGGAAGGTACAAATAAACTTTGTCCATTGCAGCTAATACTGCATTTTGTGACAGTTGACAAAGACCGTCAAGTTGAAGCGTCCTGCATTAGTGTTTTGACTGTCAGCTGTGTGCCTATTCAGTACAAATTACCATTGGCAAGCTTAATGCAACTAGAGTGGAACCCTGCTAAATAACCACCTCTATAAAACGACCACCTGAGAAATAAGACCACTTTGGTTTAGCCCCAAATCCATGTACACATGTATTGCTTGATTGTAGAATTAAGACCACCTCAAAAATAAGACCACTTTGCATGGCCTGGATGGTGGTCTTATTTCTGAGGTTCCACTGCACGTACGTACACACCCCTACAGTATCAAATCGTGTCCGCTTACTCTTTCCTTGTATTCCAGCTTGGCCCAGTCCTGCAAAGAGCGAATGACAATATACATACGCATACACGTGTGTATGACACTAGTAAACACACTTATGGAAGGTGTAGCTTGTGCCACTAGCACACATGGAACCAGTACATAGAAGCTTAGAGAATGAAGTGTGGATTGAGGAAGATTCCACATACAGAGGAATACCACTATGATAAAGGCCTGAGTGGCTATAGGGAGACTCATCTTGGATAGATTAGCAGAAACGCTAACCAAATCACAAGTGGTTCAGACGTTTCAACAACTTATACATATATGGCTGCCTTCATCAGTGAAATTGTATTCATAGATCTGTGCCAGCAACTGTCAATTATTCACTAATTAAGGTGGCCCTATGTAGGTTGCCAAATCATCTGATCCACTAGTGATTGACTAGTAATTCCATAAATCTATCCAAGGCAAGAAAGACTCCATTACAGCCAACAAACCAACTGGCGATCAAGAAATTTACATTTGAAATTAACACTCAATTTTCACAGAATACAAGACCTGAGAAGCTACACATACTCGTCATTGCTATGCATATATAACATCATCATTCATTGTGTAATGTCAAACATTGTGACGTGCACTGCATCACATTAGTCACATGCACCACTCGGGACAAACGCATTAAGTTATCCCACTAGCCACTTACAATTCACCATTTACAATTTGGCCAACCATTCTGAAATATGTAGGTAGGGAGGGCTGTAAATGCATGTGCCTTTTGACTAGTTCAATATTGCCAATGGACTATACTGGTATATACTTCCATACGATGAGGACAGACACCATGCAAACTTGGCGATGAGACTAATCACTTGCATCATCCATTGGTTGGGACATTGTTGCCATTAAGTAACTGCCTGCTACGTATTAGGCTTCCTTAGTGTGGGCGTGTCACTACAGCCGGCCGGGAACGAACTTCGCATTCCAGAATGACTCAGCTACAAACATGCACACCGTGAAACGTGCTCACCTTTGTCCTTCATGCCCTTGACTAGCTTATCCAGTGCGAACAGATACTCGTCCTTTCCAGGACGCATCATGGTCCAGTTCAATCCAGACACCACGTACTTCACCCCTCTTGACCGTTCGTTCTCGCTAAAGTTAATCTCGTCGTACAAAACTGGGAATATCTGCTTTCCGTCCGCATTAGCGGTGTACAGCTCGCTCGTGCAGTAGCGGGAGTGGATGTACTTCCGCGAAAGGACGCACAGAAGAGCACAGCACTCGTCCAGTCCCGTACCAATTGCTCCATGCCAATCGCTGCCCGCCTTTATATCATCAGTGTCCAACCAAACCGATATTCCCGTAGCTTCCAGGTCCACCTTTAGCTTCTGGACAAAGGAAATTATCTCCGGTTCGCGGCCGTAGCTGAGAAACACTTCCTTCGACACCGCCATTTTGTGAGAGCCACACCCACTCAGAAACACTCAAACGCGTTTAGAACGCATACCTAGAAATGGGCGGGAAATGTCGGCTAAAAGTCCAGGGAGACTGCAGAGGAAAAGACGAGCAGACATTGCAAGAAACGCGCGTTCGCAAGGTTATACTAATTGTGTATATGGAGCTACAGTATTTCTTGTATGATTCGAAACTCTGTCTCATTGGAAACCATGCTAGGAGCGACTATTATAGCCATTTCTGCTGTAACATTGAGAATGGACATTTAATGGTTCCACTGTATAGATATCCATGACTCCACATGCAGTGCTATTAATGAACATGTACACGTAAAGTGCCTGTATGAAATTTAGTGGTGGTACCAGCTCCTTGACTCAAGCAACTGGAGACAACTTTTCTGTATGCACATTGTATGTCAAACACTTCATTGTGCTGTGTTAGAACTGCTGCTCGTTAACACAAAATATCTCTCCTCTTGTGTGTGTGTGTGTGTGTGTGTGTGTGTGTGTGCGTGTGTGTGTGTGTGTGTGTGTGTGTGTGTGTGCGTGTGTGTGTGTGTGTGCGCATGTGTGTGCATGTGTGTGTGTGTCTGTCTGTGTGCAGATCTGTCTCACGAGGAAGCTGTGGGACCACAACCAGCTAAGAAATGCAAACCGTTGTCTCCGATCAAGAAGCTCACTTCAGAGCCACCTGCCCTATCCTGTGACACAAATGCGCTTAACTCAAAGAGAGAGCCCAACCTGTCTCAAGAGACCATAGTGTCTCCTCCAACGCACGCAGTACTGCACACCTCAGCCTCTCCCTCTTCCCTTGCAAGCCCTCTGTTGGAACCCTCTTCTTCACAGCATTTGACCGTGAGATGGGGGCCCGTGTCTCCGGCGTTTCTTATAAAAGGTTTGAATGTGTGTGTTCTCTTATCTTGCAGATGCACTTGAAACATGGTATTCATTTGCGTCAGTGTATACAGTCCATGTACGTATCTTGTACAACTGACTATGTACGTATATACAGTTGCCCTGGGGGTGTATTATGCAATATAACACCTTTGAATGGTTCGCTTTTAATATTAATCTGAGCCCCCCCCCCCCTCAACTGTCCACCTGTCCTTTAATCTGTTGCCCTACTGTCCCACCCACCTGTCCCACCCACTGTCCCACCCACCTGTCCCTCCCACTGTCCCCCAGTGAATTTCGCTCAGGCATGACAGACAGTGTTTGTCGCCAGGCTGTTTTTGAAGAATACAGAACCCTTCTTGCTCCCTCAAGAAGCCTCTTTTGAGGCTGTAGGCATGGCATTGTACCCTCCTTGAAAGGCACAGTGCCACTAGTCATGTGGTGTGGGCAATAGCGTTTGCATGCATCACACACTGTGTCATGAGGCTCTCCCTGTATTCAGCTACTGCACTTTGCAAGCGAAAGTGACACCCTCTCCCACACCCAACCATCCACTAGCCACTCCTCACAGGACAGACTGTTGCTCAAGTGTACACTTCTTGTATTATTTTCTGTGGAGAACACTGATGGCAGATGACCAATGTTTGCAGGGATGCAAATTCCTTAGGGGATGCCATATTCCCCAGTGAAGTTCATGCTGGGTGCCAGATGCCCAGTGGTTGCAGGGGATGCCTAAATCACAAGGGGGATGCCATGTTCCCCAGAGAAGTTCTCTCAGTGGTTCCAGTTGCCCAATGTTGCAGGGGAATGCCATATTCCCTGGTGGAATCACCAGGGAGTGCTAGTTGCCTGTTAGCATGGGATGCCTAAATCCCCGGGGGAATGCCATATTCCCACCTGTCCCCCCAAAGTCCCCACTGTCCCCTGTCCCTCCACTTGTCCCACCCACCTGTCCCCTTGTACCCCTCCTTTGCCACCCCCAATGCATCCTCCCTACTCTATTGTGCAAGGAAAGCTGACACCCTCTCCCACACTCCACCCTCCACTAGCCACTCCTCACATCGCTAGCAGTCCAGTGCATCCTTCTTGAACTATTTTCTGTGGAGAGCACTGTATCTACGTACCTCAAGACGAAGTAGAGTATGTATGTAATGAGTGTCTCCAAAGTGCCCCTCCCCTTCCCCCCTCCCCCCTTTGCAGACAGTCGCTCTGGCTCATCTCCGCCACTGAGAGGACACCATCGAGCCCCTCCTCCCATGGGCCCCGCCCAACAAGGGCGGAGAACAAGAAGGAGACCAGAACAGACAGCCAAACTCTTGGAGACACTCACTGCCCTTATCAGATCAGAGTCAACGGGTGAGATCAGAAGCAACGATACCTGTTAAAGCTGTGTGTAGATAGCGTGATAATGATTGAAGATT
>OZ025870.1:10798454-10880954 GCA_964019415.1 Ianthella basta | reverse complement strand
CACACACACATACCGCACACACACATTGTACACTCACACCCACACACGCATACACACAGGCGTGCAAACGAACACTTGCAACCAATGTTACAGTTATGTCACCCATGTTCAGTAGACTATGACGTCTACATCAGCTTCAAACATCTCCCCGATGATGCTTTTAGGGTGTTGGACATGTTCGATATCCCTCACGAGTACTACCGCAATATTGAGAACCATCCGGAGTACGCAACCTCAGACCTGGTAGAATTGTATTTTGGAAACATGAGTGATGTTGAGAGGATGGAGAAAATGGCTGCCTTGAATGATCAAGGAGACGCATCCATCAACGATAGCCCTCCTTCGAGGTATGCATTTGGGGGGGGGGGGGAGTATATTGTTGCATATTGTGTGTACTGTGTTACCTGTCTATAGTGGTCACTGTATGTTGCAGCCACCTGTCTAAAGCAGCCAGCCTCCCCTGGTCCAAACATTTGATGTACAGTGGAACCTGTCTATAGTGGTCACTGACTCACTGTATGTTGCAGCCACCTGTCTAAAGCACCCAGCCTCCCCTGATCCAAACATTTGATGTACAGTGGAACCTGTCTGTGGTGCTGACTTAATATCTTCTGCACATCTCTTGCCCTAACATTTCTTTCTCCTTCATTGACACCCACATCGCAGTGAGCCTATATAGCAGTGCGTGGTTCTCCTTCTCTCTTACCCCCGCTACCCATGCAGTCCACCTGCAAATGTGATAGAGTCATTGTTGGAGGCTTACAGTGATGAACTTGACTTCTACTTCACTTTACACCCAGAAGAAAGAAGTGTGTACAGACATATGCTTGGCCTCCCATTCTCAATGCAGTCATCACTTTGACCATCATTCTGTGTTCTTTCATGTTTCGTGTACTTTTTATGGCACACTTAAATTTCATGTATAAATATTCATCATTTCATTTATTCTAAGTACTGCCAACCATTCTATGTATATGTTCACTTCCCTTTGTCACAAATATTACAATTATGTGCATAATACCACAAGGACCTGGCAGTTTCGAGCGAGAGTATTATATCTGCCAATATACGAAGTGCATGGGGTAATAATTATTTTATACAAAATATATGGACATGGCAATAATTGTGTATGACGATTGTACAAGTAGTCATGCATGCACCGGCCGGGCCTGTGTGGCTGGCCCAAGGTCGATCAATGATCGAGTTGCATGCATGCAGCTAGTAGTTACGTTATATAGCTCTACGTATGTACATTAATGTGCGTGCACTAAGCCTATACAATGCACTGTTCAATTTAAGCTGCATAATTATGTATTGGGCATGCTTAATTGCATAATTCTACATTCAATTATGACATTGTGCTATAGGTTGATGCAAGTGGCCATTAATGCACTATAATAATAATAATATTATAATAAGAATCTAGATTTGTGTACATAAAATATATAATTATATATGAATGAATTCCCTATACCCTGCAGGCCCTTAACTGATTTGTATATTGTATATGTGAAGGACATCATCTAAACAGTTTTATGTAAATGTTTGTATATATAGTGCTGCTTTGGGCCAGCCTGGGCCCTAGTGCTGTATGGCATGATGCACTCAAATATTGATTGATTGATTGATTGATATACCTGACAGTGTGCTCTAGAAATTTTGGCAAGGAAAACAACAGATCTAGACCTGTACAGGAATGTAAAGAGAACAGTATACTACTCTAACGTTCTTGTAGGAGTCTGCGAAGAATCTTTCCACTTGTTGATTTTGGGATGGCATCCACAAAGACCACTCCTCCCTTCAGTTGCTTGTGTTTGGCCACTTTTGAAGACACGAAGTCATGCACATCTTTCTCGGCCATCCCACCTGACTTGAGCACCACAAAGGCCTTGGGGACTTCCCCCGCCCACTCATCGGCCACACCCACAACAGCTGCATCAGCAATCTGAGGGTGAGACAGAAGGATGCCCTCCAACTCAGCTGGTGCCACTTGCAGGCCCTTCACCTTGATCAACTCCTTCAGACGGTCCACAATGCAGAAGTGACTGTCAGAGTCGTAGTAAGCTGCAAAGAGGAATCACGTTGACAGGTGGCTGTATATGCATATTACCAGCATATCCCACATTCGTACATAACAGTTGCATGCAAACAGCACACAATTACGTATGTTAAGCTGCTACTGTGTACTTACCCAAGTCGCCAGTGCGGAACCATCCATCCTCGGTAATGGACTTGGCAGTGGCCTCAGGTCGGCCCAGGTACCCCTTCATCACTTGTGGTCCACGAACAATCAGTTCACCCACTTCATCTGGGCCCAACGCATTCCCAGAATCACAGTCCAAAATGCAAGCCTCTGTGTTTAGCACCACAGAACCGATACTGTTCAACTTCACGACATCCAGGGGGCACACGTGGGTGATGGGACTCGTCTCCGTCAGCCCATATGCTTGTCGCACATGCTTTACACCAATCCTGTCTTTCACTGCTTCCGAGACATCTGTGCCCAATGGTGCCGCAGCGCTGAAAATACTATGGAGGGGCGAGAGGTTGTACTCATCAACCAGTGGATGCTTCGCAAGGAAGATGACAAGTGGTGGAGCAAGGTATGCGACAGACACTTTGTATCTGTCCATGGCTGAAAGAAATGGCTCAGGCTCAAATTTGGGAAGGCTAACAATCGTGCTCCCCTGATGCCAACTTGCAGCAAGGACTGATGTTAGACCATAGATGTGGTAGAATGGCAACACACCCGTGACGTTATTACTGGGCACTCGCATGTCCAACAGCTTCGGGTGATCGCATTGGCATATGTTGCTGATCAAGTTAGAGTGAGTCAACATGACTCCCTTTGGAAGACCGGTGGTGCCACTGGAATAAGGGAGAAAGGTGGTATCATCCGGATCAACACTCTCGCCTCCCACTGGGAACTGGGATCCGCTGTCCTGCAGTAGACTGCGGAAGGACGGGTGCGGCGAACTGCCCTCGCCGTCGAGGACAATCACATTGCTGTCAGATATGCCTACCTCTGCAGCAGCTTCTTTGACTGTTCGAAGCAGGGCGGAAACAGTGGCGACGCATTTTGCTCCGGAGTCCTTCAGCTGATAGGCCATCTCCGTCTTGGTGAAGGTCGGATTCATGGTGGTGACGATGCAGCCAATGGCGACGGTCGCAAAGAACTGCACTCCAAAGGCTGCACAGTTTGGACTGATGAGCGCCAGCACGTCTCCTTTCTGCAGTCCCTTCTTCTTCAGCGCAGACCCCACCTTGCTCGTCATTTCACCAATCTCATTGTAAGACAGCTTCTCACCGCTAGCACCGTCTATAAGAGCAGTTCTGGAGCCGTACTCTTCAAACTGGCGGTACACGAAAGAGTAGAAGTTACCCTTGGGTATGTCAACGTTGGGGTAGGGACTCGTCAAGACCTTGGTGGGGTCCGTGACTGTGGCGGCAGTTCTTCCCATTAGAACTGCAGGGGATACACGCCACACAGCATCAGAACTCCGTTGCAAAAGTCTCCTGAACGCCATAGTCGCTCTGGACATAGATATGCTCCGGACTCCAGACGCCCAACTACTATACGCGCCTCCATGGGCGACAATAGCAACAGTTAAAAGCCTGTGGTCGTTGTCTTTGACTAGTGGGTGTGACCTTTGAGAGGTCGGGAGAATATGGCGTTCAGGTGCAGCAGAGTTTTGCAACGGATTCCTACCATTACGTGGCGTCCCCGTGTGTCCACTGCAGTGCTAGCGAGAAGAACTGCCGCTACCGTCACCGATTCAACTAAAATCTTGAAATGTCCCTACCCCAATGTTGACATACCCAGGGGCAATTATTACTCTTTCGTGTACCGCCAGTTTGAAGAGTACAGCTCCAGAACTGCTCTTATAGACGGTGCTAGCGGTGAGAAGCTGTCTTACAATGAGATTGGTGAAATGACGAGCAAGGTGGGGTCTGCGCTGAAGAAGATGGGATTGCAGAAAGGAGACGTGCTGGCGCTCATCAGTCCAAACAGTGCCGCCTTTGGAGTGCAGTTCTTTGCGTGCGTCGCCATTGGCTGCATCGTCACCACCATGAATCCGACCTTCACCAAGACGGAGATGGCCTATCAGCTGAAGGACTCCGGAGCAAAATGCGTAGCCACTGTTTCCGCTCTGCTTCCAACAGTCAAAGAAGCTGCTGCTGAGGTAGGCATATCTGACAGCAATGTGATTGTCCTCGACGGCGAGGGCAGTTCGCCGCACCCGTCCTTCCGCAGTCTACTGCAGGACAGCGGATCCCAGTTCCCAGTGGGAGGCGAGAGTGTTGATCCGGATGATACCATCTGTCTTCCATACTCCAGTGGCACCACTGGTCTTCCCAAAGGAGTCATGTTGAATCACGCTAGCTTGATTGCCAATGTGGTCCAAATGGACCATCCACAGATTCTGGATATGCGTGGGCCAAACAGCCACATCTTGGGTGTGCTACCGTTCTACCACATCTATGGTATGAATGTTGTCTTTGCTTCAAGTTGGTATCAGGGAAACACATTAGTCAGCCTTCCTAAATTCGATCCCGAGCTATTTCTTGCAGCGATGGACAGATACAAAGTGAACACTGGGTACCTTGCTCCACCGCTTGTCTTATTCCTTGCGAAGCATCCACTGGTTGATAAGTACAACCTCTCGTCGCTCAATTGCATCTTTAGCGGAGCAGCTCCTTTGAGTGGCGACATGGTGCAGGCAGTGAAAGACCGGCTCGGTGTTGCAGATGTACGGCAGGGCTACGGACTCACAGAAACATCCCCTGTCACTAATGTGTGTCCGCCGGGGGTTGATAAAACGAGCAGCATCGGTTCAATGATTTTGAACACAGAGGGTTGCATTTTGGACAGCGAAACAGGGGATGTGTTGGGCCCTGATCAAGTGGGTGAGCTTCTCGTTCGTGGACCACAAGTGATGAAGGGGTACCTCAATCGACCCGAGGCCACTGCAAAGTCTATTACTGAGGATGGCTGGTTCCGCACCGGTGATTTGGGTAAGTAGAGACTAACTGTTGTACAACTGTATTGATAAATGTGTTGTTTCATAGTAGCAAAATTCATATCATTAGTGTGTGAGGAGGCTTACATTTGCCTGGAGAGAATTGAGAATTAGCCAAGGATCACTGAATTATTTGTTTTACTAAGAATCTGTACTGTGTGGTGGTAGCGGCGGTGGTGGTGGTATAGTAGTAAGGATGCCTGCCCGGATGCTTAATTGCTCAGTTTGTGTGCATGTCATTATATTGGCTCTGCACTTGCTCAAGGTATCACTGCCATGAATTCTTCCGCTTTGCAGCTTACTACGACTCTGATGGCCACGTTTACATTGTGGACCGTCTGAAGGAGCTGATCAAGGTGAAGGGCCTGCAAGTGGCACCAGCTGAGTTGGAGGGCATCCTTCTGTCACACCCTCAGATTGCTGATGTAGCTGTTGTGGGTGTGGCCGATGAGTGGGCGGGGGAAGTCCCCAAAGCCTTTGTAGTGCTCAAGTCAGGTGATGTGTCAGAGACGGAGATACATGACTTCATGTCTTCAAAAGTGGCTGAACACAAGCAACTGAAGGGAGGAGTGAGCTTTGTGGATGCCATTCCAAAATCACCAAGTGGAAAGATTCTACGCAGACTCTTGAAGGAGTAACTGTCAGAATAGAGATTTGCGTAGCTGTAAAAATTCACTTTATAATACTTGTTTGCAAAGAATTATTATTATTAACAGCACTATACTACTTACATTAATTGTAATGCATTCCTACACGTTTAACTAATTTATACTGTCAAATTTGACCCATTTGTTTGTATGAGCAGAACCAATGAGATGGGCGGGAGAGAGTCACTGCTCTTTCGTCCAATGGAATCCTTACCTTGGGTGTGTTGGTGCTTTGTTGGGAGAACAGAAGAGAGACATTCTCCCATGTACCTCTGGAGACGATGGAACAACGTGGACAGATCGAGAAACCACCTACCCCTGTGCCCTGGAGGATCGCAGGCAAAATGCCGCGCGCGTCTTCGCCACCTGGCAAGGCAATCTCGGCTCTGCCAAAGCTACGCGGCAGGTGTACTTTGGTCACGACCAAGTTGTGTGAATCGGTAAGAGATTAGGGGCACCTGTGACCATTCGTGGCCGTTTCAAACCCCAATTGTTCCTCGAACAACTGATACAATGAAGACAGCTTCTCGTGTAACGGTGCATTAGTTTTAAGAGGCATTGACTTCGTTTTAGTATCAGGCACGGTATATTTACTGTCTCAATTCATCCCATGTATGTATACTGTCTGCCCCCTCTCTCTTTCTCTCTCTCTCTCTCTCTCTCTCTCTCTCACACACACACACACACACACCACACACACACACTCCAGAAGCTCAAATCCACTACAGGACTGTTTGACCTCTCCTTTCCTCAAGGCGGCATCTCTTACAGCCCAGAATACAACAGTCTCCATGACCCATGCCTGAAGGGCTATTACAACAATAAGGCAATGAGGAAAAAGTTGATCCAGAGTGACTTTATCACTGAAGACCTGTATGTCAAGTGCTCTTTGAAGGAGTACAATGAGTATAAGAGGTTCCTTGAAAATGAGTTTCTGAAGGTTGGTGTGTGTGCCAGTGTGTGTGTGTGTGCGAGGGGGAGATTGTCTGTAGTACAGGGGAACATGTCTAAGATGGTTACTGCAAGGCAGCCACCTCTCTAAAGGAGCCAGCCTCCCTGGCCCCAAATAGCACAAACACACTGCAATCTACCTCTGTAGAGCAGCTGCCTCTATAAAGGTGAACTTGCTCACAGGCTACTGTTTTAGACAGGTTTCACTGTATGTACACAGTTGGTACTGTACTTATGTGTTATGTGTGTGTGGATGGTGGGATGGACTAACCACCTTCTATGTACAAGTCAGCAGGGGTGCCCACTTGATTGCCAGCTTGTGTGTATACGCGCACACACGCGCGCACGTGTATGCATACACACATACGCACACCACTCATGCATTAACTGTAAGTACATGCATTAACACATGTGCAAGTGCACATGCTTACACACACACACACACACACACACACACACACACACACACACACACACACACACACACGCACACACACACACACCCATGCCCACACACACACACACAAGGTACATATACGTAACTCTAGTATGTTGCATATTAATGTGTTTAGATCCATAAAAGGGAGGAAGATGATGCGAAGGCT
The DNA here is from genome assembly GCA_964019415.1 of Ianthella basta. Classification (NCBI taxonomy): domain Eukaryota; kingdom Metazoa; phylum Porifera; class Demospongiae; order Verongiida; family Ianthellidae; genus Ianthella; species Ianthella basta. The sequence continues at coordinate 10,873,730 of OZ025870.1, read as the reverse complement.
CGGCACACTGCGAAAGTGGAGCCGCGCCAAAAAACAGAAGCTGAATGGCAAAGAGAGCAATGGAGAAAGAGCTTTTTCGAAGCTCAGGAGAGGCGTCTGCAGAACAGGCAGCGGAAGATGCGTAAACTGGAGAAGGAAGAAGCTGCCCATCGCCAGCGAAAGGAGCAGCAGAGGCTGCTACGAAAAGAGCAATTTGAGATTAAGCGGGAAGCAGAGAGGGAGCACCGGATGCTGTTGCATCTGAGGGAGGAGCTCACTGTGAGTGCTACACCTACCTATAGGTGATGTGTCGGCTTGGGACCTGTGTGTGGGGGGGGGGGTATGTGTGTTTGTGTGTGTTGCTGTGTGATTTTAGGCGCTGTGGGTGAATCAAATTCTTCAATCTACCAAAGCACCATTCAGTTTTAAAGGGGTTACTGATTCTTGAGCGAACACAAATCAGGTCAACAGATGGACAACGTAAGGCGTTTCAGCCACAAAGGTCTTCATCAGTTACAAAGCAGCTTTGTAACTGACAACAAACTTAGTTTCGTGCTAAGTGTTTGCTCAAGAACACATTAGGTAGCCCACTTGTTTGGTATGTGGCAAGTTGTTTTGGTGTTGTTTAGCCACTTTGTGTTCATTGGAAGAAACACACCTCCCACTCTAACTGTCTCTCTCTGTTTATCTCTCTGTGTGTATCTAGGAGGAGAGCAAGAAGAAAAAGATGATACGACGAACGAGTGACCTTGAGAAGCAGCGTATTATTCACCTGCAGGAGCAGAAGCAGCAAGAGCGGATCAAACATGCTCAGGAGGTGTGTGTGTGTGTGTGTGTGTGTGTGTGTGTGTGTGTGTGTGTGTGTGTGTGTGTGTGTGTGTGTGTGTGTGTGTGTGTGTGTGTGTGTGTGTGTGTGTGTGTGTGTGTGTGTGTGTGGTGTGTGTGTGTGTGTGCATGTGTGGCCTCACCCTTGACCACTCACACCATCACACCATCTCCCTCACCCTCACACCACTCACTCATTTCTCACACCACAAGTCATCAGTAGTGTGTATATAATATGTAGATGGAAGCAAAATGGCAGCGTTGGGAAGAGCACAGTGCAAGGGCAAAGGAAGAAGAGGAGGAGAGAAAGTTGAAGGCAGAGAGGGAGAGGCAAAAAAGGATGGAGAAGAGAGAAAGGATATTCAAGATCCTGCAGAAGCGGGAGGAAGGTAAGCTTTAGAGACCTTCATTATCTGCATTAACACCAGCCAACCCCCTTATTGCTTGCTAAGATGTGCAATGTGAATCAAAAGCAACAAATTGGATTATCAGTTCTATAATATGTCATTTCAGTTCAAACCTAGTTATTTTATGGCCGCTGTCATGTTACGTGTATAGCCATTAGCTGAGAGATATACAAGATAAACATTTTAGTGAAATCATACAGGCAAGTAAGTATGCTCACTCTGTGGCTGTTTTTGTTAGAGGTCTTGGCTAGATGCCGCTAGCTTTCCTTCTAAGTCATGTCTTTGGCTAGCCTTGTTCCCAGGCGGTCTGTGTTAATTAGTATGGGGGTGGAAAGGGCATCTCTGTGCCCCCACACTCATTAACGGAGACAGTTAGGAAACGAGGCTAGCCTTTGTCATGATAATACATGTTATGCACCCCCTTCCTACATGGGAGTTGAGGCTACAAACATCGGTTCGTCTGTATGCTCCTGGTCCAATGGCCTGCACATATCATTCGGAGGAACCACCTTGTACATTCAGGTATACCGTTGGAACCTAGATTCCCTTTGAGAGGGTGTGCCAACACCCCCCGCACCCCAGAATACCCCAGTGCCTGGTGCTTGCTGTACGTATATGTATCTAGCACTACATCATAAGCATGTTATTGACGTTCGTTACCATGGCAATGGTTATCTACCTTAAAGCTACATACGTATTTTAGTGGCAACTATACAGTATAATATTATATGTATTTAGCATTTTGAAAACTCCAGAATTTGGTGCGGTATCCGGTTTTTGTAAATAAAACTTTGCTTGGTGTACCAAAATATCTTATGGGTGCCATTTTAAGTGAGTTTTTGTACTACTTGCTTATTTCGCTAAAATTTGTACCTTTAAAATTCACAGCCTTAATGTATTGTATTCTCCCTACAGAACAGCGGAAGAAGATTGCAGAGCAAAATCACCAGCAAGCAGAACAGCTCAAGGAACAAGCTGACCTGATTGAGCAGACACTCAAGCACAAGAAGGAGAAGGAAATGCAGCATTGGAAGTCAGATTTTGAGAAGCGAAGCAGTGCCTGGGAGGAGAAGATCTGCACCCTCCGCCGCCACAGCAAAACCTCCTTTACCAGTGTGCATACAGGGGCATCGATGAGTCAGTCCAGTATGGCTGGTAAAGCAGCAAGGTGTGTGTGTGTGTGTGTGTGTGTGTGTGTGTGTGTGTGTGTGTGTGTGTGTGTGTGTGTGTGCGTGTGTGTGTGTGTGTGTGCATGTGTGTGCGTGTTGCGTGTGTGTGTGTGTGTGTGCATGCATGTGTGTGTGCATGTGTGTTGCATGTGTGCGTGTGTGCATGTGTGTGTGTGTGTGTGTGTGAATGTAGTAGTTCCGTTGTTTAAGTATATATTGTGAGTTTGAATCTCTCCTTGCGGATTTGCTGTACTGCTATATTGTTTTCTCTGTTTCTTCCTTAGACAAGTGAGGTTTAATTCGAAACTAGAGGTCATTCCTCTCACCACCCTGAATGCCAGAAATGGCACAGGAGGAGACAGGACAGAGCTCGAGGAAGCCATGATTGAGGAAGAAGACATCATTTTGGAGGATGACGTTGACTGTGCAGAGGATGAGAGAACAGAAGTAGAAAAAGAACAAGACAAGGAAGAATTTGCAATGAAGAAGAAGTCAGAGGAGATGGCGTGTACCATGCCGCCCAAGGCAGTCAGGGAAGTTTTATAATTCTAACAGTAAACACATTTCCTTTGTTGTTGATGTACAGAATTTTTTCATTGTTCCTTCCAGATTGTTTTAATTTCACTGGTGTTAATTAACTGTCTCTATAATTATTTATCTCAAATGGTCGACTGCATGCTGCCATTACAATTGTATTAATGCTGGTGTTAATGCTATTCCAACTACATAACAATATGCACTCATCACAATCAATTCCCCCCCCCCCCCCCCCCCCCCCAGATTGGGCTGTGTGCCTAATACTTTTGTAAGCCATGCACTGGTCGGAGGTTTGTACAAGCTTCGATTTGTAGAAGCTAGCTTCGACTGCATGCATAGAGGCCTCTCAATTGCATTGCACATATAATTTTAGCTACGTCAAATCATCTTTGAATCCATTGAGCTGTCTCCATGTACATATCTTTTAAAGTGCCCGTTCCAACTATACCTGCGCAGCTGCAGCACACCAAAGAAGATTCTGAGTGAGAATTGAAGGCACGTCTTTCTACTCCATAGACAGCGGGCTATGATAGCAATGCTACGCACTCTTGCAGACAACAGAGCTAGCTAGCTAGCTAAATTGAGGGACTGCGGGCCTGTTCCACAGCCCGAGTCAACAACTCTGCAGACAGTTGCCGGATAAACTAGTAACCACTGTTCCTTTGAAAGCTGGACGCTTCGCTAAATAGCTACCTCGTGGTGTTGTTTGCAATTGACACTGACGTCACGTCGCAGCTCAGGCCATAAGACGATGCTTTTAAGCGAGACTGGGGGTCTTAAATCAGGTGGGCGCGCAGATGTAGTCACGTTTACAATGAATTCGAATTCGAAACTACAGCTCCTTGCCTCCATCTTTCCTATGACGTCATCATCACTTCGTTGGGTTCGCGACTAACAAAATGGTTGCAGGCCTAGGGCCGGGACTTGTGTCAGCGCTAGCTGGAGACGTGAGCTCCTCAACTGGTGAATCAAAGTGCAGTACTGACGTAGAGGAGTGGATCAAACACACTCAGGAGGTGTGTTTAATTTTACAAGTATTTTCTCAACAAGTCACACTCTAGTATATACAGGGGCGGAGGAACATGACATTCATCCTTTTCAACAATAATTGCTGGGGACCGGTGGTGTGAGTGAAAAGCTTATGTTTAGTGCACACTTCAGTGTTGTACCCAGACCCATCTTCGCTGTTGCACCGCCCCACTCCAAAATGGCAGCGCAGCGATGGAGATGGGTCTGGGTATGAGTCTGTGCACACACGGAGCCAGATTGAGATTGAAATATTGTACGTAGTGCACGTATGTGTTTATTTGTGGATATGCATTATGTTTATGGGCATGCGTTTGTGTATGTGAATGTATGGCGTAATACATGCAACAATTAATTCATTCACATATGACATGTATAAGTTTCGTAAGGCTACGTATATACAAAATTAGTGGCTAAATTTAGCATGTGCACTGCCCAGGTCCTACCAGAAAGTGCCTCTATGTCTGAGACCATAAACGTATATACGTAGGAATTTAGAAGTTCTCCTTGATTGATTGATTGATTAAAGCTGACTGTGTCTGTCTGTCTGTCTGTCTGTGTGTTCGCTATGCGTGCATGTGTGTTTCTTGTGCCATCGGCGTCAAACTCACGATGCTGTGGTTGCTGGGGGCACCGGGGATCAGGTTTTAGCGGAGTTGACATCACCCGTATTGCGGTTCGCAGAAAGTTATCCTTCCATTTCCACTTTTGCCTTTGCAGACAACTTCCACTTTCTAATTATCTTTCCCATTGACTTCCTTTTTTATGAGATTGATTCACTGTCATCCCACGATCGAATTTAAACAATCATCACACCAGCTATTATCTTTAGCCAGCATAAGACTATAGCTGTAGCAGTAGCATGGTTGCTGACATCGGGGCACAGGATTGCTCACCAAAGGCGGGCTTCTCTGCTAGTATACTTACAAATTAAGAACTGCCTGTGCATATGTATATGTATACCCTGCATACCCTATGAACTATAAGTGGTACCATGTATATATAGCCGCACTCCCTATACATATTCAAGAGACCATGTAGGACTATAATGTACAAATAATATAGTGTGCATTTAGTTGATGCTCTTTCATATACTAGGGACTGCATGTTAAAGATATAGTGTGACTGTCACACCAATCAGCACTCATGCACACCAAGGGTGTGATCAGTCACATTGTTATACTTCATTGCAATCATTCACACTGACACGACTGCACTGCTGTTTACATCATTTCTGATAGAGTAAGCGAAGAATTTCATACACACTATGAATACAAGAAAGATCCAAGCATACAACTACATGTAGCTACTGTTGGAGACAGCTGCAGCTAAGCCTGATGGTATGTTGTGTACAGTGGGAGGACCCCTCAAACTAAGTATGCCATTTGTGCAGCTTAACGTACCATGAGTTACTTGGTTTCACTTGATCACGCACAAACTTTCCCACCAGATGGCATGCTGCAGCTGCGCATATCTGCAGTTAAATGTACTGTGATCATGCATGAAGTGCCTATAGTCTCTTACAAAGTGATCCCACAATGGTATGTTGGTATGTATGTTTTAACTGTTCCACGATGGTATGTTGCTTATACATACTGCATGGTTGGAGCTAGTGAACATCACACTGCTAATGTGTGTGCTCACTGTGGCAACTTATATTCACACCAATTTGGGTATGAACTTGGCTCTGCATATTTAACAGTGTGGTTAATGCTATATATGTATGAGACTTCTTATTTGGGTGCATGTTTGTGCCATACCTCTACATTCTAGCATCTATTATAGAAAATGTTTGTTAATCTTCAGTTATGATGACAGTTTAGCGGAGCACATGCAGTCAACACATGTAGCCATGAACCGTCATGCTGCATGGGCCGTGCATGAAACTACAAAAGAGTGACTTCTTACTACTTTCAAGCTCGGGCCGTGTCTGATGGTGGATTATGTATTCTGGCGGACTAGCCTGCCATCCTTCCACCTCTCCTGTGGAAGTAAGGCAAGGAGTATGCAATCTAGTCGGCACACTGTTTCATTTGGCGGACGATTCAAAGTATTAGTGAAATAATAACTTAAACATACTTTAAATGGAATAATGCAGTAATATGTACACAGCCATTCCAAAGCACACTAACACTAACACTTAAGCATATACATGGCTATAAAGTGAGTTACTCAGACAGTCTATACCAATGAATATAGTAGAGTAGTTACAGTCAGATGAGCTTCTGCCTCACGGTACAAGTCATTGCCGTACTTGTTCCTGCAATAGTCTCTTCACTGATTGCCTCTCGGTCCAACTCTCCATGCAGCAAACCAAACTGAAAACCGATAAGATCGTTGACGCTCCCAACGTAATAGCCTGCCTGATGGTATGTTGTGTACGGTGGGAGGGCCTCCTCAAACTAAGTACACCACTTGTACAGCTTAACATACCATGAGTTACTTTTGTGTTACATGCCCCCCATGCACAAACTTTCATACCAGATGGCATGCTGCAGCTGCGCATATCTGCAGCAAAGGTATGTTGCTTATGCACTTTAATTGGAATAATGCAGTATTATGTACAGCCATTCAGAAGTACATTAACACTTAACTTAAGCATATACACAGCTATAAAGAGAGTTATGTACTCAGACAGTCTATACCAACTTATTTAGTTTAGTGGTTACAGTTGATAAGTGTTAGTTCTTCATGGCTTGGTCAGAACTGCATGCAAGAGTTTTCTAGTCTTCAGATGAGCTTCTGCCTCACAGTATAAGTCATTGTCGTACTTGTTCCTGCAATTTTGAATAGTCTCTTCACTGATTGCCTCTCGGTCCAACTCTCCGTGCAGCAAACCAAACAGAAAGCCGATAAGATCGTTGACACTCCCAATGTAATAGCCAGGCACTTCCTTGTTGTCCATGTAAGTAACGACAAAGCCATGGGACTCTGCTAGTTCTTGGAACTGTTCGCAGGTGAGGAAAGTCATGTTTCTGTGATAAATACTATGGAAGAAGTCAGGTCCGAATAGCTCTGCTGTGCAGTTGTTCACAGCTGGTGGCCACTTGGGAGCGCCATTGCATGCCACAAATGCACATCGCCCTTCTTCTTTCAGATTTTGATACACACGTTCAAACAGGCATCCTTGTCTTTGACCCAGTGCACAACATGATTGGCAAATATAAGGTCATATGGGCCCTCTGGATATGTTGTGTCATTACCGCTCACATACTCAATATTGTCTCTAGCATAATTCTCTTGAGCGAGTTTCAGTCTCTCTCCATCGGGGTCAACGGCAATGACTTTTCCTTCTGGTCCCACACACTCAGACAAGACGGCAGCAAGAGGGCCTGTACCACAGCCCAAGTCAAGAACTCTACATCCACGGCCTGGAGACAATTCCTGGATAAACTGGTAACCGCTGTTCCTTTGAAAGCTGGATGTTTCGTCACAGCACTTTGCAGATTGAGTCTTGGACATTCCTGTCTTTCTCTTCAGTAATTTCTTGGCACGGTGATTTCCAATTAAGCGACACTGACTGAGCACTTAATTGTCTGCCCTTTTATAAGGAGACAGGCATGCTAAAATCTATTACTGAACAGACAGGTATGTTGTATTACATTTTCTGCAGACAGCAGGTGTGTGCCTCATGTGTGAGAAGGCAATTAACCAGCCTACACACCTTTAACCCTCAGGCAATGCAGGAAGGCTACCAGACATTCATTCAGTCCAAACTTTGGGTCACTTGCAGCTGGTTTTTGTACAAAAGTACACAATGTAACGGTGAATAAGTAAACCTGTGTGCATGCAGTTGTATGGGAAACAGCTGCAAGTGACCAAATGCTTGTACAGCTACAAATATGACTTAACATGTTATAGCAACGGCAAATAAGACTGGTTATGAGTATGAGTCTGCTTAATTGTCTAAGGTGGAAATATAATTATGACTGTACACTGTATGGGATAGACAGGCTAGCTATACTTGTGACTTGCCTAACATTGGGGTAGTTAGATCTGTGGCATGCAGCTATTGTATGGGACAGCACAATTTGTGTTTTTGGAAGTTGTTATATAGCACTAGTGTATAAAAAATCCTTTGGAATTGAAAGGGATTTAGGAATGGCCAGCAGAAAAAGCATAGAAGCAAGCAACAGTAACTCAACACTAGGATGAACCACGTTGCCGTGAAGGTCGCTATGCATTCCTAATTTCCTTGTACAGCTACATGGGTTCAAATGTATAGCTAGCTAGTCCCATGTAACTACAAGGAAATTAGGAATGCATAGCGAACTTCACGGCAATGTGGTTCATCCTAGTGTTGAGTTGCTGTTGCTTGTTTCTATGCTTTTCTGCTGGCCATTCCTAAATCCCTTTCAATTCCAAAGGATTTTTTATACACTAGTTTGTACAGTTTTTGCAAATCCAAAGGACTATGGTTACATCAGATTGATACCAGCCCTGACTCACACCCCTTCCTTAAAGTAGCTGAAGGTTGTGCAGAGCATCGAGCACAGTTATGCCACTTTAGATGAAGCGGCTGCCGTGTACCGTACGTATACCAGCGCAACAAAATGGCGGCATTGGGGTATCTTTAATACACGGGGAAGACAAATTTCCTGCCCGCTCCAGCGCTGTACTTATCGGATTGCCACCAGCGCTCAGATCCTAGTCCTTGACCTGGGTACGTAAGTCCTCGTACACGATGTGGGTCCGTAGGTGCCCTGTGTCGTGCGCTAGGAGTGCGCAAAAATTCGGTGGAAAGAATAATTATGAAAAGAACAAATGGGGTACGAGCAGCCTATGACGCTTTTCTCCTATGTGAACTCCAAGTTGCCTTTGGGCGCGCTGCCGACTTCAATACATCTAAAGAAGCCTATCCATGGCCTTTAATTGTTCTTTGCCACTGCCGTTCGGCTAGTTTCACTGAAGCGCCCTAATACATTAAGATAGGGACGCCATTTTGAACCGGTGTCGCGGTTTATTCCGTCCCCCCAGTTTTGTATCCCCCCTGGGTAAAATAAACTAGGATACTTTATCACCCGACTTCGATTTTCTGAGTATTTCTTAACTCTTTTTGGTGTGTTTCACCTTGAGGGGTTGTTCTGACATCCATCAACCCTGCTTTGACAAGCAGTAGCTAAGATTCAGACAGTTTCATGCTCCTCACATGCTCAGGCTGTAGCGTCGATGTACCTGCACATTGATGTCCACCAGTTTGCGAAACTGCACGCCGTACTGCTACTCAAGCACTTCTTCTCGTTGTAGTAGTGCCCTCTTGACATTCTTCGAGAACCCAGAGGACTACACAAGCATCCCAGCCATGGTAGAAGGACAAAAACCTCACCGCGGTCGTCAGTTAACAAGATTGATGTGGTCTTCTGCAAGGACTGCAAAGGAAGTGCAGGGTTCGCAGATATCGTCACCTAACAGTCTCTTCTGGTAGTGGTAAGTCTCATCCTGCAGTAGGGTGCATTTTACTAGCTTCTATCAGCATTTCTGTGTCGTTTAACCAACCTTTGGTTACCCGGGGGGAAACTTTATACGGGGGGTAAAATAAACTGTGACACCGGGCACATTCCTAAATAGACGTCATGAGCGTGACGTCTGATACCTTTGTGCTGCTTAACTACATCAAAGTCTGGAATGTGAAGTGAAGTGAGGTAATGTGCATGCAGCCTTTTAGTCGCTGCCAGTATGACTACGCAGAAAACCAACAAGCACTTATCAATTTTATTCGCATATCTGCAAATGTGAAGTAACAACTTCAGGCAGATTGTATGGAAAAAGACACATACATGTGCAAGCACAAGCACACACACACACACACACACACACGTGCACACACATACACGTATGCCCGCAAACACATGCACACACACTTTTTGTCACATTTCATTCACTTCAATACAGTACAAAGCAAAGAAATGGTGTTGGGTTTAAGAATAGGTGATGCTCAGCATGCATGCTGTGGAACACATGGCACATCAGGTAGTCCTGACCTCAATCACACACACACACACACACACACACACACACACACACACACACACACACACACACACACACACACACACACACACACACACACACACACACACACACACATACACGAACATACAGACACAATCACACATGCATAATGAAGAGTCTACAGTACGAACTGCATGCTCCACTAATAATTACCAAGCAGCAGCATGCTGATTGTAGAACAATGTCTATCATATAGTAGGATATGCACAATGTCCATGGGATGCCATAGCATTATTGCGCTCTCTGATAAGATAATAACTTTAACACACTGTATGGTATGTGTACACAGCCATTCAGAAACACACTAACACTTAAGCATATATATACACAGCTAAAGCGAGTTACTCAGACAGTCTGTACCAACGAATTTACATAGTTAAGTAGTTACAGTTGATAGGTGTTAGCTCTTCATGGCGTGGTCAGAACTGCATGCAGGAGTTTTCTAGTCTTCAGATGAGCTTCTGCCTCAGGGTACAGTCATTTTTGTACTTGTTCCTGCAATAGTCTCTTCACTGATTGCCTCCCATGAATACCGTGCATATCATATCTTATGGTAGACATCATTCTACAATCTCTCTCTCTCTCTCTCTCTCTCTCTCTGTGTGTGTGTGTGTGTGTGTGTGTGTGTGTGTGTGTGTGTGTGTGTGTGTGTGTGTGTACGTATATGTATCTAGCACTACATCATAAGCATGTTATTGACGTTCGTTACCATGGCAATAGTTATCTACCTTAAAGCTACATACGTATTTTAGTGGCAACTATATTTAGCATTTTGAAAACTCCAGAATCTGGTGGGGTATCAGTTATTGTGAATAAAAACTTTGCTTAGTGTACCAAAATATTTAGGGGTGCCATTTTAAGTGAGAATTTGTACTACTTGCTTAATTCGCTAAAATTTGTATCTTTAAAATTCAAATACCTTATAAAATACCTTTAAAATTCACAGCCTTAATGTATTGTATTTCCCCTACAGAACAGCGGAGGAAGATTGCAGAGCAAAACCACCAGCAAGCGGAACAGCTCAAGGAACAAGCTGACCTGATTGAGCAGATGCTCATGATCAAGCTCAAGAAAGAGAAGGAAATGCAGCATTGGAAGTCAGACTTTGAGAAGCGAAGCAGTGCCTGGGAGGAGAAGATCTGCACCCTCCGCCGCCACAGCAAAACCTCCTTTACCAGTGTGCTTACAGGGGCATCGATGAGCCAGTCCAGCGTGGCTGGTAAAGCAGCAAGGTGTGTGTGTGTGTGTGTGTGTGTTGCATGTGTGTGTGTGTGTGTGTGTGTGTTGCATGTGTGTGTGTGCATGCGTGTGTGTTGCATGTGTGTGTGTGCATGCGTGTGTGTGTGTGTTGCATGTGTGTGCATGCATGTGTGTGTGTGTTGCATGTGTGCGTGCATGTGTGTGTGTGTGTGTTGCATGTGTGCATGCATGCGTGCATGTATGTGTGTGTGTGTGTGTGTGTGTGTGTGTGTGTGTGTGAATGTATATAGTAGTTCCGTTGTTTAAGTATATATTGTGAGTTTGAATCTCTCCTTGTGGATTTGCTGTACTGCTATATTGTTTTCTCTGTTTCTTCCTTAGACAAGTGAGGTTTAATTCGAAACTAGAGGTCATTCCTCTCACCGCCCTGAATGCCAGAATTGGCACAGGAGGAGACAGGACAAAGCTTGAGGAGGCCATGTTTCTGGAACAAGCTTCGATTTGTAGAAGCTAGCTAGCTTCGACTGCATGCATAGAGGCCTCTCAATTGCATTGCACATATAATTTTAGCTACGTCAAATCATCTTTGAATCCATTGAGTTGTCTCCATGTACATATCTTTTTAAGTACGCCTGATGCCCGTTCCAACTATATATACCTGCGCAGCTGCAGCACACCAAAGAAGATTCTGAGTAAGAATTGAAGCCATGTCTTTCTACTCCATAGACAGCGGGCTATGATAGCAATGCTACGCACTCTTGCAGACAACAGAGCTAGCTAGCTAGCTAGCTAAATTGAGGGACTGCGGGCCTGTTCCACAGCCCAAGTCGAGAACTCTACATCCACGGCCTGCAGACAGTTGCTGGATAAACTTGTAACCACTGTTCCTTTGAAAGCTGGACGCTTCGCTGTGTTAAATAGCTACCTCGTGGTGTTGTTTGCAATTGACACTGACGTCACGTCGCTGCTCAGGCCATATGACGATGCTTTTAAGCGAGACTGAGGGTCTTAAATCAGGTGGGCGCGCAGATGTAGTCACGGTTTACAATGTAACTACCCGCCACTTGCCTCCATCTTTCCTATGACGTCATCATCACTTCGTTGGGTTCGCGACTAACAAAATGGCTGCAGGCCTAGGGCCGGGACTTGTGTCAGCGCTAGCTGGAGACGTGAGCTCCTCAACTGGTGAATCAAAGTGCAGTACTGACGTAGAGGAGTGGATCAAACACACCCAGGAGGTGTGTTTAATTTTACACGTATTTTCTCAACAAGTCACACTCTGTAGTATATACAAGGGCGGAGGAACATGACATTCATCCTTTTCAACTATAATTGCTGGGGACCGGTGGTGTGAGTGAAAAGCTTATGTTTAGTGCACACTTCAGTGTTGTACCCAGACCCATCTTCGCTGTTGCACCGCCCCACTCCAAAATGGCAGCGCAGCGATGGAGATGGGTCTGGGTACGAGTCTATGCACACACGGAGCCAGATTGAGATTGAAATATTGTACGTAGTGCATGTATGTGTTTATTTGTGGATATGCATTATGTTTATGGGCATGCGTTTGTGTATGTGAATGTATGGCGTAATACATGCAACTATTAATTCATTCACATATGACATGTATAAGTTTTTTAAGGCTACATATATACAAAATTAGTGGCTAAATTTAGCATGTGCACTGCCCAGGTCCTACCAGAAAGTGCCTCTATGTCTGAGACCATAAACGTATATACGTAGGAATGTAGAAGCTCTCCTTGATTGATTGATTGATTAAAGCTGACTGTGTCTGTCTGTCTGTCTGTCTGTGTGTTCGCTATGCGCGCATGTGTGTTTCTTGCGCCATCGGCGTCAAACTCACGATGCTGTGGTTGCTGGGGGCACCGGGGATCAGGTTTTAGCGGGGTTGACGTCACTGTCTTGCGGTTCGCAGAAAGTTATCCTTCCATTTCCGCTTTTGCCTTCGCGAACAACTGCTACTTTCTAATTATCTTTCCCATTGGCTTCCTTTTTTTTTATGAGATTGATTCACTGTCATCCCACAGTCGAATTTAAATAGTCATCACACCAGCTATTATTTTTAGCCAGCATAAGACTATAGCTGTAGCAGTAGCATGGTTGCTGACATCGGGGCACAGGATTGCTTACCAAAGGCGGGCTTCTCTGCTAGTATACTTACAAATTAAGGGCTGCCTGTGCATATGTATATGTATACCCTGCATACCCTATGAACTATAAGTGGTACCATGTATATATAGCCGCACTCCCTATACATATTCAAGAGTCCATGTAGGACTATAATTTCCAAATAATACAAGCAAGCGCGGCCTTCAGCTGCGCTCGCTCCACGTTGCATCGCCCAGTGGACAACGCAGGCCATCCATCACCATTTGGGTGATTGCAGCTAAGTGAAACTGCCTGGGTATAGTGCTGATCTTGTTTGCACTAACATTGGCCATTGTCATGCACTTGCATGCACATAGCTATACATATAGCTAGCTACACCTACACCATGTTAAAATAATTGCTTGGCCACGTATTTCCTTAGCCAATAAGGCAGTGCCGATGCTAAGCAAGCTTTCTACCCAATAGCTTACTTCGCCATAGAGGAAGGGCTTTCAGCAGCCTGGAGCGCTGACAGCTAAAGTACCCAAACGAAACAATAATATCCACGTACCGATAGCCAGAGCAGTTACCTCGCACCAGACAATAACAGTAAATGTTTGCGCAAGTGCGCGTCGCGCCCGGGAGACCCAAACTGAGGAGCGCGGAGTGTCTTAGCCTCTAAGAAACGGCTGGCCACAAGGCACATGTATAATGCCAGAGCTGCCATATTTGCGGTTACGTCATTGCGTCGTCCAATCAAATGCCTGTTTTTAATGCCACGCACAAGCATACGAACGAACGCACAGACTGGAAAAGATTTAATATATTAAGGATTAAGGATAAAGTTCATACAGTTGATGCTCTTTAATATAGGGACTGTTAAAAATATAGTGTGACTGTCACACCAATCACCGCTCATGCACACCAAGGGTGTGATCAGTCACACTGTTATACTTCATTGCAATATTCACACTGACACCACTGCACTGCTGTTTACATCATTTCTGATAGAGTGAGTAAAGAATTTCATACACACTATGAATACAAGAAAGATCCAAGCATACAACTACATGTAGCTACTGTTGGAGACAGCTGCAGCTAAGCCTGATGGTATGTTGTGTACGGTGAGAGGACCTCCTCAAACTTAGTACACCATTTGTGCAGCTTTACGTACCATGAGTTACTAGGTTTCACTCGATCATGCACAAACCTTTCCACCAGATGACATGCTGTTGTGCATATCTGCAGTTAAATGTACTCTTACAAATTTTAACTGCTCCACGATGGTATGTTGCTTATATGTACTGCATGGTTGGAGTGAACATCACACTGCTAATGTGTGTGCTCACTGTGGCAACTTATATTCACACCAATTTGGGTATGAACTTGGCTCTGCATATTTAACAGTGTGGTTAATGCTATATATGTAGCGATTCCAAACCGATTCCCATTCCAAATTCTTTGCGTACCTTTGAGCAACATGGCACGTATATAAACAAAATGGCACCCTCTACCATGTTCACGCGAAGCGATTTCCACAGACAAGAAGCAATCTTTGTGATTTTTTGAAGGTTCCAAGGTGTAGAAGATAGATGAAGGCTTCCAAAACTGATTGAAGCTAGTTTGTAACGTTTACCTTGTAGTGCTGATTAAAAGGGAAAACTGCATTTTTCTTAGTAGCTGGAGCTGCAACACACTAGCTTCATTCAGATATTATTTGCCCAACTCCTGAGGAGTAGAAATGATGTAGTTGTTTGGCCATCTAGCTCACTTCTGCTTGTGGAAATGAGTTTGAATCTATGGTACTGGTCCTACATTTAGGCTGTGGCGGTCCCAAACCGATTCCTATTCGTTCCATTCACCATACAAACTGCCTTAGTTAGCAGAGTTGTAAAAGATCTTGTTAACTTGCAATAACAGCATACTTAACATGGTTTAACAGAGTTGTAAGTTAACAGACTTGCTTAACGCTGTTAACCCAAGTAATGAATGTATAATCATATTCATAATATCAATTTTGATATTCATGGTGCCATATACAAACTGTACAAATGTACTGTAGGTTTCAGGCTAGGAACAGAATTAATGTTTAGGAGATCACTTCAGCCTGGAGCAAGATGAAGGACTGCCCATTGCTCCTATCTTGGCTTGCATGCTGCAAGATAAATAAACAATTTGCTTTGCACATACTCCCAGGCATCAATCAAACAGTAGACATTGTGTACTTCTGCGTGTGCATGCACACACAAATCATGTACATTGCTGACTTCTGCATGCTACAAAATGAGTAGAAGAACTAGTACTAGAATGCAAAACTATAGAATGCAGCAGTAAGTACACACATGCAAGCTCATGAATTAAGCTACTATACTGCTGTACATATATTTGTGTGCATATAGTTGAATGAGAATATACTGCATGTGAGCTGTAATCCTATATATAATGGAGGTAAGCCCGAGTATCCGTGTTCCGTATTCTTAGGAGCGTTTAGCGTTTTGCGACGCGAAAACGGCGAGCTCTCTTGTGCAGAACTTCGATCTACCTCCATTCGATTCAGCCGTGGCCCGAAAACAGCCACGCGCGACGCCTCTGCAGAGAGAATTGGGGAAATACCATTGCGGCAGCCATGTTTTCCGGATAACGACGCCATCTTTGCAGAAGGTTGCCAAGGAGCGCGAGGTGGCAGCGAAACCGATTGCAATGATCTTTAATTTATAGGAGAAGCTCAGCGCACAAATGCCAGCAACCGGCGAAGCCAACCATATACTCAAGAGACAGGGGCCGCGCTGCCCTCAGGCATATCCCACGAAACGTCCGTGCTTCCTGATGACTTTGCGCTCTCCACCACTATGGGGGCTTTCCAGGAGTGGCTACAGTGGACGAGCCTGTCCTTACAGAGGATCCTCTAGACAGCTGTCAGCAACAATTGCAGCAGGATCAAGACTGCCTGTGGTTAGCTCCTTAGTGTTTTTCTTGCCCAGCCTCAGCAACTTTTATGTGATTCCTCATCATGTAGCTAAAGCCAGGACCAGACTCACCCTTGGTATTTACTTACACAGACCCCTGTTTTCTCATGGCCAGCATGATATTGCACTCAGTCGCATAGGTGCACTACAGCATCTTAAAGTTAAAGACAACAAACCGATGATCATGGCACACGTTAGCTATATACACTGACAATTTGTATCATTATCCTGAAACTTTTATGACAATATTTACAGTCTATCTGTTTCCTCCTTTTCTTGACTTGCACTTTATTATGGTCATATGATATTTGAATACTCCAGTCATTGTCAGTCTGTGTGATGCATTGACGTTTTCACATCCACACGATGTCATATAGGCCATTGATGACTACTGGGACCCACACAGCTGTTGCCAACGTGTTGCCCCCCGAATAGCTATCGTCGATGTGCTGGCGTGGACATGCCTGCGCAGGGTAGCCTTCGTTGGTGCGCCATAGTAGGAAAGCCCGTCTTCTAGTAATATATAATATGTACATTTGTATGTCGTTAGTACAGCTCTAACTATGGTTTACGTGAGGCATATGCAGGCAAGCCATTTACAGGTGTGAGAACAGAATGGAGGGCATTTTGTGTACAGTAAACTGATAGTGAAAAGGTATGACAGCGGATGGAGCCCACTTACATTGGAATGGTTTTAAGGTAGCTATATTGCTTCTCAGGTATATATGCAGCCATAGTTGCACTGCATGTGCAGGCCCTTGCATGCAGTACAATGATGTATATGTATCTGTGCTGCTTGGGCAATGCTTGCACAATACTGAGACCAAAATTAGCCCAGGGGGACAAGAGGCATGCAGGTTCGCACAACAATTGACAATTGCACATTATTTGGCCGTTTGGCTGCTTTATAGCTCTCACTACTGCACTGGATCACTATGCTAAGGGTCAAAAGAGCTTTTATCACTGCAAAATTGCAAGTTCGGCATGTGTTTCCCACGTGTTTCCTCAGGAAGTATGTACTTTCTTAAGCAATGGCGGTACAACGAAAACGTCATCTATCCGGTTAAATGGAGGGCAGAGTGTGGCTTAACCTTAACCAATTTTGATGGGATAAAGACCGTTGTACTCACAAAGAAACGTACTGTGCCATAATCCATAATTATACAACTGACACACTGCAATACAGCGATGGGGGGGGGGGGGGGGAGGGGGGGGGCATGCATGTGATGTCACTGGTCAGTGTGGTGAATGAGTGCAAGTCAAATAGTTTAAAATCTGGATTGGAATCGCTAATATATGTATGAGACTTATTATTTGGATGCATGTTTGTGCCTTACCTCTACATTCTAGTATCTATTTTATAGAAAATATTTGTTGTACTCTCATTTGGCAGACAATTCAAAGTATTATGTGCAGCCATTCAAAAACACGCTAACACTTAACATTAACTTAAGCATATACACAGCTATAAAGTGAGTTACTCAGACAGTCTATACCAACGAATTTAGTTGAGTAGTTACAGTTGATAGGTGTTATAGTTCTTCATGGCTTGGTCAGAACTGCATGCAGGAGTTTGCTAGACTTCGAATGAGCTTCAGCCTCACGGTACAAGTCATTGTCACACTTGTTCCCGTAATTTTTGAGAGTCTCTTCACTGATTGCCTCTCGGTCTAATTCTCCATGCAGCAAACAAACCAGAAAGCCGACATGATCGTTGACGCTCCCAATGTAATAGCCAGCCTGATGGTATGTTGTGTACGGTGGGAGGACCTCCTTGTGCAGCTTAACATACCATGAGTTACTTTTTGTCACATGCCCCCCATGCACAAACTTTCCTACCAGATGGCATGCTGCAGCTGCGCATACCTGCAGCGATGGTATGTTGCTTATATGTACTGCATGGTTGGAGCTAGTGAACATCACACTGCTAATGTGTGTGCTCACTGTGGCAACTTATTCACACCAATTTGGGTATGAACTTGGCTCTGTATATTTAACAGTGTGGTTAATGCTATATATGTATGAGACTTCTTATTTGGGTGCATGTTTGTGCCATACCTCTACATTCTAGCATCTATTTTATAGAAAATGTTTGTGGTTCTTTAGTTAAGATGACAGTTTAGTGGAGCACATGTAGTCAACACATGTAGCCATGAACCGTCATGCTGCATGGGCCGTGCATGAAACTACAAAAGAGTGACTTCTTACTACTTTCAAGCTCGGGCCGTGTCTGATGGCGGGTTATGTATTCTGGTGGGCTATCTAGCCATCTATCCACCTCTCCCATTAAAGTACAGTAAAGAGTATGCAATCTAGCCAGCACACTGTTTCATTTTGCAGACAATTCAAAGTATTAGTGAAATAATAACTTTAACACACTTTAATTGGATAATGCAGTAATATGTACAGCCATTCAGAAACACACTAACACTTAAGCATATATGCACAACTAAAGCAAGTAACTCAGACAGTCTATACGAACTTATTTAGTTGAGTAGTTACAGTCGATAGGTGTTAGTTCTTCATGGCTTGGTCAGAACTGCATGCAGAAGTTTTCTAGTCTTCAGATGAGCTTCTGCCTCACTGTACAAGTCATTGTCGTACTTGTTCCTGCAATTTTGAATAGTCTCTTCACTGATTGCCTCTCGGTCTAATTCTCCGTGCAGCAAACCAAACAGAAAGCCGATAAGATCGTTGACGCTCCCAACGTAATAGCCAGGCACCTCCTTGTCATCCATGTAAGTAACGGCAAAGCCATGGGACTCTGCTAGTTCTTGAAACTGTTCGCAGGTGAGGAAAGTCATGCTTCTGTGATAAATCTTATGGAAGAAGTCAGTTCCAAATAGCTCCGCTGTGCAGTTGTTCACAGCTGGTGGCCACTCGGGAGCGCTATTGCCTGTTATGAATGCAAATCGCCCTCCTTCTTTCAGATTCTGATACACACGTTTAAACAGTGCATCCTTGTCTTTGACCCAGTGCACAACTTAATTGGCAAATATAAGGTCATATGGGCCTTCTGGATACGTTGCATCATTACCGCTCACATACTCAATGTTGTCTCTTGCATAATTCTCTTGAGCGAGTTTCAGTCTCTCTCCATCGGGGTCAACAGCGATTACTTTTCCTTCTGGTCCCACACACTCAGACAAGACGGCAGCAAGAGAGCCTGTTCCACAGCCCAAGTCAAGAACTCTACATCCACGGCCTGGAGACAATTCCTGGATAAACTGGTAACCGCTGTTCCTTTGAAAGCTGGATGTTTCGCTGTAGCACTTTGCAGATTGAGTCTTGGACATTCCTGGGTTTCTCTTCAGTAATTTCTTGGCACGGTGATTTCTAGTTAAGTGACACTGACTGAGCACTCAATTGTCTGCCCTTTTATAAGGAGACAGACAAGCTGTGCTACATTGTCTGCTGACCTCAGGTGTGTGCCTCATGTCTGAGAGCTTACTGTAAGTCAACAATGACGATTTACCAGCCTACACACCATTAACCCACAGGAAATGCAGGAAGGTTACCAATCAGTATGGTTCTATTGTACATTATATTTGCGGTAAAGTTTAATTCATTCAGTCCAAACTGTGCGTCACTTGCAGCTGCTTTTGTACAAAAGTACACAATGTAACGGTGAATAAGGAAACTTGTGTGCATGCAGTTGTACGAGAAACAGCTGCAAGTGACCAAACGCTTGTACAGCTACAAATATGACTTAACATGTAATAGCAAATGGTGTTATGCACGGCTATACACATTGGCACAATATACACTGTGGGTTGTAGCTATACATGAAGCAGGTCTATAGATAACTTGGTGAAAGATTTCAGATCATGTGACATAATCTGGAGCCTTCACCACTGAAGTATGCAGGTACCTTTAACAACCCTAACAAGACAGATGTACTTTATACACAAACAGTGAGTTTGTGTTGGTGGTCATGAGTGTGAGTCAGCTTGTAAGGTGGAAATATAATTATTGCTTAATAATATCCAGGACTGCACACTGTCTGGGAAGAACAAGCTATACTTGTGACTTGCCCAACGTGGGGAGTTAGATCTGTGGCCGCATCTGATGGTGGATTATGTGTTCACGATCTGGCGGGGTAGCTAGCTGTCCATGCATCTCTCCCGTGAAAATACGGCAAGGAGTATGCAATCTAGTCAGCACTTTGTTTCATTTGGCGGACAATTCGAAATATTAGTGAAATACTAACTTAAACACACTTTAAATGAAATAATGCAGTAATTTGTACGTACACAGCCATTCAGAAGCACACTAACACTAACACTTAAGCATATATACGGCTATAAAGTGAGTTACTCAGACATTCTATACCAAATTATTTGGTTGAGTAGTTACAGTCGATAGGTGTCAGTTCTTCATGGCTTGGTCAGAACTACATGCAACAGATTTCTAGTCTTCAGATGAGCTTCTGCCTCACGGTACAAGTCATTTTCGTACTTGTTCCTGCAATTTTGAATAGTCTCTTCACTGATTGCCTCTCGATCCAACTCTCCATGCAGCAAACCAAACAGAAAGCCGATAAGATCATTGACGCTCCCAATGTAATAGCCGGGCACGTCCTTGTCCTCCATGTAAGTAACGACAAAGCCATGGGACTCTGCTAGTTCTTGGAACTGTTCGCAGGTGAGGAAAGTCATGTTTCTGTGATAAATCGTATGGAGGAAGTCAGTTCCAAATAGCTCTGCTGTGCAGTTGTTCACAGCTGGTGGCCACTCAGGAGCACTATTGCCCGTTACGAATGCAAATCGCCCTCCAGGCTTCAGATTTTGATATACACGTTTAAACAGTGCATCCTTGTCTTTGACCCAGTGCACAACTTGATTGGCAAATATAAGATCATATGGGCCCTCTGGATACATTGCATCATTACCGCTCACATACTCAATGTTGTCTCTAGCATAATTGTCTTGTGCAAGTTTCAGTCTCTCTCCATCGGGGTCAACAGCGATTACTTTTCCTTCTGGACCCACACACTCAGACAAGACGGCCGCAAGAGGGCCTGTTCCACAGCCCAAGTCAAGAACTCTACATCCACGGCCTGGAGACAATTCCTGGATAAACTGGTAACCGCTGTTCCTTTGAAAGCTGGAGGTTTCGCCGTAGCACTTTGCAGATTGAGTCTTGGACATTCCTGGGTTTCTCTTCAGTAATTTCTTGGCACGGTGATTTCTAGTTAAGCGACACTGACTGAGTGGTCAATTGTCTGCCCTTTTATAAGGAGACAGGCATGCTGTGGTACATTGACTGCTGACATCAGGTGCGTGCCTCATGTCTGAGAATGGCAATTAACCAGCCTACACACTTTTAACTAACAGGAAATGCGGGAAAGTTACCAGCCAATGTGGCTCTATTGTACATTGTAATGCAATATTTGTGGTAAAGTTTAAATTCATTCAGTCCAAACTGTGCGTCCCTTGCAGCTGTTTTTTGTACAAAAGTACACAATGTAGCGATGAATAAGGAAACTTGTGTGCATGCACTTGTACGAGAAACAGCTGCAAGTGACCAAATGCTTGTACAGCTACAAATTGGATTTAACATTTTATAGCAAATGGTGTTATGCATGGCTATACGCACTGGCACAATACACACAAAGCAACAAACGAACCAGGGCCGAGAAAGGTATTGGTTACGAGCTGGGAACAGGCTTAGAACACCGCTCTGGGAAACGCTGTGGCTGACGGGGCCGACAGTGAGTAAGCTTATGTTTAGCTTACGCGCCGCATCCACTGCCGACCTTTAAGACGTCTGCTGCAAGATGACAAACCCATTAACCAAACGACTTTTTCTCGGCCATTGTCAGAAATTGCTAACTACTTCCGGAAGACGCGTGATGATGCAAGTACGAGTAGTTACACTGATTCGCTGCCGCTCTTTGACCAATCGTTGTGATCTATAACACTTAAATGCTGACCAATTGGTGTCTCTGAAGATTTAGACCACTCGGCACTCGGGCGCTTTGCACCCTCGTGCCTCGTGCTCTAAATCTCAGAGACACCTCTTGGTCAGCATTTAACTACTACATAGCAAATGGTGTTATGCACGGCTATACACATTGGCACATTATACACTGTGTGTTGTAGCTATACATGAAGCAGGTCTATAGATAACTTGGTGAAAGATTTCAGACCGTATGACACAATCTGGAGCCTTCACCAGTGAAGTATGCAGGTACTTTTAACAACCCTGACAAGGCAGATGTATTTTATACACACACAGTGAGTTTGTGTTGGTGGTCATGAGTATGAGTCAGCCTAATAGTCTAAGATGGAAATATTATTATTGCTTTATAATATTCAGCACTGTACACTGTATGTGAAGGAAGTGACTGGCCCAACGTGGGGGAGTTAGATCTGTGGCATATTGTATGGGACAGCACAGTTTGTGTGTTTGGAAGTTGTTATATAGCATACCTTTGTGCTGGTTAACCACATCAAAGTCTGGAATGTGAAGTGAAGTGAGGTAATGTGCATGCAGCCTTTTAGTCGCTGCCAGTATGACTATGCAGAAAACCAACAAGCACTTATCAATTTTATTCACATATCTTCAAATGTGAAGTAACAACTTCAGGCAGATTGTATGGAAAAAGACACATACATGTGCAAGCACAAGCACACACACACACATGCACACACACTCACACACATGCACACACACTCACACACACGTACACGTATGCACGCACACACATGCACACACACGTTTTGTCACATTTCATTCACTTAACTACAGTACAAAGCAAAGAAATGGTGTTGAGTTTAAAACAGGTGATGCTCAGCATGCTGTGGAACACACGGCACATCAAGTAGTCCGGACCTCAATCACACACACACACACACACACACACACACACACACACACACACACACACACACACACACACACACACACACACACACACACACACACACACACACACACACACACACACACACACACACACACACACACACACACACACACACACACATACACGAACATACAGACACAATCACATATGCATAATGAAGAATCTACAGTACGAACTGCATGCTCCACTAATAATTACCATGCAGCAGCATGCTGATTGTAGAACAATGTCTATCATATTGGTAGGATATGCAATGTCCATGGAATGGATGCCATAGCGTTATAGCGCTATGCTATATAAAGCTCTCTGATAAGATAATAACTTTAACACACTGTATGGTATGTGTACACAGCCATTCAGAAACTCACTAACACTTAAGCATATATATGCACAGCTAAAGCGAGTTACTCAGACAGTCTATACCAAGGGAATTTAGTTGAGTGGTTACAGTCAATAGGTGTTAGTTCTTCATGGCTTGGTCAAAACTGCATGCAGGAGTTTTCTAGTCTTCAGATGAGCTTCTGCCTCATGGTACAAGTTATTGTCATACTTGTCCCTGCAATTTTCGATAGTCTCTTCACTGATTGCCTCTTGGTCCAACTCTCCATGCAGCAAACCAAACAGAAAGCTGATAAGATCGTTGACACTACTTGTCCCTGCAATTTTCGATAGTCTCTTCACTGATTGCCTCTTGGTCCAACTCTCCATGCAGCAAACCAAACAGAAAGCTGATAAGATCGTTGACACTCCCAATGTAATAGCCGGGCACCTCCTTGTCATCCATGTAAGTATTTTCAATAGTCTCTTCACTGATTGCCTCTCATGAATACCGTGCATATCATACCATATGATAGTCATCATTCTACAATCTCTGTGTGTGTGTGTGTGTGTGTGTGTGTGTGTGTGTGTGTGTGTGTGTGTGTGTGTGTGTGTGTGTGTGTGTGTGTGTGTGTGTGTGTGTGTGTGTGTGTGTGTGTGCACGTGTGTGTGTGTGTGTGTGCATATGTGTGTGTGTGTGTGTGTGTGTGTGTGTGTGTGTGTGTGTGTGTGTGCGTGCGTGTGTGTGCGTGTGTGTACACGGAATAATAGGCATGATGTTTTATGTGTTCTGAACTTGTGCATGTTGGTGCATGCATGAAATGATATACATACTGATACTATTTACTACTATAATTATATGAATTATAATACATTTTCATGTACAGAAACACAGTAACACTAAATCTTCTAGACTTCAGTATATAAGCTGTTCATCTTTGTATGTATAGGAACAGGAGTGCATAAAGTGTAAGAGAACTAGGAGTATAGTAAATAGCTGGAAGCACCATGCAAAGTATTGCATTTGCAATTTTCCCACGATCGAGGTGTTACTATAATTTTTGTGTGAATAGTGTCATGATGTGGCCTCTATACAGGAGGTAGGAAGGGCCCCAGGTTTGGGCTGCATGAGGCTGCGTGTGCACAAGGCACGGCCGGTTTAGTGAACTAATCTTCTGCTGGCGAAATCGCCTTCCTAGTCATTGCACTGCAGATGAAGCACTAGTGGCTGGCAAAGATTTACAATAGTCAGGCGATGGTTCCACATAAAAGACTATTCCATTTGACCCAGACCATGTGCATACTGACCTACATGCATGCCACATATATACGATACCACAGCGATGATATACGCTAGCACCACAGCTTGGGGTAGTCAGGCGTCACGTGACCCCTCCTCGCAGAAGGGTCAGGTTAAGTCTAATACATTGACTTGTGCAGCACGCAACAATGGTTGCATGCCCAATCAGATTGCAGGAAAGGTGTGTAATATTTATTGTTCGCGTGTTTGCAAATGGCAGCAGACCAGAGCATGAAGCCAGA
Organism: Ianthella basta; assembly: GCA_964019415.1. Taxonomy (NCBI): domain Eukaryota; kingdom Metazoa; phylum Porifera; class Demospongiae; order Verongiida; family Ianthellidae; genus Ianthella; species Ianthella basta. The sequence continues at coordinate 10,848,772 of OZ025870.1, read as the reverse complement.
GCAACTTCAGGTCATGTCTGGCATCGTTTCTGTGAGAGATGTTTTCGCTGTTTTGCCGACTGGCTTTGGCAAGAGCCTATGCTACGCGTGCCCGCCGACAGTGTTCGTCCTCGTGTTGCCATTTGAAGGGACATCAATAGTCTTTGCTGTCGCTCCTTTGACGGCTATTATGAAAGATCAGGTAAGTGTCACGAGCCGTTGTGCGTACTTGCGGCCACAAACAAGGCATAATGTTGCACAATAATTACATTCCACAGCGCATAATTGCATTCCGCGTGGACAAGTCAATGTATTAGACTTAACCTGACCCTTCCATGAGGAGGGGTCACGCGACACCTGACTAAGCTTGGGGCTCTTGGGTTTGACAAAAGAGGACAATTCCACTACACACGGTCTGTGTGTGCTGTTTTGAAAATAGTAACATTTTGACTGTGTGGAAAATATTGAAAATGAAACTGTTGCATGGGTGCTTCCCACTCTTACCCCCTCCATTTTGCCTTCACACTGAGCTCCTGGTAGGAATCACTACTAGTGAACAACCATGTGAATCCTGGTGTTCATGGGAATGCATCACACTATATAATATAATGGTGTAATTGCTCACACTCTTGATCGATGCATGCATGTGATCAGTGGTTGCTGTGATGGTCAGATCACACTACATTATATATAACACACTGAGTATATAATAATATTAATTCGATGCTATGGTTAATGAATACTACAGTGATATATTTGCATACACCCATACACATGAACACAAAGTACAAGTAGCACACTGTGATACACGGCTACAGCTAGTTACCAGTCAAACATTATAAAACAACTATAAATTGCTAATGGGAGTTGTATAACGGAAGCGCTTTGTTATATATGCCTATTGGATACGTGTGTCAGTTCTTCATTACTTGGTCATAACTACAAGCAGCAACTTCAATGTCTGGTGAAGCTCTAACTCCTTACGCATGTCTTCCTCGTACTTGTCCCTACAGCTCTGCAAAGCTTCTTCAGTGACAGCTTCACGGTCCAACTGTCCTTGCAACAAACCAAAGAAGAAGTCAAGGAGATTATCGACCGTCCCAGTGAGATAATTAGGCACCTTCCTCTCTTCCATACTCGTAACAGTGAGACCGTGGGACGACGCTATCTCTCGGTATTGGCCACATGTCAGGAAAGTCATTTTCTTACCAAAAATCTTGCCAATGAAGCCAAGACCAAATAGTTCATTCATGACTTCGTTTGCAGTTGGTGGGAACTCGTGTATCGGAGTGCCATCAGTTGTTGTGAAAGCAAACCTTCCTCCAGGCTTCAGATTCTCAGATACACGTCTGAAGAGGACCTCTTTGTCTTTCACCCAGTGTACAACTTCATTGGCGAATATAAGATCATATGGGCCCTCTGGAAACGTTGCGTCGTCACCCTTCACATACTCAATGTTGTCTCTAGCATACTTCTCTTGAGCGAGTTTCAGCCTCTCTCCATCAGGGTCAACAGCGATTACTTTTCCTTCTGGTCCCACGCGCTCAGACAAAACAGCAGTTAGAGCGCCTGTTCCACAGCCTAAGTCAAGAACTCTGCAACCAGGATCAGGAGAGAGCTGCTGGATAAACTGGTAACCGCTGTTCTTTTGAAAGCGAGAAGATTCGTCTTCGTACGTTTTCGCAGCTTCCGTCTTGGACATGATTCTTGTCTTCCCTTCGATCAGTATACGTAGTACTTTGCGATTCCAGAAGTTTACTTAGGCGGGGTTGACTGAGTCGCAATGCGTCTCCTGATACGTAACAGTCTGTTACAGCAAAGATGGTTAACAGGCGTTTAAAGGTCAGGTCACCGAATACCGGAAACAAGAATTTATACATAAACATATGTAGCGTATCTATATAAACTTTCTATTGCGCTCAACTAGATTTATACTGTAAATACGCGTATGAATCAGTTTGTGAGGCGATGTGTCTGAGATATTTTAAAAATATTATTGCAATTACCGCCCAGGCGTGTAATCATCCAGAGAACCCACAGGAATGTGGGAGGTTCACTTAGAGGAAGCTTTATGATGATGTGGTAATTCTTGCAGACGCATCATCTTTGCACCCTCACCATGAAACCCACCAACTAGTAAGACATAATCATAATGATTCCTCTGGGGTAGAAGGAGCATTATAATTATTAGTGAAGATTCACTGTTGAAAATAGGGAGCGATGATCTCATGCACCAAAATTGGTGCAGCTTGGTAACGACTGTACATGTATGAGTACACCCACTGCAGTGTGATCTTCACTCCAACCATGCGCAATAGTACTCAACACTTATAGGTACGTGTAAGAGACTAAACACATCACAGCACATTTCACGGCAGATATGGTACACATTATGTCTACTTTGAGGATTTGCATATATGTGGTACATGCACAACATATCATCTGGTATAGCATTTGTGTGGGTACCACAGACTACTTCACCGCACATTAAACTAGCTACACAAAATTAATGGTGCACATTATTTGAGGAGGTCCTCCCTCTGTACACAACATACCATTATATGCGGTACAAGCACAACATATCATCTGGTATAGCATTTGTGTGGGTGACACAAACTACTTCACCGCACATTGAACTAGCTACACAAAATTAATGGTGCACATATTTTGAGGAGGTCCTCCCTCTGTACACAATGCAACATGCCATTTGACTAAGCTGCATGTGTCCAGGTTAGCTATGTATAATATATATAATTATACTTAGCTATATATACATCTTCTAAACTTCATAGCATGCTGTCCATTTTATGTAGGAACAGGAGTGCATAATGAATGAAAAGAACTTAGGGGTAAAGTAGCTGGAAGTGCCCATCTGAATTTTTGCATTTGTGATTTTCCCACGATCGAGGCGTTACAATAATTTTTTGAACAACATATTCATAGTCTCTTGTGGCCAGCCCTTTCCTCTACAGTGGAACCCCGCTATACGACCACCTCTATAAAACGACCACCTTAGAAATAAGACCGCTTTGGTTTAGTCCCAAATCCATGTATACATGAATTATAGTTCTCAGAATTAAGACCACCTTGAAAATAAGACCACTCTTCATGGCCCGGATGGTGCTCTTATTTCTGAGGTTCCACTGTATATAGAAGACAGGAAGGGGGTCTAGGCTGCACGAGACTATGTGTAGTGCATGCATGGGTTCAGTGAACTCATCTTCTGCTGCCGAAATCACCTTCCTAGTCATTGTATTTCGGAAGAAGATCACTCCCACAACTGCTTAGCTAAGTGATAGCTGTCAAAGTTTCACAATAGTCAAGCAATGATTCTATGTAATATTATATAGAAGACAATATTTCATTCGAATCAGCTCGCTAAAAGAAGTCATTTCACTACACACTGTCTGTGTGTGTGTGTGTGTGTGTGTGTGTGTGTGTGTGTGTGTGTGTGTGTGTGTGTGTGTGTGTGTGTGTGTGTGTGTGTGTGGTACTCCAAAAATAGTAACGCTTTGACCGTGGGAAAATGTTGCAAATGAAACTGTTGCATGGGCACTTCCCACTCCAACTCTCTTTGTTTTGTATTCACCATGCGATCCTGGTAGGAATCACTATACTATTGAACAATGTGATTGTGGGAAACTGGTGTGTGTCAGTGTGAATGTGTTGCACTAATGTAATAGCGTGACTGATCACACCCTCAGTGCATATGAGCACTGATTGCTGCGACGGTTAGATCATACCATATTGCTAACACTGAGTACTATATTGTAATTACAATTTTTGCCGAGCCGAAAGGCGAGGCAAGTAATCGTGATGCGTTGTCGTCCCACGTTTGTATGTATGTATGTATTGCGCAATAGCCCGGTGTTCTCCGCAGGCGCTCACGACAACAAAACGCTCTACTTGGCCACCATCGGCCACGAAACTGCTCAACACTCCACTTCATCGATGCACGCTGCGTTCAGATTGTTGTCAACGTCGCCAATTGCTTCAGCGAGGGCTACACGCCTGTTGGCCATTCCGCCATATTGGCTGACGTCATTTGTCCCGCGTGGCCGGGAACACTTTCACTGTTCACTCGGGTGAAGCGATAACGAGCACTGTGTTAGCACAGCACGGACGGGCTTCCCTGCGCAGCTCCAAATATGTAGGTGTCGATTGCCCAGCTGCCATCCAGTGCTTCGTCTGGCTTGCTATCCCTTCTTTCTGACAGCCAGTGAAAGCAGATTACAGTTCTATTGCCCACAATGTACTTGCCCTGGTCAAGTTACGCTCAAGCACTGTACTTCACTGAAATAGCTATACATTCAAGCGAGGCTGGTTGCATTTTAATGTATGCCCTAGTTATACTTTGATGGTTGTGGAGTAATACATTTATTTGCATACACCCATTCATAGACTCATGAACACAAGTTCTAGTAGCATATATACATAGCTACAGCTAATTAACAGTCAAAAAATACAATTATTATGCTAATAGGAAGTTGGATAGTGCATTGAAGGGTAGGATAGAGTCACTTCTTGGACAAGACTACAAGCAGCAACTTTACTGTCTGGTGAAGCTCTAACTCCCTACGCATGGTATCCTCGTAACCACTGTTCCGCTGAAAGCGAGAAGATTCGTCTTTGTAAGTCTAAATAGCAGGCATAGCATTGTCGATTATACTATGTGCACTGGCATGTGCTCCGCTTGCTGGCACTCCATGCTATAGTACAATCTGATTAATGCTAGCCCATGCATACTCTCATACCATGCACACATGACGTTGCAGGTACCAGCATACTGCCCAGCTGACATCAACACACCTTCACACAGCATGCTGGCATCGGCAGACAGGCGCCGGCATGCTGTCAGCAATGCACCATAGCAGGGAAGCCTGCAAAAGGCGGGTTTTCCTGCTAGTAATAATACAGTACAGTACAATGTGTAGGGCATGCATTATAGAATACATAAATATGTAGTATATCTATATGAAATGTACATTTCCCATTGCTATCTATACTGCAAGTATGCGTATGTATATATTGGTGAGGCGCCAATTTGTCTGAGCCTTTGAGAAAAGCCTGCAATTGACTCATTGAATCGAGACTCGTGTGAGAACCGCTTTCATAACAATATATATGTTAACAGTATATTTTAGTGCTCTAGTTAATTGCTAGGACCTCTTACCAGTGCATCACAATTATTAATGTAGACAAATACTTACACTTTTGTGCATTCAATTTGATTTGCAATCAATTTTTGCATGCAGCACACACAAGTGTGCCCAACTGTGAATTGGCCTATTTAAGTTTATTCATTTACTGTTCTATCTTGTGCGTAATTTCTGTTAGATGGCTAAGTTTAAATCACTTATATGTTTATCATTGTTATGAATACAAAGAAACGCAATATTCACTTTAATATACATAATATTATCTATATTATGTACATACCAGATGTGCATGTAATGCTAAAATGTTTCTGAGGCTAATTTTTGTGGGTGTGCTCTTGTGCATTCATACACACACACACACACACACACACACACACACACACACACACACACACACACACACACACCTCCTCCTCCTCTGTAAACCTAGTGGAGGAGAAGAGGAGGGCATTCGCAAGATGGCAGGAACACACACACACACACACACACACACACACACACACACACACACACACACACACACACACACACACACACACACACACACACACACACACACACACACACACACACACGTGCACAAACACATCCATGCATGCTAGCTAAGAACACAAACATTCTGTAGCACTGGTAACCTCTGAGCCAAGGCATAGCTTTTGCACACAAACTAGGGTGCACACACGTAAATAGAACCAATAGTGAAATCAATGTGACCAGCTGGTTGTTGTCAAGAGCAGTTATTGTAGCTACAGTATAGTGCAGTTGAGCAAGACGTCTCCATGCCAAATCAATGGCAGAAGAAGTGAAGAGAACAATTTTATGTTACATGCAATAGTCATTTAGCAGTACCACACATGTGACAACATTTTTCCACATTAAATTAAGGAGCATACGTGCCACTGTCTGTGGCAAGTTGAATTTTGGTAAAAAGTAGCCCATCAACCACAAATATTATATAGGAATGCTAAATGTTTGGCATTGGAGACTCCTCGCAGCTGGATGGACGCTATCCCTCCACACATGAGTTGCTCAGTTACTTACATATTCATTGGCAGGTACAGACCTCTCTCTCACCATTAAATTTTGTCTCTTTCCCTCTATGTCTGTGTGTGTGTGTGTTTGTAGAAGAATAACAGCATGAAGAAGATACTGCAGCAAACAGGTGCTTTGATGGATTGCGTGTCATTCATCTATATAGCATTGCAGGAGCTCCAGCAACAGGAATAGTTGAACATGCTCAAGAGGTGTGTGTGCGTGTGTGTGTGTGTGTGTGTGTGTGTGTGTTTTACAGACCTTTTTCGGTTGGTTGTCCACACCGGGCACCGGGTACCATAGTCAAAATCATGGTCTTATACATAAACATGAGCAGTATTGCTGTATAAAATCTCTAGCTCGCAATCTATGTCAGCACTAGATTTTGCAATTATACTGTAAGTATGTTTATGAATCCGTATAATATCGTGTAAGCGCTTACCAGATACCGGTATGCGATGGTGACAAGCGATTCAAAAAGGTCTGTAAACCCATTACACTCTCACTCCATCTCCCTCACAATGTCACACTCACTCACACTTTTCAATATCACAAGACATGTCTGTAGATGGAACATTACTTCAACGAAACGGTTGTAAACTGGATTCTTTGCTGTAGCTTGGCATCAGCGCAATGTGTGGTACACTTGTAAGATGTCCACTTATCAGTAACGTCTGTGTGGCGGGGTAATTATTGAATTATTGCAATGGCTATTGTACATCAAAAGCCCTCCTGCAGCTGTTGATTTTTGATTGGCTTTCATGAGACTAAAGTCTTATGAAATACACACAACTGCTATATGTACATGAACAGGCACCCATCAGGGTTGAAAGAAATGACTGATCTCAGAAAAATCTTATGAAAAATGCAGCTAGCACAGTATGGTGTTACTTGGCCTCTGAGTCACATGACAGTCACATGACTGCCTCCTAGTGAGTATCCTTCAGAGTAATCACTATTGTGTTAGGTACCAACTCACTGCATTTTGCCCTCCCACGTCTCACATCACCAGGTCATATTTAGAAAGGGGCACTGTTTCCACCTTGAAACCTGTAGAAAATATAACGTACACCCACACCCACCCACACCACACCCACACACCACACATGTGCATGATCACTGCATACCCTGTGCACACACGCAAGTACACTTGTTGAGAGCATGTGTATTCATTCATTGTGCCGCAGTGTGCAGCGTCCCTTTATCACATAATGTTTGATCTCATGATTATACATAGAATGCCCACCTGCAGCTGTGCAAGCCTTAAAACCATTCCTATGCACATCAAAGCACTATATTATTATGTGTGAGTTGTGCAATAAAAACCTGTAAGTGACCCATGGTATCCTAGCCATGTCTTTTATAATGTCTGCGGTTTTCTAAGGAGGCTTTCATTGTTCTAAGCACTAAGAGACAGCCTTGCTCTATCTTCTTCCAATGTTTGTGGTACAACTAGTGCTTCCACTGGTACATACATTATAGAGCTTCTCTGCTGCAAACACTGTCTGCAGCTGCTTAACACATCACTTTTACGTAGCAGCTGTTCAAACCTTGGCTCACTTGTTGCAGTGTTTATTGTACAAAGTGCACAATGTGACAAGTAATGTGTCCATACACATTTGTGTACAGTGGCTTCATGATTTCTAGTACCGATTGACATTTGCGCATTGCACTCAATCACGTGAGTAAAGTATTGGAAGAATGCTATTAGGCTCACATGGGATAAGCACGTGCTTCGATCTACGTGTGAGTTTATCATTCCAATACTTCACTCACGTGATCGAGTGCATTGTGCAAATATCAATCGGGAATAGAAATCGTGAAACCACTGTACAAGCTGAGCAAGAGACTTGAAGCTGCAATGACCAAACGCTTGGACAGCAAAATTATTAGGATTTAACATGTTTTGGCAAATGGTGTTCTATACGCATCAGCACAGATGTACACTGTGTGGTGTACATATGCAGCTTGTGAAGGTGTGTGTGCATGGCAATGCTAATGCTTGCATACTGGGTCATCACGGAGGTATGCACTAGACAACTTGGTAACAGATTTCAGACTTTTGATACCATTCCAATTTAAGCCTTCATCGGTGAATACTATTTAATTCAGTGAACAAATGTACAGTTCTGTACACACACAGCCAATCAAAGGTCAGTATCATAAAAGTGTCAAAACATTCAGCTCTCCCAGCTGTCCTGCTGCCACCTATCCATTGTGCCAAGGAAGAATTTAGTGAATTAAGTGAATTAAGTGAATTAAGTTGGCACTAACAGAAGAAGGCAGACTATGCACACAAACTGTGGGAATATATATATACTGCTAGTATTTGTTAGTCAGCTTGTCGATATATGATGACAGAGTATTGCAAATCTGACCAGCATTGTACTGCTTGAGAAAGGCAAGCTATAATTTATTTAGTTTCCTTGCACAGCCTGCAAGAGGTCAGTCAGTGATACAGCAGGTAGCAATTGTATGGGACACACAATGAGTGCATGTGTACATGCATGTATTTGTGTGTGTGTGTGTGTGTGTGTGTGTGTGCGGTGTGCTGGTGAATGTGATGCTAGTACTAACTAATACTAGCTAGTACTGGTAATAATTATTATGGTTTACTAGTAGTGGCAATAACCAACAATAATAGGTACAGTATTTATAAACACTGCACCTTGCAGTGTGTCCCAACAGTATTAGGTATGCATGTACATGAATGTACATTAATGCTTCCAATGCTTCCATATGTGTGTGTGTGTGTGTGTGTGTGTGTGGGTGTGGGTGTGTGGGTGTGTGGGTGTGGGTGTGGGTGTGGGTGTGTGTTTGTGTGGGGGGGTTGTCACCACAAAAATGGCAGACATGAACTGTTTGAATCAAGACGTGAGCTCAGAGTGTAGTGCTAGTTTCATAAATGGAATGGGCACAGCTGCCAAATTCATGTGAATCTTTGTCAACGGCATCTCTGTCCTTCATAAGACTCATTCAGGTCTGTACCTGGCAACAGCTATACCAGCAGGCTAGCTGGCTTACCGGTAAACGAAAAGGTGACATGTACAGAATCTAGTTACAATGTTACCGCTGAAGAAGTACTAGTGAAACAAAAATTAGCACACATTAGGGAATAATACACACACACACCCATTCAAAGACATAGCAACACTGGTACTTTTAGCATATTATAGCTACAGCTAGTTAACAGTCAAGCGTTAGGAGTATGCTCGAAAGTTGTACCGTGAAAGCAAAGTTCAATGTGTCAACCGGTTCTTCATGGCTTGGTCAGAACTGCATGCAGGAGCTTTATAGTCTTCAGATGAGCTTCTGCCTCACTGTACAAGTCATTGTCATACTTGATCCTGCAATTTTCAATAGTCTCTTCACTGATTGCCTCTCGATCCAACTCTCCGTGCAGCAAACCAAACAGAAAGCCGATAAGATCGTTGACGCTCCCAATGTAATAGCCGGGCACGTCCTTGTCATCCATGTAAGTAACGACAAAGCCATGGGACTCTGCTAGTTCTTGGAACTGTTTGCAGGTCAGAAAAGTCATGTTTCTGTGATAAATTGTATGGAGGAAGTCAGGTCCGAATAACTCCGCTGTGCAGTTGTTCACAGCTGGTGGCCACCCAGGAGCACCGTTGCACGTTATGAATGCAAATTGCCCTCCAGGCTTCAGATTTTGATACACACATTTAAACAGTGCATCCTTGTCTTTGACCCAGTGTACAACTTGATTGGCAAATACAAGATCATATGGGCCCTCTGGATACGTTGCATCATTACCGCTCACATACTGAATGTTGTCTCTAGCATACTTCTCTTTCGCTAGTTTCAACCTCTCTCCATCGGGGTCAACAGCAATGACTTTTCCTTCTGGTCCCACGCGCTCAGACAAGACAGCAGCTAGAGAACCTGTTCCACATCCCAAGTCAAGAACTCTGCAGCCACGTTTAGGAGACAGTTGCTGGATAAACTGGTAGCCACTGTTCCTTTGAAAGCTGGATGTTTCACTGTAGCACTTTGCGGATTGTATCTTGGACATGCCTGTCTTTCTCTTTGGCAACTTTCTTCTCGTGGCAATTTCTGACAACTAGGTAGGTAAGAGTGATTGAGCAGTCAGCAGAATCTACTTCCTTTCTGTCTATTGGTAACAATAGCTGATAACCTTGGATACGTTCTGTTATGCACAGGTAGGCAAACCCAATGGAATGCTCGATTTCCAAATTATCGCATTCCACAAGGTTGAACTCCTACATCAAACGCTCACCTGTGTGTGCTGTAAATCACGTGCATATTTAGACCCATTAGACCTCATCATGACATTTGCACGTGACCTTGTCCTTCGTGTATGCTCTAAGATGCCTTTTGGGCAGCATCGAACCATTACTCTGTATAGTTGTCCAAATTTGAGTCACGATAGACAGCTAGTTTTGTAGCCAACCGACAAAGATTATCGTGGTTGAAATGTCTTCCTCTGTCTAACTACTTTCTTGCTACAGTACATGCTCACTCAAAATCATTACCATGCTCTTCAGCAAAGTGACAGTAGCATGAAACCATGCAAACGTTACATAGCCAGCATTAGCGAGATATGTACTGGTCGCTAACACAAAGAATAGAAAGAAAAGAAAGTGTGTTGCTTGTTAAAGAATGACCACAGATGTAAAATTCTACTGTTTATTGGCAAACGTGTGGAGAACTGACTGATCGAAGCACCTTCTGCTACAACACAACCAAGTCATACCTGTACATATATTTGCATCTGTCCAGCTTCTAGGAATCACTAATTGTACTTTAAACTGTCTAGGATGTGCTTAAAAGTCTTCAAATCTAGCATGGGCGGAGACGAGGTTATGTAGGTTCAGACTGTTGTGAAGACATACAATAGTGAATACTTGATGAGAAAGCAGATATTGGAGCAGGTCACAGCAGGGAATCAGTAATACAATTAGTAATACAATGTTTCGATCCAGAGATCTTCATGTCACAACTGATGAAGATTTCCGGATCAAAACGTCTTGTATTGTATTACCGATTCCCTGCTGTGACCTGCTCCAATATCTGCTTTCTCATCAACCTAATACGTAGCAATGAACCTTTACAGTAGTGAATACTTGTTGTTTTACTCAAACTACAGACCCACACCCACCAACCCAGGCACAGACATCCGCACACACGCACAGAGAGACAAACACACACACACGAATGCACAGTCACAATGTATAACGATACTCTAGTGCCATTAGCTGTTGTGAATGGAAACCTTCCACCAGGCTTCTGATTCACTAACACGCATCTACAGAGTGCATGCCTCCTTGTTGGTTACCCACTGTACAAGTTGACTAGCAAATGTACACAAGGGCCTTGCCTATGGTCACCTAAGGGATTTTGTTCTACTTAAATAATTACTGTACATGCACTTAGGGTTAGGGCCAGGGTATTGAAATCCATGCAGCCAGCATTGTACTGCATATAAAAGGCAAGCTACAATCTGCAAGAGAGCTGCTCAGTGGCATCAATTGTATGGGACAATCTGCGTATGTGTGCTTTTCAAGGTATATAAGTATTTTACAGGAACCTCAGGCAACTTGCAGCTTGCAGTCAGTTTCCAAATCATGGGTACTAGTCGTTTCCTACCTAGGATAGGTTATGAACCCAAATACACAACTATCATGTGACACAGTCCGTAACCTAGATGACAACTACCCTCAGTTGCTAATGATGCAAGATTGACTGATGAAGTCAACAGGCAATCTTGCAATCAGTTCCCAAACCATGGGTAGTCGTTGCCTAGGATAAGAACCAAAGTACACAACTATATTATACTAATTTGTGACACAATCCGTAACCTGCAGCTTACCCACGTAAAGACTGTTAGGTAGAAACTGTTGTGAGAACATACAGTAGTGAATACTTGTTGCTACTCATACTCCACTACAGACCCACACCCACTCACACCCACCCACATCACTCACACACACTAATGCACACACACACACACATGCACACACATGCACACATGTGCGCTAACACATCCACACACATCCATGTATGCCTGCATGAGCACACACTCACACACACATGCACATGCTCTCTCTCTCTCTCTCTCTCTCTCTCTCTCTCTCACACACACACACACACACACACACACACACACATGCTGACATACATGAATGCACAGTCACGATTAATGTACAATGAATAGTCTACATTATGAACTGCTCCCCTTACCATGTATGCTACAGTCATATGCCTTAGTAAATTTGTGTTCATTTGGCTGTGGTCTTGTACACAGCAAATCTGTTGACCCTGGATACATAAGTCAACTTGTAACCAATGGAAACACAAAGATTATACACTAGTGTGATGAAACATATGTACTGAAGTTGTAGATGAGATAATAAACAGAGATGTAGCAGCCATTTTGGTTTTGCAGTTACAAGCGACTGCGCTATACTCTAATCTGTCAGGACTAGGGCTAGCGCTTCAGGTCTGAAACATAGTTGGCAAGAATCCATCAGGGCAGACAGAACACTGGCTGGTATGAAGATGAGGGAATCCCTTCCCAACGGCCTCTCGCTATTTCTTGCATGTGGCACATTCAGCCTGCACCTGATGACATGTTGAACTGACAGACTAGCCACCTAACCTTTGAAGGCAAAGTGACAAATACAGAATGTAGGCATGATGTTCATGTGGCAGAACTATAGTGCATGTTAGTGAAACAATGTACTGATATAATATTGTAGGAATGCACGCATTTTCACATACCCATTTAGAAACACAATAACACCAAATATTCATAATTATGCACTTTTGCACAGTAGCTACAGCTGGTTAGTGAATTCAAGAGTAAAATGTTAATAGTATGTGCCATAATCCGAACTTAAGTATGTTTATGGAAGCATAAGTATTACGTGCCTGTTCTTCATGGCTTTGTCATAACTACATGGAGCATCTTCACTGTCTGATGAAACTTTGCCTCCCTAAGCAAGTCATCCTCGTACTTGTCCTTACAGCTCTGTAAAGCTTCTTCATTGATGGCTTCACGGTCTAACTCTCCATGCAACAGACCAAAGAAGTACTCAACGAGATTATTGACACTCCAAGTGAGGCCTAGGACATGTGGCCTGTCCTTGACTTCCATGCATGTGACATCAAAACCATGGGATGATGCTAGCTCTTGGTATTGGTCACAAGTCAGGAACTCCATTCTTTTGCAAAAAACCTTACGAATAAAGTCAGGACCAAACAGTTCATTCATGCAGTGATTTGCAGATGGAGGGAATTCATATAGTGGAGCGCCATTACCTGTTGTAAATGCAAACCTTCCTCCAGATTTTAGATTCTCATACACGCGTCTAAAGAGTGCCTCCTTGTCATGTATCCAGTGTATAACTTGATTGGCAAATACAAGATCATATGGGCCCTCTGGATACGTTGCATCATTACCGCTCACATACTCAATGTTGTCTCTAGCGTACTTCTCTTGAGCGAGTTTCAGCCTCTCTTCATCGGGGTCAACAGCGATGACTTTTCCTTCTGGTCCCACACACTCAGACAGGACAGCAGCTAGAGAACCTGTTCCACAGCCCAAGTCAAGAACTCTGCAACCACTGTTCGGAGACAGTTGCTGGATAAACTGGTAGCCACTGTTCCTTTGAAAACTGGATGTTTCACTGTAGCGCTTTGCAGATTGTATCTTGGACATGCCTGTCTTTCTCTTCAGTAACTTTCTTCTCGTGGCGATTTCTGACAACTAGGTACAGTAAGTAAGAGTGATTGAGCAGTCAGCAGAATCTACTTCCTTTCTGTCTATTGGTGAGAATAGCTGATAACCTTGGATACTTTCTGTTACGCACAAGTAGGTGAACCCAAAGGAATGCTCGATTTCCAAATTATCGCATTCCACAAGGTTGAACTCGTACATCAAAGGCTCACCTGTGTGCTTGTAAATCACGTGCACATTTAGACCAATTAGACCTCATGACATTTGCACGTGACCTTGCACTTCGTGTACGTCTGAATCCCCCAGACGCCTTTTGGGCAGCATTGAACCATTATTTTGTATAGTTGTCCAAATTACTACTGGGGATTTTGATGTCCACTGAGCATTGATTGATTGATTGATTGATTGATTTGTCCAAATGTGAGTCACGATAGACAGCTAGTTTTGTAGCCAACTGACAAAGACTATCGTGGTTGGAATGTCTTCCTCTATCCAACTACTTTCTTGCTACAGTATATGCTCACTCAAGAATCATTACCATGATCTTCAGCAAAGTGACAGTAGCATAAAACCAAACGTTACTTAGCCAGCATTAGCATAGCACATACAGGTCACTAACACAAAGAGTACAAACAATAGAAAGTGTGTTACATGTTAAAGAATGACCACAGATGTAAAATTCTACTGTTTATGGGCAAACGTGTGCAGAACTGACTGATCGAAACACCTGCTACAACACAACCAGAAGGCCTTATACTATTATGACCTCTTTGAGAAGGTACACTACATCTGCCAAGGAAGCCATGTCTGTACATATATTTGCATCTGTCCAGCTTCTAGGAATCACTAATTGTACTTTAAACTGTCTAGGATGTACTTAAAAGTCTTCAAATCTAGCATGGGCGGAGACGAGGGTACGTAGGTTCAGACTGTAAGACATACGTTAGTGAATACTTGATGAGAAAGCAGATATTGGAGCAGGTCAACATCAGGGAATCAGTAATACAATTAGTAGTACAACGTTTCGATCCGGAGATCTTCATCAGTTGTGTCACAACTGATGAAGATTTCCGGATCGAAACTCTTGTATTGTATTACCGATTCCCTGCTGTGACCTGCTCCAATATCTGCTTTCACATCAACCTAATGCGCAGCAGTGAACCTTTACAGTAGGGAATACTTGTTATTACTCAAACTACAGACCCACACCCACCAACCCAGGCAGAGACACCCACACACACGCACAGAGAGACAAACACACACACACGAATGCACAGTCACAATGCGTAACAAATATTCTAGTGCCATTAACTGTTGTGAATGCAAACCTTTCACCAGGCTTCAGATTCTCAAACACGCATCTACAGAGTGCATGCCTCCTTGTTGGTTACCCACTGTACAAGTTGACCAGCAAATGTACACAAGGGTCTTGACTATGGTCACCTAAGGGATTTTGTTCTACTTATATAATTACATGCACTTAGGGTTAGGACCAGGGTATTG
This sequence comes from Ianthella basta, assembly GCA_964019415.1. Taxonomy (NCBI): domain Eukaryota; kingdom Metazoa; phylum Porifera; class Demospongiae; order Verongiida; family Ianthellidae; genus Ianthella; species Ianthella basta. The sequence continues at coordinate 10,833,379 of OZ025870.1, read as the reverse complement.
AAATCCATGCAGCCAGCATTGTACTGCATAGAAAAGGCAAGCTACAATCTGCAAGCGAGCTGCTCAGTGGCTTCAATAATTGTATGGGACAATCTGCGTATGTGTGCTTTTCGAGGTATATAAGTATTTTACAGGAACCTCAGGCAACTTGCAGCTTGCAGTCAGTTTCCAAATTATGGGTACTAGTCGTTTCCTACCTAGGATAGGTTATGAACCCAAATACACAACTATCATGTGACACAGCCCGTAACCTAGATCACGACTACCCTCAGTTGCTAAAGATGCAAGATTGACTGATGAAGTCAACAGGCAATCTTGCAATCAGTTCCCAAACCATGGGTAGTCGTTGCCTAGGATAAGAACCAAAGTACACAACTATATTATACTAATTTGTGACACAATTCGTAACCTGCAGCTTACCCACGTAAAGACTGTTAGGTAGAAACTGTTGTGAGAACATACAGTAGTGAATACTTGTTGTTACTCGTACTCCACTACAAACCCACATCCACCCACACCCACACACATCACTCACACACACTAATGCACACACACACACACATGCACACACATGCACACATGTGCGCTAACACATCCACACACATCCATGTATGCCTGCATGAGCACACACTCACACACACATGCACATGCTCTCTCTCTCTCTCTCTCTCTCTCTCACACACACACACACACACACACACACACACACATGCTGACATACATGAATGCACAGTCACGATTAATGTACAATGAATAGTCTACATTATGAACTGCTCCCCTTACCATGTATGCTACAGTCATATGCCTTAGTAAATTTGTGTTCATTTTGGCTGTGGTCTTGTACACAGCAAATCTGTTGACCCTGGATACATAAGTCAACTTGTAACCAATGGAAACACAAAGATTATACACTAGTGTGATGAAACATATGTACTGAAGTTGTAGATGAGATAATAAACAGAGATGTAGCAGCCATTTTGGTTTTGCAGTTACAAGCGACTGCGCTATACTCTAATCTGTCAGGACTAGGGCTAGCGCTTCAGGTCTGAAACATAGTTGGCAAGAATCCATCAGGGCAGACAGAACACTGGCTGGTATGAAGATGAGGGAATCCCTTCCCAACGGCCTCTCGCTATTTCTTGCATGTGGCACATTCAGCCTGCACCTGATGACATGTTGAACTGACAGACTAGCCACCTAACCTTTGAAGGCAAAGTGACAAATACAGAATGTAGGCATGATGTTCATGTGGCAGAACTATAGTGCATGTTAGTGAAACAATGTACTGATATAATATTGTAGGAATGCACGCATTTTCACATATCCATTTAGAAACACAATAACACCAAATATTCATAATTATGCACTTTTGCACAGTAGCTACAGCTGGTTAGTGAATTCAAGAGTAAAATGTTAATAGTATGTGCCATAATCCGAACTTAAGTATGTTTATGGAAGCATAAGTATTACGTGCCTGTTCTTCATGGCTTTGTCATAACTACATGGAGCATCTTCACTGTCTGATGAAACTTTGCCTCCCTAAGCAAGTCATCCTCGTACTTGTCCTTACAGCTCTGTAAAGCTTCTTCATTGATGGCTTCACGGTCTAACTCTCCATGCAACAGACCAAAGAAGTACTCAACGAGATTATTGACACTCCAAGTGAGGCCTAGGACATGTGGCCTGTCCTTGACTTCCATGCATGTGACATCAAAACCATGGGATGATGCTAGCTCTTGGTATTGGTCACAAGTCAGGAACTCCATTCTTTTGCAAAAAACCTTACGAATAAAGTCAGGACCAAACAGTTCATTCATGCAGTGATTTGCAGATGGAGGGAATTCATATAGTGGAGCGCCATTACCTGTTGTAAATGCAAACCTTCCTCCAGATTTTAGATTCTCATACACGCGTCTAAAGAGTGCCTCCTTGTCATGTATCCAGTGTATAACTTGATTGGCAAATACAAGATCATATGGGCCCTCTGGATACGTTGCATCATTACCGCTCACATACTCAATGTTGTCTCTAGCGTACTTCTCTTGAGCGAGTTTCAGCCTCTCTTCATCGGGGTCAACAGCGATGACTTTTCCTTCTGGTCCCACACACTCAGACAGGACAGCAGCTAGAGAACCTGTTCCACAGCCCAAGTCAAGAACTCTGCAACCACTGTTCGGAGACAGTTGCTGGATAAACTGGTAGCCACTGTTCCTTTGAAAACTGGATGTTTCACTGTAGCGCTTTGCAGATTGTATCTTGGACATGCCTGTCTTTCTCTTCAGTAACTTTCTTCTCGTGGCGATTTCTGACAACTAGGTACAGTAAGTAAGAGTGATTGAGCAGTCAGCAGAATCTACTTCCTTTCTGTCTATTGGTGAGAATAGCTGATAACCTTGGATACTTTCTGTTACGCACAAGTAGGTGAACCCAAAGGAATGCTCGATTTCCAAATTATCGCATTCCACAAGGTTGAACTCGTACATCAAAGGCTCACCTGTGTGCTTGTAAATCACGTGCACATTTAGACCAATTAGACCTCATGACATTTGCACGTGACCTTGCACTTCGTGTACGTCTGAATCCCCCAGACGCCTTTTGGGCAGCATTGAACCATTATTTTGTATAGTTGTCCAAATTACTACTGGGGATTTTGATGTCCACTGAGCATTGATTGATTGATTGATTGATTGATTTGTCCAAATGTGAGTCACGATAGACAGCTAGTTTTGTAGCCAACCGACAAAGACTATCGTGGTTGGAATGTCTTCCTCCGTCCAACTACTTTCTTGCTACAGTATATGCTCACTCAAGAATCATTACCATGCTCTTCAGCAAAGTGACAGTAGCATGAAACCAAACGTTACATAGCCAGCATTAGCATAGCATATACAGGTCGCTAACACAAAGAGTACAAACAATCGAAAGTGTGTTACATGTTAAAGAATGACCACAGATGTAAAATTCTACTGTTTATGGGCAAACGTGTGCAAAACTGACTGATCGAAACACCTGCTACAACACAACCAGAAGGCCTTATACACATATGACCTCTTTGAGAAGGTACACTACATCTGCCAAGGAAGCCACGTCTGTACATATATTTGCATCTGTCCAGCTTCTAGGAATCACTAATTGTACTTTAAACTGTCTAGGATGTGCTTAAAAGTCTTCAAATGTAGCATGGGCGGAGACGAGGGTACGTAGGTTCAGACTGTTGTGAAGACATACATTAGTGAATACTTGATGAGAAAGCAGATATTGGAGCAGGTCACAGCAGGGAATCAGTAATACAATTAGTAGTACAACGTTTCGATCTGGAGATCTTCATCAGTTGTGTCACAACTGATGAAGATCTCCGGATCGAAACTCTTGTATTGTATTAACGATTCCCTGCTGTGACCTGCTCCAATATCTGCTTTCTCATCAACCTAATACGCAGCAATGAACCTTTACAGTAGTGAATACTTGTGTTTTACTCAAACTACAGACCCACACCCACCAACCCAGACAGAGACACCCACACACGCACAGAGAGACAAACACACACACACGAATGCACAGTCACAATGTATAATGAATAGTCTAGTGCCATTAACTGTTGTGAATGCAAACCTTCCACCAGGCTTCAGATTCGCAAACACGCATCTACAGAGTGCATGCCTCCTTGTTGGTTACCCACTGTACAAGTTGACCAGCAAATGCACACAAGGGCCTTGACTATGGTCACCTAAGAGATTGTGTTCTACTTATATAATTACAGTACATGCATTTAGGGTTAGGGCCAGGGTATTGAAATCCATGCAGCCAGCATTGTACTGCATATAAAAGGCAAGCTACAATCTGCAAGCGAGCTGCTCAGTGGCTTCAATAATTGTATGGGACAATCTGCGTATGTGTGCTTTTCGAGGTATATAAGTATTTTACAGGAACCTCAGGCAACTTGCAGCTTGCATTCAGTTTCCAAATTATGGGTACTAGTCGTTTCCTACCTAGGATAGGTTATGAACCCAAATACACAACTATCATGTGACACAGCCCGTAACCTAGATCACGACTACCCTCAGTTGCTAAAGATGCAAGATTGACTGATGAAGTCAACAGGCAATCTTGCAATCAGTTCCCAAACCATGGGTAGTCGTTGCCTAGGATAAGAACCAAAGTACACAACTATATTATACTAATTTGTGACACAATTCGTAACCTGCAGCTTACCCACGTAAAGACTGTTAGGTAGAAACTGTTGTGAGAACATACAGTAGTGAATACTTGTTGCTACTCGTACTCCACTACAAACCCACACCCACCCACACCCACACACATCACTCACACACACTAATGCACACACACACACACATGCACACACATGCACACATGTGCGCTAACACATCCACACACATCCATGTATGCCTGCATGAGCACACACTCACACACACATGCACATGCTCTCTCTCTCTCTCTCTCTCTCTCACACACACACACACACACACACACACACACATGCTGACATACATGAATGCACAGTCACGATTAATGTACAATGAATAGTCTACATTATGAACTGCTCCCCTTACCATGTATGCTACAGTCATATGCCTTAGTAAATTTGTGTTCATTTGGCTGTGGTCTTGTACACAGCAAATCTGTTGACCCTGGATACATAAGTCAACTTGTAACCAATGGAAACACAAAGATTATACACTAGTGTGATGAAACATATGTACTGAAGTTGTAGATGAGATAGAAAACAGAGATGTAGCAGCCATTTTGGTTTTGCAGTTACAAGCGACTGCGCTATACTCTAATCTGTCAGGACTAGGGCTAGCGCTTCAGGTCTGAAACATAGTTGGCAAGAATCCATCAGGGCAGACAGAACACTGGCTGGTATGAAGATGAGGGAATCCCTTCCCAACGGCCTCTCGCTATTTCTTGCATGTGGCACATTCAGCCTGCACCTGATGACATGTTGAACTGACAGACTAGCCACCTAACCTTTGAAGGCAAAGTGACAAATACAGAATGTAGGCATGATGTTCATGTGGCAGAACTATAGTGCATGTTAGTGAAACAATGTACTGATATAATATTGTAGGAATGCACGCATTTTCACATACCCATTTAGAAACACAATAACACCAAATATTCATAATTATGCACTTTTGCACAGTAGCTACAGCTGGTTAGTGAATTCAAGAGTAAAATGTTAATAGTATGTGCCATAATCCGAACTTAAGTATGTTTATGGAAGCATAAGTATTACGTGCCTGTTCTTCATGGCTTTGTCATAACTACATGGAGCATCTTCACTGTCTGATGAAACTTTGCCTCCCTAAGCAAGTCATCCTCGTACTTGTCCTTACAGCTCTGTAAAGCTTCTTCATTGATGGCTTCACGGTCTAACTCTCCATGCAACAGACCAAAGAAGTACTCAACGAGATTATTGACACTCCAAGTGAGGCCTAGGACATGTGGCCTGTCCTTGACTTCCATGCATGTGACATCAAAACCATGGGATGATGCTAGCTCTTGGTATTGGTCACAAGTCAGGAACTCCATTCTTTTGCAAAAAACCTTACGAATAAAGTCAGGACCAAACAGTTCATTCATGCAGTGATTTGCAGATGGAGGGAATTCATATAGTGGAGCGCCATTACCTGTTGTAAATGCAAACCTTCCTCCAGATTTTAGATTCTCATACACGCGTCTAAAGAGTGCCTCCTTGTCATGTATCCAGTGTATAACTTGATTGGCAAATACAAGATCATATGGGCCCTCTGGATACGTTGCATCATTACCGCTCACATACTCAATGTTGTCTCTAGCGTACTTCTCTTGAGCGAGTTTCAGCCTCTCTTCATCGGGGTCAACAGCGATGACTTTTCCTTCTGGTCCCACACACTCAGACAGGACAGCAGCTAGAGAACCTGTTCCACAGCCCAAGTCAAGAACTCTGCAACCACTGTTCGGAGACAGTTGCTGGATAAACTGGTAGCCACTGTTCCTTTGAAAACTGGATGTTTCACTGTAGCGCTTTGCAGATTGTATCTTGGACATGCCTGTCTTTCTCTTCAGTAACTTTCTTCTCGTGGCGATTTCTGACAACTAGGTACAGTAAGTAAGAGTGATTGAGCAGTCAGCAGAATCTACTTCCTTTCTGTCTATTGGTGAGAATAGCTGATAACCTTGGATACTTTCTGTTACGCACAAGTAGGTGAACCCAAAGGAATGCTCGATTTCCAAATTATCGCATTCCACAAGGTTGAACTCGTACATCAAAGGCTCACCTGTGTGCTTGTAAATCACGTGCACATTTAGACCAATTAGACCTCATGACATTTGCACGTGACCTTGCACTTCGTGTACGTCTGAATCCCCCAGACGCCTTTTGGGCAGCATTGAACCATTATTTTGTATAGTTGTCCAAATTACTACTGGGGATTTTGATGTCCACTGAGCATTGATTGATTGATTGATTGATTGATTTGTCCAAATGTGAGTCACGATAGACAGCTAGTTTTGTAGCCAACCGACAAAGACTATCGTGGTTGGAATGTCTTCCTCCGTCCAACTACTTTCTTGCTACAGTATATGCTCACTCAAGAATCATTACCATGCTCTTCAGCAAAGTGACAGTAGCATAAAACCAAACCTTACTTAGCCAGCATTAGCATAGCACATACAGGTCGCTAACACAAAGAGTACAAACAATAGAAAGTGTGTTACATGTTAAAGAATGACCACAGATGTAAAATTCTACTGTTTATGGGCAAACATGTGCAGAACTGACTGATCGAAACACCTGCTACAACACAACCAGAAGGCCTTATACACATATGACCTCTTTGAGAAGGTACACTACATCTGCCAAGGAAGCCATGTCTGTACATATATTTGCATCTGTCCAGCTTCTAGGAATCACTAATTGTACTTTAAACTGTCTAGGATGTACTTAAAAGTCTTCAAATCTAGCATGGGCGGAGACGAGGGTACGTAGGTTCAGACTGTAAGACATACGTTAGTGAATACTTGATGAGAAAGCAGATATTGGAGCAGGTCACAGCAGGGAATCAGTAATACAATTAGTAATACAACGTTTCGATCCGGAGATCTTCATCAGTTGTGTCACAACTGATGAAGATCTCCGGATCGAAATGTCTTGTATTGTATTACTGATTCCCTGCTGTGACCTGCTCCAATATCTGCTTTCTCATCAACCTAATATGCAGCAGTGAACCTTTACAGTAGTGAATACTTGTTGTTTTACTCAAACTACAGACCCACACCCACCAACCCAGGCACAGACACCCACACACACAGAGAGACAAACACCCACACACACGAATGCACAGTCACAATGTGTAACGAATAGTCAAGTGCCATTAACTGTTGTGAATGCAAACCTTTCACCAGGCTTCAGATTCTCAAACATGCCTCTACAGAGTGCATGCCTCCTTGTTGGTTACCCACTGTACAAGTTGACCAGCAAATTTACACAAGGGCCTTGACTATGGTCACCTAAGAGATTGTGTTCTACTTATATAATTACTGTACATGCACTTAGGGTTAGGACCAGGGTATTGAAATCCATGCAGCCAGCATTGTACTGCATATAAAAGGCAAGCTACAATCTGCAAGCGAGCTGCTCAGTGGCATCAATTGTATGGGACAATCTGCGTATGTGTGTTTTTCGAGGTATATAAGTATTTTACAGGAACCTCAGGCAACTTGCAGCTTGCAGTCAGTTTCCAAATCATGGGTACTAGTCGTTTCCTATCTAGGATAGGTTATGAACCCAAATGCACAACTATCATGTGACACAGCCTGTAACCTAGATGACAACTACCCTCAGTTGCTAAAGATGCAAGATTGACAGATGAAGTCAACAGGCAATCTTGCAATCAGTTCCCAAACCATGGGTATATAGTCGTTGCCTAGGATAAGAACCAAAGTACACAACTATATTTTGTTATATGAGGAAGCCATACATCAAAGCAAGCTGCAGTGGTCTAATTTCGCATAACGCCACTGTTTACACTTTCACACCTCATAACACACTGCGTCGAGGGGGGCTCTTATTGGTTCACCCAATCACTTTCCACCCTTAAACAAACGTTTTGTTTACTGCTTTAGCAAAATGCCTTTGATATTCATCACCTTGTGAACTTTCTCATGAACATTGGCTCTGAAATGATGAGTGCTTGGCACTTGGAAGCATGGTCATTAACATAAATGTATGCCTAGCACACGTGTATTTTTATGGCAGTGACATGTAATTGTGCATGTAATGTCTTTAGTGATAGAGAAACCAACATTCCCTTTTCCAAGTTCACTTTATGGATGAAATTGAAGGTAGGTCTTGCCATTCCCAAGTTCTCCAGTCGTATAAATCCTAGTACACTCTCTAAAAAGAAAGTTCTCCCTTCATACGCTGCTTGCAGGACTTCTAATCATATGCCCTAGTGCCGACTCAAGCGGCGCCGACGTTTTATTCAGTACGAGAGGCCGCTGACAGCCTTTTCCTTGCGACGCTTCTCGCCTTTCGCCTTGTGCTCCGAGAAAAGTGTGTTCTCTGGTTTCTATAGTTACTTCTGTCAGGTTCGTTCAGTAAATTCATTCGACAGCGAACGAATTCAAGCGCTAATCCCTGCTGTTTGAATCGTAACAAGTCAGTTATAACTAGTACATACTAATTTGTGACACAATCCGTAACCTCCAGCTTACCCACGTGAAGAATGTTAGGTAGAAACTGTTGTGAGAACATACAGTAGTGAATACTTGTTGCTACTCGTACTCCACTACAGACCCACACCCACCCACACCCACACACATCACTCACACACACTAATGCACACACACACACATGCGCACACACACACATATGTACACACATGCAGACATGTGCGCTCACACATCCACACACATCCACGTATGCCTGCGCGCGCACACACTCACACACACATGCACATGCTCTCTCTCTCTCTCTCTCTCACACACACACACACACACACACACAAACGCAAACACACACACACACACACACATGCACACACACAGACACACACTGCACCAACAGCATCAGTTACCAGAGTTGTAGAAGATCTTGTTAACTTGCAATAACAGCTTACTTAACATAGTTTAACAGAGTTGTAAGTTAACAGACTTACTCAACACTGTTAACGCAAGTAATGAATGTATAATCATATTCATAATATCAATATTGATATTCACAGTGCCATATACAAACTGTACAAATGTACTGTAGGTTTCAGGCTAAGAATATAATTAATGTTTTGGAAATCACTTCAGCCTAGAGCAAGATGAAGGATTGCCCATTGCTCCTATCTTGGCTTGCATGCTGCAAGATGAATAAACACTTCTCTTTGCACATACTCCCAGGCAATAGCTACCTTCCAACCATTCCAAAGTAAGTGGGCTGTATCTGCTGTACGTGTCATGCCTCTTCACTATCAGTTTCCCGTAAGAAAATGCCCTTCATTCTGTTCTCATGCCTGCCTCCTCATGCTATGTACTGTGTATACTATACTAGGGCATACTTTAGAAATGCTAGAAGCTGGCAAACACCGGTACACAGTGCAGAAAGATTTAAGTTAAGAAACTGACACTTAGTAGATGCTGTGCAAGTTACAATGCACTTTTAAATAGCCTTGTACTTTTATATTGGTGAACAGCCTAGTGGGTACATATGTATATAGCTATGTAGTCTAGCTAGCTTGGAAGCAGGCCTGGCAAGTTACCACATATATAGCGTCTGTGTGCCTACTCGCTGTGGCTTGCAGTGATGAAAGCTCTTTTGACCCTTAGCATAGTGATCCAGTGCAGTAGTGAAAGCTATAAAGCAGCCAAACGGCCAAATAACTTGCAATTGTCAATTGTTGTGCGAACCTGCATGCCTCTTGACCCCCTGGGCTCATTTTTGCCTCAGTGTCGTGCAAGCATTTCCCAAGTAGCACGGATATACATACATCATCGTACTGCATGTAAGGACCTGCACATGCAGTGCAACTATGGCTGCATATATACCTGAGAAGCAATATAGCTATATACCTCATGCACAACCATTCCAAAGTAAGTGGGCTGCATCTGCTGTCATGCCTTTTTACTGTCAGCTTACTGTACACAAAATGCCCTCCATTCTGTTCTCACGCCTGTAAATGGCTTGCATGCCTCACGTACACCATAGCTAGAGCAGTACTAACAACATACAAATGTATATATCTATATATTAATGTGCTTGTTCGACCGTCCGTCCGTCCGTCCGACCGAGTAGATTAACACTTCTCCCGCAGTGTGCGTGCGTGCGATCCACGTGAAACTCCGGATTATTACGGGGCGACGTATGGAGAGTGTCATAAGGGGGTAGACTGAAGAGGAGTCGCTGGGCCCGAGGAGAGGGCCGCAAGAATTCCCTCCTTTAGGGAATAAGACGCCATGTTTTTCGCGGGCTACACTACAGGCAATGAAGGAGCGCCAGTTGTGTAGAAGCCCGCAGAAGGCGGGTTCTTCCATATTATAATGTGAAAAGGAGAAAACAAAAGGAAAGGGAGAGGGAGGCAGAGAGGAGCAGGAGGAGGAGGGAGGAGCAGCAAGATGCTGACAGGGAGAGGGAGGCAGAGAGGGGCAGGAGGAGGAGGGAGGAGCAGCAAGATGCTGACAGGGAGAGGGAGGCGGAGAGGAGCAGGAGGAGGAGGGAGGAGCAGCAAGATGCTGACAGGGAGAGGGAGGCGGAGAGGAGCAGGAGGAGGAGGGAGGAGCAGCAAGAAGCTGACAGGGAGAGGGAGGCAGAGAGGAGCAGGAGGAGGAGGGAGGAGCAGCAAGATGCTGACCAGAGAAGGATAAGTGCAAGGGTGAGGCAGCAACAGAGAAGAGCTATTACACCAGCTGTTACTGGGAGTGGCAAAGTCTACCTGGGGCCCATGACTACAGTGTGTCACCATTGGAAACACCATCATAGAAGTGCTGTGGGAGGAGCACTGTCGTGGGATCACTGTCGTTGGAGGGCCATCGCCACTGTGTGGCGGGTACTCGCTAGTTATATATTATTACACCTCACATGCAGTATATTCTCATTCTACTATATGCACACAAATATATGTATGGCAGTATAGTAGCTTAATTCATGAGCTTTCATGCATGTAGTGACTGCTGCATTCTAGTTTTGCATTCTAGTACTAATTCTTCAACTCATTCTGTAGCCTGCAGACGTCAGCAATGTACATGATTTGAGTATGCATGCACACGCATACGCAGAAGCACACATGACACCTTCCTGAAGTCTATACATGCATGCATGGTGTGCATATAGGCAGCTGAATGTCCACTGTTTGATTCATGCCTAGGAGTATGTGCAATAAGAAGTGTTTATTCATTGTGCAGCATGCAAGCCAAAATAGGAGCAATGGGCAATCCTTCATCTTGCTCCATGCTGAAGTGATTTCCAAAACATTTATTATATTCCTGGCCTGAAACCTACAGTACATTTGTACAGTTTGTATATGGCACCGTGAATATCAATATTGATATTACGAGTATGATTATACATTCATTACTTGCGTTAACAGTGTTGAGTAAGTCTGATAACTTACAACTCTGTTAAACCATGTTAAGTAAGCTGTTATTGCAAGTTAACAAGATCTTTTACAACTCTGGTAACCAACGCAGTTGGTGCAGTGACACACAAACACACACACACACACACACACACACACACACACACACACACACACACACACATGCACGCGCACGTACACACGCACACAGACATACTGACATACATGAATGCACAGTCACAATTAATGTACAATGAATAGTCTACGTTGTGAACTGCTCCACTTACCAAGTATGCTACAGTCATATGCCTTAGTAAATTTGTGTTCATTTGGCTGTGGTCTTGTACACAGCAAATCTGTTGACCCTGGATACATAAGTCAACTTGTATCCAACGGAAACACAAAGATTATACACTAGTGTGATGAAACATATGTAGTGTAGTTGCAGATGAAATAATAAACAGAGATGTTTGCAGTTACAAGCGACTGCGCTACTCTAATCTGTCAGGATTAGGGCTAGCGCTCCAGGTCTGAATCATAGTTGGCAAGAAGCCATCAGGGCAGACAGGACACTGACTGGTATGAGGATTAGAGAATCCCTTCCCAACGGCCTCTCGCTATTTCGTGCATGAGGCACATTCAGCCTGCACCTGACAGACTAGCCACCTAACCTTTGAAGGCAAAGCAGCAAATACAGAATGTAGGCATAATGTTCATGTGGCAGAACTATAGTGTGTGTTAGTGAAACAATAGTACTGATATAAATATTGTAGGAATGCATGAATTTTCCCATAGCCATTTAGAAACCCAATAACATTGAATATTCATAATTATGCCCTTCTGTACAGTAGCTATAGCTGGTTAGTGAACCCAAGAAAAGAAATGTTAATAATATGTGCCGTAATCCGAACTGAAGTATGTTTATGGAAGTATAATTATTATACTTGATGTACGTGCCTGTTCTTCATGGCTTTGTCATAACTACATGCAGCATCTTCACTGTCTGATGAAACTTTGCCTCCCTAAGCAAGTCATCCTCGTACTTGTCCTTACAGTTCTGTAAAGCTTCTTCATTGATGGCTTCACAGTCTAACTCTCCATGCAACAGACCAAAGAAGTACTCAACGAGATTATTGACACTCCAAGTGAGGCCTAGGACATGTGGCCTGTCCTTGACTTCCATGCATGTGACATCAAAACCATGGGATGATGCTAGCTCTTGGTATTGGTCACAAGTCAGGAACTCCATTCTTTTGCAAAAAACCTTACGAATAAAGTCAGGACCGAACAGTTCATTCATGCAGTGATTTGCAGATGGAGGGAATTCATATAGTGGAGCGCCATTACCTGTTGTAAATGCAAACCTTCCTCCAGATTTCAGGTTCTCATACACACGTCTAAAGAGTGCCTCCTTGTCATGTATCCAGTGTACAACTTGATTGGCAAATACAAGATCATATGGGCCCTCTGGATACGTTGCGTCATTACCGCTCACATACTGAATGTTGTCTATAGCGTACTTCTCTTTCGCTAGTTTCAGCCTCTCTTCATCGGGGTCAACAGCAATGATGTTTCCTTCTGGTCCTACACACTCAGATAGGACAGCAGCTAGAGAACCTGTTCCACAGCCCAAGTCAAGAACTCTGCAACCGCGGTTTGGAGACAGTTGCTGGATAAACTGGTAACCACTGTTCCTTTGGAAGCTGGATGTTTCACCGTAGCACTTTGCGGATTGTATCTTGGACATGCCTGTCTTTCTCTTCAGTAACTTTTTTTATGTGATGATTTCTGACAGGTCAGTGGGAGTGATTGAATACTCAACAGAATCTACTCACTGTCTATTGGTGAGAAGAGCTGACATCCTTACTTTTTGTCAAATGTGAACCCAAAGGAATGCTGGATTTCTCGCATCCCAGCCATAACAAAGGGTTAACCTCCTACGTCGAAGGCTCACCTGTGTGCATGTATATCATGCACACCTTTAAACATATTTGGCTTCTTGACATTTGCATGTGACCTTTTCATTTAACAAAATTCATATTTTATCACCTTCGACTTAAGCTTGAGAGCCTGTTCCACAGCCCAAGTCAGGAACTCTGCAACCACAGTTTGGAGACATTTGCTGAATAAATTGGTAACCACCATTCCTTTGAAAACTGGATGTTTCACTGTAGCATTTTGCAGATTGTATCTTGGACATTCCTGTCTTTCTCTTCAGTAACTTTCTTCGTGTGACAATTTCTGACAGGTAAGTAGGAGTGATTGAGCACTCAACAGAATCTACTCACTGTCTGACTATTGGTGAGAAGAGCCGGTAACCTTCAATACTTTCTGTTACACACAAGTAGGTGAACCCAAAGGAATGCTGGATTACCCCGCATCCTGGCCATAACACATGGTTGACCTCCTACATTAAGCCTCAACTGTGTGCATGTATATCATGATTGCCATTTGCATGTGACCTTTAAATTTAACAAACTTCATAGCTTATGACTTGCTCTTGGAATCATTCCTAAGTCACTTGGAGTCATGTGATGGTTCATAAACCGTTACTTTGTGATTTCCAATATGGTTAGCAAGGTGAAAGTGACTGAGTACTCAATAGGGTAACCTTATAAGGTCCGAGACAAACTCTAATATGCTGTGTTTCATCATCCGCTGACATATAAGGGGGTGTTGTCTCGCACCCAGACCCACATGCACAAGCACTGGGCTGTCGTCCTGAACGTGGGCATATATGGTAATGTACACTGCAACCAGACTGATGACTGGCGACTGCATACGAGTATACTGCAAGCACGGCACAGCAGAGTAATCTTGAACATAGCTGAAGGATTTGCCATTGTTAGACTCTAACACGATGAACATGTCTTTCCAAGTACGACTCCTTAGGACCTACACATGGCAACTGTCTGAAGTGATTGCGCTCGATCTACTATAGCAGAGCTTCCTGACTTTCTCGTACGGTACTACTGCATGCCTTTACTTCTGACAATGAAGTCAGTGTTGGTAGTGCACGCCCTTCACTGGACCTTACAGATGCTGCACCCATACAATCGGTTGAAGAGCTATTGGCCGAAATGGCAAATGGGGGAACGGCCAAATAGCGTGACATCGCTATATTAGTTTCGCTGCTTGCCATTACGTTATGCCATTAACAATTTCACCTTATTCACCTTTGGGCAGCCATTCTTAAAACAACTGTACTATTATGTAGCTCTTTCAGCTGCACCATATGTCACAGTGCCCTAACTGACTTGCAGTTTCTAGCTGCGCTGCAAATGGCTGTCCAGCAGTCAATACGGAAGGAATTGTTGGGTTGAGCAGAATGTGGTATATACTGTTACACACATACCAACAATTAAAGGTTACTAGTTCTACTTCAAAGGGTTGTGGGGTGAGAAACTCTGATGCGTTAAGGACTAGCACACAAAATGGCGTGATAATTTATGCATATATATACAATGTATTGCGATTTCTTCCCCCTTGTACAACATAGTTGCAGCTTTTGCTGCTTTCTTGGAATGGAATAGTAGCCAAGAGTTGAGAGCTATAGGCGAAACAATCACTCTGAAAAGGGTACCCAAACTTAAGCCATTTTCAACACCAAAAGAAAATATGGCGATAAAATCATAAACAAATGGGACTAAATTTTGCACCCTTTGTGTTACTACATTGTGTTATCTATTGTGACGTAGGTGCTTCTCTGTAGGACTCACCGGCGCTGAGAACAGGCCAAAACGCTGCTGAACAGAAGCATTCTTCAGCGCGAAAATTGCCTCTCTAAAAGCTACCATAGCCTCTACAAACAAGCACATTGGCCAAAACTTGTGATTCCCAGTGCTCGATAGCATGATGATTGCAAAAGGAGCAAAGAACTATTCTTTCAGGTTCTTCTCCGTATATGACTCGTTTCCAATTCACTTAGTAGTTTGTATAGCTATCCACTGTATAAACAATGGGGCAGAACCCTTACAGGAAGACCCCACAGCTGCTGGCCAGTCTTTAAGAGCCTGAGATATAATTTCTTGCATGAGGCACATTCAGCCTGCACCTGATGACATGTTGAACTGGCAGACTAGCCACCTTACCTTTGAAGGCAAAGCGGCAAATACAGAATGTAGGCATGATGTTCATGTGGCAGAACTATAGTGCGTGTTAGTGAAACAATGTACTGATATAATATTGTAGGAATGCATGAATTTTTCCATAGCCATTTAGAAACACAATAACATTGTATATTCATAATTATACGCTTTTGCATAGTAGCTACAGCTGGTTAGTGAATTCAAGAAAAGAAATGTTAATAATATGTGCCGTAATCCCAACTTAAGTATGTTTATGGAAGCATAAGTATTATACTTGATGTACGTGCCTTTTCTTCATGGCTTTGTCATAACGACATGGAGCAGCTTCACTGTCTGATGAAACTTTGCCTCCCTAAGCAAGTCATCCTCGTACTTGTCCTTACAGCTCTTTAAAGCTCCTTCACTGATGGCTTCACGGTCCAACTCTCCATGCAGCAAAGCAAAGAAGAACTCGATGAGATTATTGACAGTCCCAGTGAGATAACCAGGCACATCCTTGTCTTCCATGCATGTAACATCAAAACCATGGGATGATGCAAGCTCTTGGTATTGGTCACAAGTCAGGAACTCCATTCTTTTGCAAAGAACCTTGCTAATAAAGTCAGGACCAAACAGTTCATTCATGCAGTGATTTGCAGATGGAGGGAGGTGATTAAGTGGAGCGCCATTTGCTGTTATAAACGCAAACCTTCCTCCTGACTTCAGGTTATCATACACACGTCTAAAGAGTGCCTCCTTGTTGTGTATCCAGTGTACAACTTGATTGGCAAATACAAGGTCATATGGGCCCTCTGGATATGTTGCATCATCACCGCTCACATACTCAATATTGTCATTAGCATAATTCTCTTTCGCGAGTTTCAGCCTCTCTCCATCGGGGTCAACAGCGATGACTTTTCCTTCTGGTCCCACACACTCAGATATGACGGCAGTTAGAGAGCCTGTTCCACAGCCCAAGTCAAGAACTCTGCAGCCACTGTTAGGAGACAGTTGCTGGATGAACTGGTAACCACTGTTCCTTTGAAAACTGGATGTTTCACTGTAGCACTTGGCAGATTGTATCTTGGACATGCCTGTCTTTCTCTTCAGTAGCTTTCTTCGCGTGACGATTTCTGACAGGTAAGTAGGAGTGATTTAGTACTCAACGGAATCTACTTACTGTCTGTCTATTGGTAAGAAGAGTTGGTAACCTTCAGAACTTTCTGTTACGCACAAGTAGGTGAACCCAAAGGAATGCTGGATTTCTGGTATCGCATTCCACAAGGTTGAACTCCTACATCAAAGGCTCACCTGTGTGCTTGTAAATCACATGCACACTTAGACCAATTAGATCTTATGACATTTGCATGTGACCTTGTCCTTTGTGTATGCTCTAAATCCCCTAGACACCTTTTGGGCAGCATTGAACCATTACTTTGTATAGTTGTCCAAATGTGAGTCACGATAGACAGCTAGTTTTGTAGCCGACCGACAAAGACTATCGTGGTTGAAATGACTTCCTCTGTCCAACTACTTTCTTGCTACAGTATATGCTCACTCAAGAATCATTACCATGCCCTTCAGCTAAGTGACAGTAGCATGAAACCAAACGTTACATAGCCAGCATCAGCATAGCATATACTGGTCGCTAACACAAAGAGTACAAAGAAAAGAAAGTGTGTTACATGTTAGAGAATGACCACTGATGTAAAATTCTACTTTTTGTGGGCAAACGTGTGCAGAACTGACTGATCAAAACACCTTATGCTACAACACAACCAGAAGGCCTTATACTATCATAACCTCTTTTAAGAGGTGCACTACATGTGCCAAGGAAGCCATGCCTGCACATGTGTATGCATCTGTCCAGCTTCAGGGAATCACTACTATGTGGGCGTATACCTTAAACTGTCTAGATGTTCTTAAAAGTCTTCAAATCTAGCATGGGCGGAGAGGAGGTTAGGTATAGATGTTGTGAGGACATACATTAGGGACTACTTAAGCTTGTTGTTACTCATACTCCACTACAGACCCACACCCACCAGCCCACACACAGACACCCACACACACACACGCACAGAGAGACAAACACACACACACAAATGCACAGTCACAATGTATATCAAATAGTCTATGTTATGAACTGCTCTACTTACCATGTATGCTACAGTCATACGCAGTATATTTGTGTTCATTTGGCTGTGGTCTTGTCCACAGCAAATCTGTTGTCAACTTGTAACCAATGGAAGCACTAAGATTATACACTAGTGTGATGAAACATACGTACTGTAGTTACAGATGAAATAATAAACAGAGATGTAGCAGCCATTTTGTTTTTGCAGTTACAAGCGACTGCGCTACTCTAACCTGTCAGGACTAGGGCTAGCGCTCCAGGTCTGAAACATAGTTGGCAAGAATCCATCAGGGCAGACAGGACACTGACTAGTATGTGGACGAGGGAATCCCTTTCCAAGGGCCTCTCACTATTTCTTGCATGAGGCACATTCAGCCTGCACCTGATGACATGTTAAACTGGCAGACTAGCCACCTAACCTTTGAAGGCAAAGCCACAAATACAGAATGTAGGCATGATGTTCATGTGGCAGAACTATAGTGCGTGTTAGTGAAATGATATGAATATTGTAGAAATGCATGCATTTTCACATACCCATATAGAAACAAAATATCACCAAATATTTATACGCACTTTTGCACAGTAGCTACAGCTGGTTAGTGAATTCAAGAAAAGAAATGTTAATAATATGTGCCATAATCCGAACTTAAGTATGTTTATGGAAGCATAAGTATTAGGCTTGATGTACGTGCCTGTTCTTCATGGCTTTGTCATAACTACATGGAGCAGCTTCACTGTCTGATGAAACTTTGCCTCCCTAAGCAAGTCATCCTCGTACTTGTCCTTACAGCTCTGTAAAGCTTCTTCGTTGATGGCTTCACGGTCCAACTCTCCATGCAGCAAAGCAAAGAAGAACTCGATGAGATTATTGACAGTCCCAGTAAGATAACCAGACACATCCTTGTCTTCCATACATGTAACATCAAAACCATGGGATGATGCTAGCTCTTGGTATTGGTCACAAGTCAGGAACTCCATTCTTTTGCAAAAAACCTTGCTAAGAAAGTCAGGACCGAACAGTTCATTCATGCAGTGATTTGCAGATGGAGGGAGGTGATTTAGTGGAGCGCCATTTGCTGTTATAAACGCAAACCTTCCTCCAGATTTCAGGTTCTCATACACACGTCTAAAGAGTGCCTCCTTGTCGTGTATCCAGTGTACAACTTGATTTGAAAATACAAGATCGTACGGGCCGTCTGGATACGTTGTATCATTACCGTTTACATACTGAATGTTATCTCTAGCATAATTCTCTTTCGCGAGTTTCAGCCTCTCTCCATCAGGGTCAACAGCGATGACTTTTCCTTCTGTTCCTACGCACTCAGACAAGACGGCAGCAAGAGAGCCTGTTCCGCAGCCCAAGTCAAGAACTCTACATCCACAGCCTGGAGATAGTTGCTGGATAAACTGGTAACCGCTGTTCCTTTGAAAGCTAGATGTTTCCCCGTAGCACTTTGCTGATTGTATCTTGGACATGCCTGTCTTTCTCTTCAGTAACTTTCTTCACGTGATGTTTTCTGACAGGTCAATAGGAGTGACTTAGTACTCAACGGAATCTACTCACTGTCTGTTGGTGAGAAGAGCTGACAACCTTACTTTTATTTACCTATGTGAACCCAAAGGAATGCTGGATTTCCCATGTCCCATAGCAAATGGTTGACCTCCTACATCAAGTAGCTTTATTCATCTTTGGACAATCAAGCACAATAGGAAACACTTGACAATTCAATGCAACGTTTCCTCCATCACGGGATTCATCAGGCATACAAAGCTGATTGTATGCGTGGCGAAGCCCATGGCACTTCCAGTGTGAAAACCAGGCACATCCTTGTTTTCCATATATGTAACGTGAATCCATGGGAAGATGCTAGCTCTCAGTATTGAATGAAGTAGCAATACAAAACAGTTTTGTATGCCTGAGGAAGCACGTGATACTTCTGGTGAGACAACCAGGCACATCCTTGTTTTCCATAAAATGTCATGCAACAGCAAATTCATGGGACAATGCTAGCTCTTGATATAGTCTTGTACCCTACCCTGTCCGCTGGTCACCATTTTATTCCAGCTTCCCAGAATCTGGAAAGACTGCTACAAAAACCCTTGCACGGGTCCTCATCTGACATGGACCCATTAGGGTCTTTGTGACATCATTTGTGGTCAGATGAATAGCATTGGCGTAAGAAAAAATGGTGAACGGGCAGGCTGGCGCAGCAGGAACAAGTGCGCTAGAAGGGCTATCATTGTCCACGGCTCTACTTTTAACCTAAGGATTGAACAAACGTTCCTTACAATCGTGGATCGTCTGGAAATTGCCAGTTCTTTGCTCCTGTCATTCTTGACTGCCTGCCGTAGCTCCACACAGCTTGTTACAATGTTCAGGTTACATTTCGAATGATTTAAGGTCCTGCTTTGAATAGGGCCAAACCTTTGACACCATAAACTTCCTGTGTGGCCTCATTCCTTTGAGCAAGGATCACTCTTCTGTACGTTTACGCAATATTTTGCCCCAATGTTTGATGAATAGTGAGATAAGGGGTCTGTTTGACTCCACCCCCGTGTAACAGTTATGGATGCAGTCTTTTCCTGACATGGGAGGCAGCGAATAAAATGGCTGCCATCGGACAGGTTCAGGTATGAGACTACTCTTGGTATTGGCCTGACAAGAAACATCAAGGGTTTCATCAGGCATACATAACAGTTCTGTATGCCTGACGAAGCCCGTGATGGGCTAGACATTGCATTGAATTGTCAAGTGTTTCCTGGTGTGCTTGATCGTCCGAAGAAGAATCAAGCTATTATATACTCAGCATGCCTAATGACTTTCACAACACTCCTACATGAAAGGCTCACCTGTGTGCATGTATGTCACGAATTCCTTTAAACCAGGGCCGTAGGAAGCAGTAGGGGTTGTAGAGCTTTTGCCTTACCATGCTTTTGGGCTGGGCACAGAAAGAAAATGAATCACAGTAACTGTTACAATTAGCTTATTAACGATTACAGAGCTATCTACCCAAAGAGCATAGCATGCAAATGCTTTTAAGTACTCTTAATGACAAGGCTATGCCAAGTACCTTATAAAGATATTCAAAAACCTTTTGGAGTGCTCTTGAACATCAGAAGCCTTTCTCTAAGAAGAATCACATTATTACATACGTAGCTAGATGGCGGCCATTTAAAACTTATCTGTTTATCACCATTTGGCATATGAGCCCATGTAGCTAGTTGCTAGTTGTTGTCATGGTCATGCACATAAGGTGTTATTTGCACTCAGATCTAAAGGCAGCCTTACATTCAATGCTAATGGTGCAACAATTGCACTAGTCTATTGCGTAGTGCTTCGAATCTCTTCCACATACACTGTCTGCTTTAACATGACTGTTATAGCTACTGTTATTGAGCAGTGGTGCATATATATGCAGCACTTGGGATTCCTAGTAGATTTGGAAGAAATCCACAAGTGTTTCAAGAACAAATGCTGGACAATGGAGATGTGAACAACTGGTGACCATGCTTTCGATGACAAACCAAAAATTAGAGCTAGACCTGTCTCTTCAGCTATCGCAGAAGACATCTACTGCACAAGTGTCTGTTAGGCAGTCTAAATGCCAGACTTGGAAGTTGACAGGGTTCTGACAAGTGGAAGACGGGTGCATCTCCCTTACTGTTGTTGGCGGATGAGGGAATCTCACTACTTCTTGAGGTACAATCAGACCCAATGCAGACATGCAACGGGCTACAGCTGGCAGGCTGGCCACCTCCTGTAAAGGCAAAGGTAACAAGTGCAGAACATTTTTGAGGTGTCAATCAGGAATGGGATGTATTTCTATAGTATGCTAACGTATTATAGAAGTGTAAATTGGTGAGATATTTTGTCCTCACTGATCTTCGTCAGTCATAATACTGTAATTTGTGACTGGCAAAGACCTTTGAGATCAAAACCTGTCTCACCAAAATACTCTCCTCTGCTACGTGACTGCTCAAGGACGTACAAGCCCATGCATCCCATTTGAATGCCGTAGCATGTGCCTCTATGCCACACGCGCATCACTGTGATCATCTATACTCAGCAGCAGAAGCATTAGTGAATTAGGTGACAGTTATATCCACCATATTGTTAATACTGATTAATACATGGTTATATGGTCCAGGAGTAATACATTAATTTTATTCACACACACTCATTCATAGACACATGAACACAATAATTACTAGTAGCATACACAACTACAGCTGGTTACCAGTCACACTATATACTATGCTAATGGAAATATGTATAGTGGAAGTACAATGTTGATAAGAATCAGGTCTTCATGGCTTGGACAAGACTACAGGCCGCAACTTCACTTTCCAATGAAGCTCACCTCCCTACGCATGGCATCCTCGTACTTGTCCCTACACTACTGTAACAGCTGTTTACAGCTTCTTCAGTAACAGTTTCACAGTCACTAAAGAACTCTCAATGAAAGAAACCAAAGAAGAACTCAATGACATTCGACGACAATCGACAGTCCCATACAGTGAGATGACTAGGAGCATCCTTCTCTTCCATACCTGTAACAGTGAAATCATGCATGGGACAATGCTAGCTCTCGGTATTCGTCACATGTCAGGAAAGTCATTTTTTGCGCAAATAATCTTGCTAACGTAGTCAGTACCGAACAGTTCATCCATGCAGTAATTTATAGGTAGTAGGAATTTATGCAGCATGTGGAACACCATTGCTATTATGAAACCAATGCAAACCTTTCTCCACACTTCAGCTTCTCTGACACAGTTGTTCAATTCTTTCATTGTTCAGTAGCCGATACAGACCTCTAGCCCATACTGTCTGTCTATACTTCTTCGTTCACTATGTATGTCTGCATGGCTGCTTGTAGGGGACTAATATAACTAGAAGATATACTACACTGAATGCAGTGGCTTTGACAGGCTGCGTATCATTCATCTTTCCTTGCCGGAAGTCAAGCAACAGGAGTAGTTGAACATGCTCATGAGGTGTGTGTGTGTGTGTGTGTGTGTGTGTGTGTGTGTGTGTGTGTGTGTGTGTGTGTGTGTGTGTGTGTGTGTGTGGTGTGTGTGTGTGTATGTGTGTGTGTGTGTGTGTGTGTGTGTGTGTGTGTGTGTGTGTGTGTGTGTGTGTGTGTGTGTGTGTGTGTGTGTGTCTGACCTTGAAGCTAAATGTAGCTACACCAGAGCCATTGCTTAAAATTTGCATAAAATTTCACCGAAAAATATATAGTGGTGGCCATTTTCATATAATGCTACACTATTATTGCTCACGTGGTTTGAAAACCATTTAAAATATACACTGTCTCTTGACAAATTTGTGCTAAAATCATTTTGGAAGGCCCAGTGCTCATATCTAACAAAAGAGTTATTGCAACTTTAATTGGTTTTTCCCATTCACTGTCACTACACCCTTCCTTCACTTCAGATTCTAGCACTGACATCATGTAACACAAAGATAGGAAGATAGTCACCACAAAGGGTTTGAGTGCCTTTGAGAGTTAATTAAATACGCTGAGAGGACTCCCAAGCTCACTTCACTTTCCAGCACTGATTTCACATACTTACCGTAATTAAATAGGTGAAACTCATAATCATAGCTCAGAGAAGCTGAGCAAGGAAGAAGCTCAAGGAAAGGATAGCAGCCAGAGAGTATAGGGATTCGAAATGACAAGGACATGAGTCAAAACAAGTGTTATAGTTGCAAAGTAGCATTATAGTTAATGAGTTATTTGTTGGAAGCAGACACACTTGAGAGGAAGTCTTATGACACAATGTTTACTAATAATTGCACTGGCTTACTGAAATACCATGCTAATCATCATCAATATACGTACGTATATGTGTGCGTGCGTGTGTGTGTGTGTGTGTGTGTGTGTGTGTGTGTGTGTGTGTGTGTGTGTGTGTGTGTGTGTGTGTTGTCACCACAAAGATGGCAGACAAGCTATTTGAGTCAAGATGGAATAGGCACATCCACTGAATGCATGTGAATCACATGTACAGCATATGTTGTTGGTATATATTGATTCACATGCATTCACAGAGATATCTCTGTGCTTCATAAGGCTCATTCAGACCTGTACGTACCTGGCAACAGCTATACCCAGCAGGCTACTGAGTGTAAGTCAACTTGTCTACAATGACAGAGTATTGCAAATCTGACCAGCATTGTACTGCTTGGGAAAGGCATGCTATCTTTCTTTATCTTTAATATATTTAATCTTTTCCAGTCTGTGCGTTCGTTCGTTCGTTCGTTTGCTTGTGCGTGGCATTAAAGACGGGCATTTGATTGGACGACGCAATGACGTAACCGAAAACATGGCCGCTCTGGCAGTGTGCATGTGGCATGTGCCTCGCAGCCAGCCGTCTCTTAGACACTCCCCGCTCCTCAGTTTGGGTCTCCCAGGCGCGGCGCGCAGTTGCGCAGATGTTTACTGTTATTTTATGGTGCGAAGGAACTGCTCTGACTATTGGTACGTGGGTATTTTAACTATTTATGTTTCGTTATTAGGATACTTTAGCTGTCAGCGCTCCGGGCTACTGAAAGCCCTTACTCTATGGCGAAGTAAGCTATTGGGCAGAAAGCTTGCTTGACTTCGGTACTGCCGTATTGGCTAAGGAAAGACATGACCAAGCAATACTTTTAACATGGTGTAGGCGTAGCTATATGTATATGTGCATGCAATTGCATGACAATGCAAACAAGATCAGCACTATACCAGCGCTATACCAGTGTCACCCAGCTGCTATCCACCAAATAGTAATGGATGGCCTGTGTGTGTGTGTGTGTGTGTGTGTGTGTGTGTGTGTGTGTGTGTGTGTGTGTGTGTGTGTGTGTGTGTGTGTGTGTGTGTGTGTGTGTGTGTGTGTGTGTGTGTGTGCGTGTGTGTGTGTGTGTGTGTGTGTGTGTATGCAAGTGTGCAGGTGAATGTGATGCACTCGTAATATAATATGGTATAATTCCTATATATATAGTAGCGTCAATGACCAAATATATAATAATGGTACAGTATATGTATATATATACACTGCACGTTGCAGTGTGTCCCAGCGTACTAGGTAACAGCATCTCCGTCCTTCATAAGGCTCATTCAGGTCTGTACCTGACAACAGCTATACCAGCAGGCTAGCTGGCTTACCGGTAAACGAAAGGTGACATGTACAGAATCTAGTTACAATGTTATCGCAGAAGAGGTATTAGTGAAATAAAACATTAGCACAAATCGGGGAAAAATACACGTACACACATTCAAAGACATAGCAACACTGGTACGTTTAGCATATTATAGCTATACAGCTAGTTAACAGTCGAATAAAAGCAAAGGATAGAAGTATGTTAGAAAGTTGTACCATAAAAGCAAAGTTCAATGTGTTGTAATACGTACACAGCCATTCAGAAACACCCTAACACTAACACTTAAGCACATACATGGCTATAAAGTGAGTTACTCAGACATTCTATACCAAATTATGAGTAGTTACAGTCGATAGGTGTCAGTTCTTCATGGCTTGGCCAGAACTACATGCAACAGATTTCTAGTCTTCAGATGAGCTTCTGCCTCACAGTACAAGTCATTGTCGTACTTGTTCCTGCAATTTTGAATAGTCTCTTCACTGATTGCCTCTCGGTCTAATTCTCCATGCAGCAAACCAAACAGAAAGCCGATAAGATCGTCGACGCTCCCAATGTAATAGCCAGGCACGTCCTTGTCCTCCATGTAAGTAACGACAAAGCCATGGGACTCTGCTAGTTCTTGGAACTGTTCGCAGGTGAGGAAAGTCATGCTTCTGTGATAAATCTTATGGAGAAAGTCAGGTCCAAATAACTCCGCTGTGCAGTTGTTCACAGCTGGTGGCCAGTCAGGAGCGCCATTGCCTGTTACGAATGCAAATCGCCCTCCAGGCTTCAGATTCTGATACACACGTTCAAACAGTGCATCCTTGTCTTTGACCCAGTGCACAACTTGATTGGAAAATATAAGATCATATGGGCCCTCTGGATACGTTGCATCATTACCGCTCACATACTCAATGTTGTCTCTAGCATAATTCTCTTGAGCGAGTTTCAGCCTCTCTCCATCAGGGTCAACAGCGATGACTTTTCCTTCTGTTCCTACACACTCAGACAAGACGGCAGCAAGAGGGCCTGTTCCACAGCCCAAGTCAAGAACTCTACATCCACGGCCTGGAGACAACTCCTGGATAAACTGGTAACCGCTGTTCCTTTGAAAGCTGGATGTTTCCCCGTAGCACTTTGCAGACTGTGTCTTGGACATTCCTGGCTTTTCTTCAGTAATTTTCTACACGTGATGATTTTGGACAATTAAGTGAGAGTGACTGAGTACTCATTCTACTGTGTATTTATAGGGGATGGGAAGCGCAGAACTATGATTCTGTTTCCTCTTCCTCTTACATCATCATTCCCTGCTAATTTTGTTACTTCCTCATTACTAGCCCAAGTATTCCCCCCATGCCACAGGAATGTTTTACTTCCTTTTTACCTAAATAGTGGTTGACCACATGATTGTACATCAAAGGCCCAGCTATGCATATACCTTTTATACAGTAATATGCACATAATAACATTACTATATATGATCGTATGAGTTGTGCAAGAACCTGTAAGTGACCACAGTCATGTCTGTTACAATGCCTGTGGTCTCCTAAGGAGGCTTTGTCTTATATACGTTCTCTGAAGCAGCCTATCTTGTTCCTACTTCTTTCATTGCTAGCAGTGTAACTTGCACTGGTACATACATTGTGCTTAACTCTGCCACAGACACTAACCACTTTAACATGTTAATGTTACCTAAGTATATAGTAGTTGTTCTAACTTTAGGTCATTTTTGTTCTATGTAATAGTTAAATGCTGACCAAGGGGTGTCTCTGAAATTTAGAGCACGAGGCACGAGGGCGAGCGCGGCCGAGTGCCAAGTGGTCTAAATCTTCAGAGACACCGATTGATCAGCATTTAAGTGTTATAGATCCCAAATGATTGGGTAAGGAGCAGGCAGCGAATCAGTTTACGTACTCGTCCTTGCATCATCACGCGTCTACTGGAAGTAGTTAGCTACTCCTCAATGGCGGAGAAAATATCGTGTGATTCAGGTCTAAAGTTGGGTTGTTCATCTCGCAGCGGATGTTTCCTACAGGTCGGCAGTGGATGCGGCACATCAGCTAAGCGTAAGCTTACTCACTGTCAGCCACATCAGCCACAGCATTTCCAGAGCCATGTACGTAGCTACCAAAGCCTGTTCCCCGCTTAGCTTGTAACCAGCTG
Source organism: Ianthella basta (assembly GCA_964019415.1). Lineage (NCBI taxonomy): Eukaryota > Metazoa > Porifera > Demospongiae > Verongiida > Ianthellidae > Ianthella > Ianthella basta. Next base: position 10,806,328 of record OZ025870.1, on the reverse strand, counting down.
CATTTCCAATTTCTTGGCTCTGGTTCGTAGCCGGATTGTTGCTGTACCCTATTTATCGACGAAACAAGTAAGCCGGGCGACCTGTGCATCGTATCGTATGTTATGGCGCCACAATTGTTATCTCAGCTGCAGTTCTTTTCAGCTGCAGGGATCTACGGGATTTAGACACCTGGTATCTAAATAGTTTAGATCCCGTGCAAAATACAAGAGAAAGTCTACGAGTTTTAGAAACATCGCTTAGAACGCCCGTTACGGGATCTATTGTACAAAAGTGCACAATGTAACAAGAAACCAGTACATAATGAAAGTTGTACAAGAGACATCAGTTGCCACGCATGGCCAGCAAATATAGGTTTAACATGTTGTCGCTCAGCAGATGGTGTCATATGTACGTACATGTGTGCACAAATGGACGTATGCATGCGTGGTACACTTATAGTTATATGTATGTATGTATATGCAACTAGCACAAGCTATAAATCTAGCTTGCACAATTAACCTGGGAGAGATCAGTCAGTGACAGGTATACCTATTGTATGAGACAATGCAACTTTGCACTTTGGAGCTATCATAACGGGTTGCATTTGTATAGGCACCAATACTGGTGTAGTTGGTAGGTTAGGCATAATACCCAGTGATAAACCTTTAATGGGGTGAGATGAAGTGAGAAACATTAATTTGTTTTGTTACCTCACCCTCTGACATTTTCCAAAAATGGGGAAACTGACACACTGAGCAATGTAACATGGACTATGCCACCCATAACCCTTTACAGCTAGGGCACTGACTGAAGTGAGCAAGTATTTCATTTGGGTGCCACCCCCATAAATGATTGTTAGCTTAAAATACTTATCGACAACATGTAGGTAGAAAGCATTAATCCAATTCATGTGCATGCATACCTAGTACTGTTTGGATACACTGTAAGGTGCAGTATATGTATACCATTTGTTGTTGCCACTACTAGGAATCATTATTGGCTCATCACGCTCACCTGAATACTTGCATACACACACACACACACACACGGTTTACTGGAACCAGACCTACAGCTACGTGAATGCTCATCTGATTCAATGCTCCATAAGTCTGCATCACATTCACCTGCACACTGCATACACACACGCATACATGCATGTACACACACACATGCACTCACTGTGTGTCCTATACATTGCTACATGCCGCATCACTGACTGACCTCTCCAAGGTTGTGCAAGGGAAGCTTAATAAATTATAGCATGCCTTTCCCAAGCAGTACAATGCTGGTCAGATTTGCAATACTCTGTCATTGTAGACAAGTTGACTTACACTCAGTAGCCTGCTGGGTATAGCTGTTGCCAGGTACGTACAGGTCTGAATGAGCCTTATGAAGCACAGAGATATCTCTGTGAATGCATGTGAATCAATATATACCAACAACATATGCTGTACATGTGATTCACATGCATTCAGTGGATGTGCCTATTCCATCTTGACTCAAATAGCTTGTCTGCCATTTTTGTGGTGACAACACACACACACACGTGCGCGCACATATGCATACACACACATATGCACATGCATGCACACACACACACACACACACACACACACACACACACACACACACACACACACACACACACACACACACACACACACACACACACGACACACACACACACTATATATATATATACGTATGTATATTGATGATTAGCATGGTATTTCAGTAAGCCGGCCAGTGCCATTATTAGTAAACATTGTGTCATAAGACTTCTCTCTCAAGTGTGTCTGCATTAAACAGTTAACTCATTAACTACAACGCCACACTGCAACAATACAATACTCGTTTTGGCTCATGTGCTTGTCATTTCAGATCCCTATACTCTCTGGCTGCTATTCCTTCCTCTCTTTCCTTGCCCGTCTGCTCCCGGCTATGATTACGGGCTTCATGAGTGCTTAGCTACCTATTGTGTTACACATGTAGCATCAGTGCTGGAATAAGAAGTGAGGGAAGGGTGCAGAGACGGCAGGACATTACAGCAGGGTCTTGTGGCTCAATTGGGAAAACAAGGGAAGCGGTGCTGGAATTTGAAGTGATTTTGGGAAGCCTCTCTACCTGTTAATCTCAAAGGCTCTCAAACCCTTCAATTTGTACACATGTGTTATATACATGGTGTCAGTGCTGGAATCTGAAGTGAGGTAAGGGTGCAGAGACAGCAGGACATTACAGCATGGTCTGGTGGCTCGATTGGGAAAGCAGGAGAAGCAGTGCTGGAATGTGAAGTAATTTTGGGAAACCTCTCAACTTACTGCCAAAGGCTCTCAAAGCCTTCATTATTTCTGTTATATACATGATGTCAGTGCTTGAACCTGAAGTGAGGGAAAGGTGCAGAGACAGCAGGACATTACAGCAGGGTCTGTGACTCAATTGGGGAAGCAGGTTTATTGGGATATAGCCAGCTTCATGGCTGTTTTGAAGAGATAAAATTATGCAGAGTTTCAAGCCAAAGAGGTGCAGTTCCTTGTATGGAGCAGATTGCCACTGCGTTTTTAATAATTTTAAGCTGCATGGTCACTGTGACTTGAAGAGGATATAGCTGTAAGCAAATCAGAGGTTATCAGGCCTTTGATGTTGCAGTAAACGTCATAGGATAAGTGTTTGTCTATATTGGAGACAGGAAATGCTCTCAGACATAGAGGATATGACACACGCAGCAGTGCATGCACCTTCCTTAAGAGCAACAGTTACTACAATGACTAAGATGTACTAAGATGCATGCAGTGTGCATGCAGTGTTTCGCTACACAGCAGGCAAACAGGGTATACATTGCTACACTGTCTTCTGCCACATGGCTGGCACAGGCTCGATCTTTGGCATGCATGCATACAGGCAAAGAATCTGATCTTCCTTTGTATGGGAACTGGTTGTTCTATCTTTATGCATGCATTCAAAGGCAATGCAACGTGCATGCTGACGCCACGCATCTGCACAAACGTACAGTGTGTGGTACACTTACATATGTTATATACATAAAGTGAGGGCTTCTCAGCTGGCTCAGGCATCAGAAAGGGTTGGTTCTCCAATACCAGCTTCACAACAGGGTTGAAAACCTTGCCGACGTTTCGACCAGATGCTCTGGTCGTCTTCTTCGCCCTGAAGAAGACCAGAGCATCTGGTCGAAACGTTGGCAAGGTTTTCAACCCTGTTGTGAAGCTGGTATTGGAGAACCAACCCTTTCTGATGTTATATACATAGTTATGTATAATTAAAGTTGTGTATAATATATGCAGCTACCACATGCTGTACTGTAAGTCTAGCGTGCACAATTAACCTGGGAGAGATCAGTCAGTGACAGGTATACCTATTGTATGAGATATTGCTATTAACCTTGCACTTGTGGTTGGAGCTATCATAACAAGTTGCACTTACACCAACTACACCAACACTGGTGTAGTTGGTAGGTTAGGCATAATGCCCAGTGAGTACCATTCAATCTATTGTCTCGCAGTGGCCAACTGCAAAAGCAATTATCTCCCTTGTATGGTTCTTTTACCACATCAGTGCAAGGATAATTATATTTTCATTAACTTCCCTCACGTTAACTGTGACAGTTGAGTGGTAGCAACTGCACAGAGTCTACTGAACTAATTGCTTACCGGTAGCTACCTGAACTTGTGGTTGGAGCTATCATAACAGGTTGCACTTGTATGGCTGTTGTACCACATTGGTGCTACCCCCCCCCCCCCCCCCCCCCCCATCATTGCATTGATAATTATATTCTTCATTAACTTCTTTCACATAAACTGTGACAGTTGAGTGGGAGTGACTGAGTACTGTGTCTACTGTCCATTCATAGGTGACACAAAGTGAGAATCATTTGTTTTGTTGCCTCTCTGTCTGACCTCATTTTCCAAAAATGGGGAAGCAGACACACTGAGCGATGTAACATGGACTATGCCACCCATAACCTTTACAGCTAGGGCAGTGACTGAAGTGAGCAAGTATTTCATTTAGGTACCACCCCCATAAACTTCGTTAGCTTTGATTATTTATAGATTGCACGTAGGTAGGAACCTAAATGTACATTCATGTAATTCATCTATAGAGACACTGTGGTAACACAAAGTCATTTGTACTTTTTGGGTTTAGTAGTACATATACAGTAATTGTTTGATTGTTCATTTTTAAGGTATGTAGCTGCAGCTGTCTTCCTGTTAGCTGGCCTATGTTAGCTCATTCACAAGGGAGTGTGTGGACCCTGAAGTCTTTAGCGAGATCCTGAATCCAGAGAGAGACGGCGATAAAGCGATCCACATCTTGGGCTTCATTCCCTGCTCTCACCCCGGAGGCAGTCAGTTTGACGCGTGCTACTGGGTGGACAATATCCCCATGCATTCTGGCGATAGCTTTAAAATGTAAACCATGTGAACTCTGTGTCTGTGCAATGTCTAGCTATATTAAATTTTACAAGTACACATATTACTCCTTACCTTGAACCACTTAGGCCTACTTGTAATGGACGACCCCCGCTACTGGGGATTTTGATGTCCACTGAGCATTGATTGATTGATTGATTGATTCTGGCGATGGTTTTGGACCAGATTATAACTTGGAGCCCAACCTTCTTCCAGAATATCGCCTTGATTTGGACTCCGTGAACTCTGGGGTAAGTATAATACAGTCCCCTTCTCGCGCGTGTGTAAATGTGTGCAGATGTGGATATATAGCTATAGCTAGCCCCCACTCTACGAATCCCTTGCTCTCAATGACTATATTACACCTTTCCATTCCATTTCATTCCAGCCCAATCCATCAAGCTCTTCAAAAGATACACCTGCTAATATATGAGCAAATTCTAATACCACGTAGGAAATAAGGAAATAGCATGAACTGCTTACTACAATAGCTATACGCATAGGAGCCTGCAATATGATTGATATTGACTCCATCTAGAGACAGCATGTATACGTAACATATATATGACAAGGATTATATTGGATAACTGGCAGGAGTCATATATACTGGCTAAAGTGCAAATCATATATATACAGTGGAACCTGTGCAAGATGGTCACTGTGTTAGGCAGCCATCTCTCTAAAGCATGCAGCCAGCTTCCCTAGCCCCCAAATAAAGCTAAAGCATACAGTCTACCTCTGTACAGCAGCCGCCTCTCTATAAGGATCACTTAGAACACATATAGCCCCTACTACTACACATATTCACATGCTAGCACACATGTGCGAGACAGCACATGTACACTAATTCACACATGAATACACACACACATGCAAACACCCATGTGCGTACATGGCCACAAACATGCACTGTGGCACACACACACACACACACACACACACACACACACACACACACACACACACACACACACACACACACACCTTCCATTTGAGTACCCTATCCGCAGGGTCGTAGCGTGCAAGACCAACTAATCAGGAAAAACAAAAAGAGGTGAGTCAATTGCAGCTATATTGGTGTAATTAAATTGACACCCTCTCCACTGGCCATGCATGGGTGATCATGGCTACTCCAATGACTATTCCACACACAACAGATCATGTCACAGCTGTTGTTTGCACCGTGCTCTGGTCCTCATCCTCCATGCCTACTTGGTGCACTGGCTGTGGTGGTGTCCGCTGATATGGGGTGGTCTGTAGATGTGCATGATGGTCATATGTTATATATTAGATAGCTCACACACACATGCTCCTTTGGATAGCTATGTATTGTGTACATAATTATAGGGTATAACAGTAACATCATGGCACATGCCATGGGAGGGGTATAGATGTTGAAGCTTGCCTACCTCTCCTGGATTCCTCCAAGGTACTCCTTCGTCCATATGTTATTTGTACCAACTACACAGCATGAAAGGGAGTAATGCTTAGCATCAGTAATAATCTATCGAGCTAGATCCATCTTTCATGTAAGGGCATAACTGTGGGTCATTACTTCCATTTGCACCTTAACGTGAAAGTAGAGTCTAGCTTGATTAAATAAATAGACTAGCTATATCAGTCAGTACTGCTTTAGCAAAACTATAGCTGAAATTGATATTACCTTAGCATGTTATCTAAAACAACAAGTAACTAGAACTGGTTGCTATAGTCAGACAGTAGTGCTGTCTATGAAGGGATGGCGGTGGTTGTTGGTATGCTGTTATACAAACGAATGGTAGCCCCTAAGTGGTTGTCTTAGACAGCTTCCTGATGATGTCCTGGGGTTTCAGTAATCTGATTGTGTGCATTGTGTGCTTATGCATGGTTATGTAATCTTATCTGAATTGGCCAGGAAGCCGACAACTGTATCTACAACCGGGGCAGCCAACTGGCATCTTCCTCAGTTGACATTATTACCATATTTGGCCATTTCCTACATAGTTTAACTGATGTTACTTTCAAGGTGGTAGTAGGGGCTATTTTAAGAAATGAAAGGGTAAGGTTTCTTCTCTCCTGCTTGCAGTCAATCTTTGTTTATCCTTTCCAGTGTGAAAATGCAGCAGTCTCAACAGTCACCCTTCATGACAGTGTAGTGAAAGCACTACAAGGAAAGGGTCCAGTGCATCACATGATCCTCAGCCCAGCTTGCACCATGGCAACCACGCCAGTAGCTGAGTTCAGTGGAAAGTACGTCAATATTGTTCAGGTCTCTCTCTCACTGTGTGTGTGTGTGTGTGTGTGTGTGTGTGTGTGTGTGTGTGTGTGTGTGTGTGTGTGTGTGTGTGTGTGTGTGTGTGTGTGTGTATGTGTGTGTGTGTGTGTGTGTGTGTGTGTGTGTGTGTGTGTGTGTGTGTGTGTGTGTGTGTGTGTGCGTGCATGCGTGTGTGTGTGTGTGTGGTGTGTTTGACATGGGGTGTACGAAATGTATAGTGTATGAATGTGTGCTATGTGGGAGAAGGTATGAGGATTGAGCGGGCGTATTACCTGTATTACCTGTTTATCATGGTTATCATTGCTTTTAATTGTCTAAGGCAGTGCGCATGTGTGCCTTAAGTATTATTGACTGTCAGTATTGAGTGGGTGTCATTGTATTCATTATGTAATAGTTAAATGGCGACCAAGAGGTGCCTGCGCGATTTAGAGCACGAAGCTTGAGGGCGCGAAGCGCCCTAGTGCTGAGTGGTCTAAATCGCGTAGAGACACCAATTGGTCGCCATTTAAGTGGTATACGTAGATCCAAATCCCTTCGCTTACCCAATCATTTCACCTTCCTCTCGCTTCTTGATGGCGTATGCGTGAATTACGTCATATTACGATAATTATTGCCCCCGCAGAGTTCCCACAGATGGTTATATGGGATTTATAAACCCCTGCACTTTGCCAGCAACTTACTTTATGGGATTTATAAACCCCCACGCTCTGCACGCAACATACGATTATGGGATTTAGAATCACACGCAAAGCAGTTGGAATGCTTCTCAGAGATTTAGAACCATAATTTAGAGGCCCTTACCATGGCAACGGGATCTATTATTATTATTATATGTGTGCTGTGTGGGAGAAGGTATGAGGAATGAGTGGGTGTCGTTGCCTTCATTATTAGTTATAAACATGTCACAGCCCCTTCACCTTCTGTTCTTTCATGGTGCATGGTCAATTGACACAAGCCATCTGAGTGAGTGTAATTATATAAAATCGAGTCTCATGAAGCACTTTTAATCGTTCTCATCACTTCAAACAATATAGCACACCTTTAGCTTGAACAATAGGAGGGTCACTTTGTAATGCAATCATACAATAGTTGTAAGCTATTCTTTCTTTGGTTGTGGTTTCACTTATCTGTAGCTATGTATACTTTACAACCATTCCCAAGTAAGTGGGCTCCATCCGCTGTCATGCCTTTTCGCTTTCAGTTCCTATACGCAAAA
>OZ025870.1:10703454-10793454 GCA_964019415.1 Ianthella basta | reverse complement strand
CTGGTCCCCCAGTGAACTTCACCGGGGATTACGGAATCCCCTGCAAACATTGGGCATCTGGTGCCTCGGTGAACTTCACCGGGGAATACGGCATCCCCTGCAAACATTGGGCATCTGGTGCCCCAGTGAACTTCACCGGGGATTACGGAATCCCCTGCAAACATTGGGCATCTGGTGCCTCGGTGAACTTCACCGGGGAATACGGCATCCCCTGCAAACACTGGGCATCTGGTGCTCCATTGAACTTCACCGAGAAATACGGCATCCCCTGCAAATATAGGGCATCTGGTGCCCCACTGAACTTCACCAGGGAATACAGCATCCCCTGCAAACTATGGGCATCTGGTGCCCCAATGAACTTCACCAGGGAATACGGCATCCCCTGCAAACATTGGGCATCTGATGTCCCATTGAACTTCACCGGGGAATACGGCATCCCCTGCAAACATTAGGCATCTGATGCCCCATTGAACTTCACCAAGAAATACGGCATCCCCTGCAAACATTGGGCATCAGGTGCCTCAGTGAACTTCACCGGGGAATACGGCATCCCCTGCAAACATTGGGCATCTGATGCCTCACTGAACTTCACCGGGGAATATCCTGCCCATACAAGATTTTCCATCTAAGATGTTTGTCATTAACTTTTCATCTGGTCGTAATTTGCTGTGGTTTTTTTGGGTGTTCTCCTGCTGGCCTATGCTGCTGCTGCTTATGGCCATGTTCATGGCCTTCCAAATCAAATGCAATATCCGATCATTCTATAACCGATACAACAAGTCTCCCATTGTCAACCTCTCCTCTTTGCTAGCATTAATTGTAAACTTTGGTAGATTGTTGCTACCGTAACAGTTTCCCAACAACAGATCTTAAGTGGAGTTTGGTTTCGTGCTACTCATGTCAGTTTTGAAGGATGGAAGTTGGATGCTTCCTATGCCTGGTTTGATGTATCTACCAATGGTGAGCATGTGTGTGTGTGTGTGTGCGCGCGTGCGTGTGTGTATGTGTGTGTGGGGTGAGTGGGTGGGTGGGTGTACATGTGTGTGTGTGCATGTGCATGTATGTGTATTCGTGTGTGTGTAAGGAGGGGATGCACAGAGAGTGAGCAGGCTACAGTGACATTCTTTCAACAGTACTTATGTCATGCTGTATGTATGTAGATGTATGAACTGGTGCGAGAGAAATACACTGGAAAGAGCATCATTCGTCAGGAATCTACATCCTCTGTGGGCTGGACCAGCACTAACTTTAATCTAGACGGAGCCATTGCTTCAGTTCCACCAACCTCTTGAGCAGTAACTCCTAGCTTGGAGGAAACTCCTCGTCGAAGATCTTTGACAGGAGCTTCTTCTCCACCGCTGGGACACCCTTTCTCCTCATTAGGGAAGGGCAGCAAGAGGGTGACCTCTCGACCACTCACTACCTTGAAAGGAGAGAGCATGCCAGGGGAACCTAAACTACAATAACTACATAATTGATGACGAAGTGTATGAGCACTGCATGCATGGGCCTTATAAATGTAATTCCACAATGACATCAGCTCAAATTTGTTTCAAATCAAAGAGGACAGGTGCAGCTTCTTGCAACGGATCCGGATCACTGGCCAACTTACACGGTTCAATACCTATGTACCATCTTGGAATCCTGGGTCTGTGTGCGTATACCTGGCGTATACACATGCATATAGTTTAAAGTTTCTTGGGCATGGGTTGTATGGGAATGTATACTTTGAATAGAAAAATGCTATCTGAAGAAACGTTGTCGTTAGTATAATTCTAACATTAATGTAACATACGTATAATACGTCTCACAGGAAACCTAGCGCGCGAACACCGTGCCGTCTATCACACCGTATTCTACGAATACCGTGCGAAGACGGCCGCCGTGTAGCTAGCAAATACTGTTCTCGTCTTACCTACGTCTGCGTCATGTGGCCGATACGTGCGAAAGACGGGTAAGTTGACCGCACCGTCTACGCGTGGACTGCCAATCGTGAGTGTGCCCGTCTTGCACACGTCTGCGTTTGTCCCAGTTCCTGTTTCTTTCTTCTGATTCAGTGTCAAAATCGTTCGGGTTGCACTGATCGAGAAAATGGCCGGCGACAACGGAAACCGGGCTTTCGTTCAGTATTAAACAAATGCGACAAACTCCAGTAAGTAAGCATACATAAATGGTGGGATATAAACAAAATAAAGGTAAACTCAATAGTTATCAATTGTGATAAAGTAAAACATGGTAATTCAATGTAAAGATGACTAAATGATATATTAAATGTCTATTCTTCAAAGTTAAGTCCTGTCAGCTCACTAGTGTCCTCTTCCTCTAGGACTTGCTCTCCCGCTTCAGTTGTGGCCGTGGTCATAGAGGCCAGAGCCTCTGGATTAACAGCCCACTTTTTCACGGCCATTGGAGGGGGCTTTTCCGAGGGTAACCCCACTATTCTTTTCTTGCTGTGGAAGCCCTGAGCTTGTCTGAGGCCACTTCTCTGTCTCTCCATCCTAGCGTTCAATTTCTTGATTAAGTTGGTCAATTCTGTAAAAAGGGAAGAAATGTTCTGCAATTACAGTGACACATCATGATCAGTGTGGAATTGCTGTGGAATTTACGTGTTGAACGCCAAGATGGAGAGTGAACAATGAAGTTTTCCCCGTCTGAGTCTTCCTCAGACATGTAGTGAGGGCCAAGTGACTTCCATGCTCGCTTCTCAGCCTCGTACTTAAGGTGCTTCTCCCGTCTGTCATAGAGCTGTATATAATGCAAAGATGGAGTAAAGCTATCAAAGGCTGTAAACGGTAGTATGATATTGTGTCTCTAATATGCATGCATAGCAGCTTACTCTTCTTTTGCGGCAATACGATGTTGTGTTGGCCATGTTCTTTGCCACTTGTTCCCTGCGAGATGGCTGAGCATCTCAGTATACCCGGCGACAGGATTCAAAATATCTGTAGATTGCCACTGCATGAAAAGAATTGTGGAGAGTCGTAACCAAGTGCCAAATGCATGTCTTCAGTTAGATTAGCCTTCTCAATAACATGAACGTGCTAAATTACCTTTGATGCTGGCTGCACCTTGATCAGCAGCTCTGAAGGTGCTCAGTTGGTCAGCAAGTGAAGCTACCACTGCCTGGTTGTGCTCTGACTTATACCTACAAAGATAGGAAAGGCATTGTTTATGGTCCAAATGTATATCAATGATGTGAAATAGGGTGATATGTAGATACATACCCTTGCTCAGGATCAAACTGGACAGCAAGGACAGAGTGCAATTCCTTCACCTTTCTCTGCATATGCATAAGAAGAATGTGCCATATGTGATGTAATGAAGATTCTGTAGTGCCATTGACTTATGTAGTGTGAACACACAGGTGCATGCAGCAGACTTACAGATACAGTAGTAGACAGTCTCTGTCGTGATCTTGAAGCAGGCAGAGACTGAGAGTGGGATTCAGCCACAGCCATGGTGTTGGTGATCTCCTTCAGATGAGACTCCATTGCAGTTAATTGGCTGAAAATGGCATCCACCTGAGAACTGGTCTGTTCTTGCTGGCATCTCAACAACCTGTACTGATCCTCCTGCTCTACAGCAACAGACTGCATTGGCAAATGCGTCCTAGGAGTAGTGCCATCGGGAAATCGCAGGGTACACGTCATAGGTTCAGGGGGGGGTCGCTTGCAGCTGGGCATAAAAGCCATTAGAGGAGTAGCCAGTGTGCCTGTTGCTCATCTTCGTCTCGATAGCTAGCGACTTTCAAAAAGGGCGGGTTGACCATGTATGGTATACAGCAGTCACGTTCCACGTATTGCAAAATATGCGAAGATGGCGGAGATCCAGAGTACTACACATGATGCATATGGAACTAGTCCGCACTTCAAGAGCGTCTGTATCCGATGGAGCTCAGGCAGGGTTAATCACTTAGCGAAACAGCGCACACGGCAGAAAAGGTGACCTTGATACGCCAAAGGATTCTTCTCGGAGACACGAACCCCGAGTAAGACGGGTAGGTAGCTTATAGCTACGTAGCTCTTGTCAAGCGGACGAGTGATCTGTGAAAGTTAGGCAACCTGTCTTGGCCGTAGCTTGGCATGTGAAATGTAGGGATGCGACCATTGTTGGAATCTAAGTTCTTATAGAGACGACCCGAAGCTAAGTTATTATAGACAGCCCAAAGCTGAGTTGTTAGGGAAAAACCTGAGGCTAAGTTGTTAGCTAGAGAGACTGCCCGAATGTATGATGTTGCAGTCAGAAAATGCTCGTGTGCCTATTCTGATGGTGTGTGTGTGTGTGTGCGTGCGTGCGTGCGTGTGCGTGCGTGCGTGTGTGTGAACGTGGCAATGGCCGTTCAGTGCATTCTGAAGCTTTATGATGGAAGCATTGTCTGTGTTGTTGTCTCCGGCATGCAGCATGCTTGTCTCAGTGTTTGCATGTGGTATTGTCTTCAAGAAGAGATATGTTGCACTGATGATGGGCCAAATAGCCCGAAACGGGTGGTGTTCTCCTAGCTATTCTCCTATGCTAGCTGGGTATACATCAGCCGTCTGCAACTTCTCTGTTACTGTATATTATGTTCATGGGCACAAGGCATAAGGTGTCATACACAGTGCTCATGCTGTTTGGGAATTATTATGTATGCGGGTACATGTATGAGCCACTTTGACTGTCTCCATTCCTGTATGTGACTGTATGCATATATCATATGCCATACCTTGCTAACTTATCGATCAGTTGTAGGCACAGGGAGTATATGCCTGCAGTATTGCACCAGTGTGTAAATGAAGACCATTCAAGGATAAGGGGTAGTCATATGACTGACCTATTACAAAGGAAAGTCTATTCATGTGTTTGTCCTTCCTTTGAAGCATTGGCACCAGCCATTAGTCTCTCCACCCAAAGGGATCATTGCACCTGTAAGAGCATTCATATGGGATAGTGTGTGTAGGCTCTAGGGTTGCACATTAGTTCATGCCATCAATTACCTCCATATAAGGCTGTGCAGTGTCTGCACCCTCTGCAACTGTTGGCTATTTGGCTCTGATGCAAGAGAATTCATGAGTTCTGCAGCCTCTATGCATCAAGAACACACTATGCTTTAGTTATAATTAGCCACAACACTATCATCCCATACCCTGGCCTTAAGCTTATAATTAGAGAGAACTGCAGACAATCACATTCAATGTGACTGTTTCGCCCTAATAGGGGACTCATCAGTGCAGTGTACTCTCAACACAATTGTTGCCCAGCCATATAACATGCATATAATGTGAAGCATGGTGAGGTCTTGTTCTAGCCTGGGCCTTTAGCACAACTGACAATGCAACTGTGCACTTCAGGATCACTGTGTGTATGTAATTATTAAAAGAACATAATTACATATAACTATAATATTGATGAATCATGCACTTGCACCACCATCATAACATATATTTGTAGTTCAATTTCTAGGCATATTGCAGAGTGTGTTGAGTTTATTTGTGCATGAGCCGTGTGCATATGCTTGCTACTTCCACATGAGGTTAAGGGAAAGAATGGAATGTGTGTGTGTGTGTGTGTGTGTGTGTGTGTGTGTGTGTGTGTGTGTGTGTGTGTGTGTGTGTGTGTGTGTGTGTGTGTCCATGTGTGTGTGCGTGCGTGTGCTTGTATGCGTGGATGTGGGGGTGTGTGGGTGTGTGGGTGTGGGTGGGTGTGAGTGTATGCAGGTCACAGCAGCAGTGTAGCCAAGTGTAGGATGCTGACATCCAAACCATAATCAAATATGCAGTGGGATTACCATAACAACTGCCCAAAGGTCAGTGGGAGGAGTTGCCATTTTGGCTCCAAAACTGATGCTGAGACTCTGCTAAGATGGGAAAGCTAAGTTCTCTACGGAAGAGAAGAAACAAAAAGGAGTACAGAGCCAGACTTAAACTGGAGATTGAGGCAAGGGAAGGTGCTATCGCAGGCCTCAAAGTGAAGCTGCGAAAATCTATAGCAGAAATGAAATTAGCCAAAAGGTAAGCTGAAGCAATACCAGCACCAAGATACTTGGTGAATACATAATATGTATTCTTCTCAAACACAGAAAACTGGAGGATCAGCAGCTGGAACAGTGCTTGCGTAAAGACAAATTACAGCTCAGTAGGGTGCGTACTCCTTGTGCTAGGACGATGACAGTCGCAACTACGTATAAGCTACAATTGGATCAACTACAATCAATAGTGGTACCCAAGATACCAGTAGAAGAACTGCAGAAGACTTCATCTGTGATTCTAGGGGAGGGAAGTTTTGGAAAGTGTACAGCAGCCACCTACAAAGGTCACTATGTGGTTTGTGTGAAGAAAATGATGAAAGGTGTAACAGATGATACACACCTCCTAAAGGAAGCTAGAATCCTGTCCATTCTTAGCAGCCACTGATACATCTCGCATTGCTTTGGTGTGTGCCTTTCCGAGTTGATGTTAGTGACATCACTCCACACTGTTGATGGTAAATCCTTGGCATTAGATGAGGCAATGGAGAGCTGTGCAAAGGTGTTGGAGAAACAAAACGGAGTTAAGTTTCTCTACCAGGCGGCCACTGCACTTAGCTACATCCATAACAATGGCTATTTGCACAATGACATAAAAGGAAATAACATTATACTTGACGACACGCAATCTGGAGATGTTCAGGCATACCTGATTGATTTTGGCAAAGCATGCCACCAAACGAAGGGCAAACAGTACTACTTGTCAGCAGAAGAACGCAGGCAATATAGCATGAAACACCCTCACATAGCGCCGGATCTACGAGATGGCCTCATCACGCAATGTGTGCAAACAGACGTATTTGGAATTGGAAGGGTGATCAGCAAGATGTGCAAAACATGCAAAATACCTGCAGAATTGGATGAAATTGCTAGCCGCTGCTTGGCACCTGCAAGTAAAGACAGGCCAGGAATGAGTGAAGTCACACAAGCATTACATGCTAGATTATGAGGTGTACAATTACAAGAAGCTGCCATTGTGGCACATCCAGAGCAATAATTCTACTGCATGCATGCAGGTTTAGCTCTGTGGTCACTATACTATTGTCACAGTAGTTTCCAATATGTTGCATAAAAGTGTATAGGGCTGAGCCCTGCTTCGTGTGTACGGGGCTGATTGGACACTACTTTATACTTATGATTGGTGTCACGGGTCACCTGGCACTTCGTGTGTACGGGGCTGATTGGACACTATTTTATACTTATGATTGGTGTCACGGGTCGCTTGGCACTTCGTGTGTACGGGGCTGATTGGACACTATTTTATACTTATGATTGGTGTCACGGGTCACCTGGCACTTCGTGTGTACGGGGCTGATTGGACACTACTTTATACTTACAATTTTGTCACGGGGTCACCAATATATTACACAGCACTCATGTCAGAATAGGAAGTGACACACACCCATACGTAGGTGTATGTGTATGCTTTTTACAGCTTGGGTTTGATCAAGGCTGACTGACGTTGTACACTGGGAATTACATTGCTCTTTTAAATACGGCCCCTTCCCTTGCTCAGATTCCTCTGTTTACCATTCAAGAATACTCTCCTTCCGCGTGGAGACATAATCATCTGCAAGGAGCTGCATGGGTGTCTAGAATAGTAGCCTTCGGGCTAAAGGCCTTCCCAGTTCAGTAAATAAGATCTATCACACAATCAATAAATGAAGGAAGCCATTTATAGGCCAGCTGTCACATGCTATATAAAATGGCTACTCCAGCTGATGATATAATTATATGCGCATATGTGGGAGATTGTCATTACATATAATATGATATGGTTATAAAATTGTTTGGTATCTAAACTGCTAGTATAAGCTGAAAATTGTGCCTTGTACACAGCATATCAAACATGGAAAAACAGGGCACTTTT
Source organism: Ianthella basta (assembly GCA_964019415.1). Taxonomy (NCBI): domain Eukaryota; kingdom Metazoa; phylum Porifera; class Demospongiae; order Verongiida; family Ianthellidae; genus Ianthella; species Ianthella basta. The sequence continues at coordinate 10,785,583 of OZ025870.1, read as the reverse complement.
GTAGTGATAGCTACATAATACCTAGCTACTAGCTATTGCTTCATGTCAAAATTCATGAGCAAAGATAATATAGCTATAAAGATCATTACAAAACAGTAGAATTGAAAGGTAAAATATTCAAAACCACAACAGTATGTTCTACGTTATTGTCACCCAGTGGCATGGACAATGTGCCATGTGCGCAAATGCCTCTCAACCTCTGAAGAGGAAGAAAGGCACAGAATACCATGTCATTATCGTAATGAGGGTGGTGATCGTTATCCAACTGAGGTGGACATATGCATTCATCAGTCAGAGCAGCCTGTAAAATATACATAATATATATAAATGCATATAGCAATATGCATGCTATGTAGCTATAGCACTCATGCATACAATTGTGTAGAATCTACGTCTGCATGCCATCATATATAGCTAGGCATCTTTGACTAGTACTGTTGATTGTAGCACCCTGGCCTCTAGCTTGTTAATAATTCTACCAGTTAGGAGAGTCCGAAGGCATAATTGCATTGAATGGGACTGAAAAGATTTTGTTCCCACATGTGGAATGGCTTACAGAGAGTCAGCATACATCGAGTGTGTTCCCCTATGCATGTAATTACAGCGCAAGGACTGGTAACACCCTGCGTAGCTATGGCTACGGAACGCGCCCGCGCGGAGCGCAGCCCATTGTAGCCATACAGACCTTACCTGCGTAACAGACGTGTCCATTTCGTTAGAAGAATATTCGTCGTGGTAATCCTGAGCTCCAGTTTCACTGAAGGACGTCCCTTGGACGGCAGGCTGCTCAAACTGGGTCTGAATTTCAGGGCCTTCATCGTCAGAGCTATGGAGTTCGCGCTTGAGGGCACCAGCATTTGGGAGGGAGATCTGCTCACTGTCACTGCTAGCGCTACTGTTTTCTAAAGCCAGTAACTCTTGCAACGCACGCTCGGGATCTATTCGGTCTGCGCAGTCAAAGTTATTACGGCCACAACTGGTAAGCACGCAAGATACTATAGCTACGTAGCTGCGTATAGCGCACGGTATTCAGAAGGTATTCCTATATGTGGCTAATGATATCAATGATTCATACATCAACACCAATGAATACAATAGAAAGAACAGTCTAGCACATAGTCTGCTAATGGGCTGTCATGTAATTGGTCTTTCCACGTCTGCCACTTCGTCTGTCATGAAAGACGGTCTTTGGTATTCTCAGGTCTTCTTATCTAGGTTTTCCTGTGGATCTGTGCACTGCAATGCAATTGCAATCGACCCTCAAAAGGCTTGGCAAGTTCACTATCCATGGTGGTCACTATACTATGGCATTGGGACTGACGACAAGTGAGAGTATACGTGTTAGAGCTGTAAACGATATCGATATGCTTCAGCAGTTGCGACGCTTGCATCGGTGCTGCTTATAAAACATTACACGTTCGACTTGACTGCTTGGAGAGGTCTCTCGGGTGGGCGAATAATGGCAGGTGCGCTGTTGGCACTGGCCCTGTTGGCGGCAAGCGTTCCCGTCGGCCTGCCTATTAGCTCGTTCGCAAGGGAGTGTGTGGACCCTGAAGTCTTTAGCAAGAATGCCGAGAGAGACGACGATAAAACGATCCACATCTTGGGTTTCATTCCCTGCTCTCGCCCCGGAGGCAGTCAGTTTGACGCGTGCTACTGGGTGGACGATATCCCCATTCTGGCGATGGCTTTGGACCAGATTAACTTGGAACCCAACCTCCTTCCAGGATATCGTTTAGTATTGGACGCCGTGAAGTCGGGGGTAAGACGAAGTAATTCAGCATCAATCGTGTTTATGTGCATGCGCGTGCGTGTGCGCGCGCATATATTTCTGTGATCTAGATTCCCACTAATATAGAACGGGCTGGTTTCCTTGTACAATCATCCAAAGACGCTTATCTGTGACTCTCTCCCCTACTTAATTTGCTAGTTTTGTCGAAGCAAACAGGAGCGGCCAGATTGGCTGCATGATCATATTCCTCAATAGATTGACATTAAGACAGCATGGGGTTTATTACTATAATATGATCTATAGTAAAATAGTTTTATCTTATACTCTTTTCGGTCTTGCGTGCAATAACTATTTTCCATCAATCCTTTCCAGTGTGAAAATGCAGCAGTCTCAACAGTCACCCTTCATGACAGTGTAGTGAAAGCACTACAAGGAAAGGGTCCAGTGCATCACATGATCCTCGGCCCAGCTTGCACCATGGCAACCACGCCAGTAGCAGAGTTCAGTGGAAAGTACCTCAATATTGTTCAGGTCTCTCTCACACTGTGTGTGTGTGTGTGTGTGTGTGTGTGTGTGTGTGTGTGTGTGTGTGTGTGTATGTGTGTGTGTGTGTGTGTGCGTGTGTGTGGTGCATGTGTGTGTGTGTGTGTGTGTGTGTGTGTGTTTAAGTGTGTGCATGCATGTGTTTGCCTATGTCTGTACTTGTCTGTATGCAGCACTCTGCATGTGTCAATGTTTGTGTGGTGTGCATGTAGTGTGTCAACATAGGATGTACAGCATATTATGTGAGTGTGTGATGTGTGGAAGGTGACACGAGGATTGAGTGGGTGCATAGGTCGTTCTTTCAAAAGACTAATACAACATACTTATAAAGGGCCTTCTCCTTCCGTTCTTCCATGGTACCTTATGCCAACCAACAACTGCCGTCTCAGTAAGGGGATGATTGAAGTGAAGCACTCAATTGCTGTCATCACTTGACAACTAACACATTTTATGCTTGACCATAAGAGGGTCACCTTGTAATGCAAACATGCAATGTTGTAAACTATCTTTGTATTAGGAAATAATGGTTCATCTGTACCACACGCACCACTGAGCCAAGCGTGCCACCTTGAATTGGGGAATGAACAAATGTTTGTTCGTCTGCTACTATCAGTGTGTTTGTGCAATGATACGAGATTCTTGAGCAAGACATATCTCGTATCATTGTATTATCAACGCAACTATGAGCCTCTACAATATCAGTGTACATGTGTTTGTGGTTTCAGTGTGTGATCATCTAGCTGTTGGCAAAATACTTTCGGTTACATTGCACCAAGGCAGCCTTGTTTAGAAGTTTTGACTGCCTTTATACCGTGGTAGCCTGGTGTGTGCCCTCCGTGCAGCAACACCTTCTGTTGCCAGATACGAATGTGAGCAGATTCAATTGAGTAAGGTCGAAAACTGTTGTTTGCCTATGTTGTAGCTATTTTATATACAATAATGCAAACCATTGCAAGGAGTGAGCTGATGATAAGGACAGAAATATGCAAAAGTCTGGTTCATAGTACAATAACTGCATGAATGTGGTAGTGATTGCTTTGGTTAGCCCAAACATTTCTTCAGCTGCTGGACAACTGATGGGTCAGTGACTGTTGTGAAGGGCTCAACAGGAAGGATTATCAGCTTGCTGCTGCTGGGGACAGATAATTCATGTAACCTCCTAATTATTTTCATGTTTGACCATCATCTAACTAACTGCTTCCCACACAGCCCCGGCCATAGCTGCCTTGTCCACCTCATTCAATAGCACAGATTCTACTAATGATTGCGTGATCAGCCTCGGATCACACATTTATTAGCTACTCTAGCCTCTATGCATACACGTATATACAGTGTGTATAATTATATACACTATACTATAGTAGTGTTGTGAGCCCAAGTAACTTTACGTCTGCACCAACCATCTCACCTAGACTCTGACATTATTTGATCTTGTTGATTCTTGCCTGTTTCCTCACACCACCAACGAACTGGTGACCCTTTGTAGACCATCACAACAAGTATTCTCATGTGTATACAAGGAGCTCCTTTCTCTGTGTGATCACTCCCCATCGTGTGTGTCTGGACTGTGCATTGAATCGTGACTCACGTGTGTCCACTGGGACCGATAGTGTATAACAATAAGATATGCAAGATAGTATATATAATTGTTTTAACCACTGTAATAGCACGTGTGGTTGTTATTTACGGTGCGATGTTATAACTTACAATAATGTATACAAATTATATAACTGGCTGTGGCCCTTTGTATCCTTCTAGGTCTCGTACACAGCCTCTGGGATGCAGTTCCAGAACAGAACGCGGTTTCCCCGTTTGTACACCCTCCAGCCACTCGTCTTCTCCTACAATGATGCGTATCTGTACATTATGCAAGCATTTGGCTGGACGAGGGTGGCTGTCATCAATGAAGTGAATGACCTCTACCCAGATGTGAGACGTTATGCATGGTGTGGTAAAGTTTAGTGGGTAATTTCTGTTGTGTGTTTATATATAAATTATGGGAGATTGACAAATGCGAATGAAAGCAGCAAGCAAGACTTCCTTACATAAGGCAATGTTTATGTAGAATAGTGTGAAGCTTAATTTGAGTAGCTCGTATACATGTGTTTGTGCGATAGCATCACTATTAAAGGGTCTATCTGTATAATTATTATGAGACAAATATTGATTCTGGACCCTTTATCTGTATTTGTGGAGGTCTTCAGCCAATGGGATAACACATAAATACACTAATGCACTCTGAAGTATGTGATGTTTTAGAGAGAGCATAATATATACCCTAGGGCTACTAAACAGGTACTCACTTTTAGCAAGTAGCGCAAAATGACAACTAAAAATTGTACCCACAGTTTTTATACAGGCAAAACAATTTTCACACAAAAAATTTGAATATTGCTAAAATGAGTACTACCTAACCCATGAATCTCAAATTCCCTGAAATGCCAATTGCAGTGTTGGGAGGTGGCACTACTAAAGCTGGTATTTTGCATAACACAGTATCATCTCTTGGTCTATCGATGCAGTCAGCAACTGATCTGAGAGCCAAACTGGAGGCAGCACAAATTCGTGTAGAGCATTATGGCAGCTTTGACAGTGACCCTGCAGAGCAACTGAAGGCTATAAAGGTGCATGATATGTGCACATGTGACAGTCATGTGACCACACTTAACACATGTGACGATTATGTGATCACACTTAACACATGTGACAATTATGTGATCACACTTAACACATGTGACGATTATGTGATCACCGTTAGTACATGTGACAGTCATGTGACCGATTTCAGCGTGCAGGGTTTTTCCATGATACTGCAAATTAAAAGTCTGAAATCCATGACAGTTAAGTGGAGTCACTGAATTCTGATTGCCAATTGGTTCATGTGACTGTCACATGACCTACGGATTTTGGTTTTCTTCTGCAACATCATAGAAAATCATTGTATATTTGTCTTGATCACAATCAGCACATGCGACAGTCATGCAACCACCATTGGTGCATGGGATGGTGTCATAAAGCACAAATTTAAAGCTACTCTGTTCTCCTTCAGATGTTGGACATTCGGATCATTGTTGCTCTCTTTGTTCCCCACACTTCTCTGGCTAGACAGTTGTGGTGTGAGGTAGGTAGAGGGTATGTATGTCTCTTGTGTAGTGTATTCATACCTACATACAGTGTATGTGTGTGTGTGCATGTGTGTGTGTGTGTGTGTGTGTGTGTGTGTGTGTGTGTGTGTGTGTGTGTGTGTGTGTGTGTGTGTGTGTGTGTGTGTGTGTGTGTGTGTGTGTGTGTAGTGTAGTGTGTGTGTATGTGTGTGTGTGTGTACATGTGTGTGTGTGTGTGTGTGCGCATGTTTCCATATGCATATGTCCATGCGTGCATGTCTGTCGTAAAAAGGAAAGTACATGACATTCTTCTACTATATATGCAAGAAAATGTTGTTTTTTGATCAATACAGGCGTTCTATAAACTTCCTGTCAATCATCATAACCGTCATCCTTTTCCCTAATGAAGGCTGTGAAGGAAGGCCTGGTCAGTGACCACCACGTGTGGTTCACTCCAGTATGGGCCACTCTCAATCTGAGGGAGAACGTGAATGACAGCTGCACCAATGAACAGCTCAGGAAAGCGTTGTCACACAACTTTGGAGTCCTTGGTAGCGATTTTGTGCTGTACGGTGACTCCCAGACCATGGCGCCGTTGGTTTCTGGGCAGGTTGGTGAAAGTGCCTATTTGGTGCATGTTGTGTGTATATATGTATGTGCACATAAATATACCTTATTTGTACATACGGTACATAAATGATACCACATATACTTGGTCTGCATGCATGCACATATCTGTGTGTATTTATAGACGTTCCTTCCTGTGTCTATGGTGTATAGCGCATGTACATTAATGTGTACATGTGTATTATTATGTGTGTATATAAGTGTGTGTGAGGCGGTGCACATGTGTGCATTTGTGTGGGTGCACTGGAATTCATGCGTGTGTTCGTAAGTGTGTGTAAATGACTGCAAGTGTGTGCATGTGTTGGCTGGCTGTGTGTTTACTGTATATGTATAGTCCTATGTATGTGTGTCTGTGTGTGTGTGTGTGTGTGAGTGTGTGTGTGTGTGTGTGTGTGTGTGTGTGTGTGTGTGTGTGTGTGTGTGTGTGTGTGTGTGTGTGTGTGTATGTATGTATTTGGTATATACCTTTCTCTTCTAGTGGGCCTCTGACTTCCGCAATCAACTAAAATGCTATAAAGAAGCCTTCAGCAAGAATTATTCACACATGCACCTTAACAATCCAGTAGATGCATCCATTAACTTCAAGGAGGGTTATGTGTATGACTCCATTTGGGCCATCGCTCTGGCCTTGAACCGAACACTCCAAAAAGGCTTTGATCTGGAGAGGTTCACTTATGAAGATGTTGCACTGGCAGACAAGATGCAGGAGGAGATGCGCAATAGCAACTTCCTTGGTATTTCTGTGAGTGTGCGTGTGAGAGTGTGTGTGTGTGTGTGTGTGTGTGTGTGTGTGTGTGTGTGTGTGTGTGTGTGTGTGTGTGTGTGTGTGTGTGTGTGTGTGTGTGTGTGTGTGTGTACATATATACACGAGTACATGTGCATATATAATTACGCTAAAGTGGTATATGACTATGCGCAGCTCATTTATCATGTTTTGTATCTGCATGACATTGTGTTTATATAGTACCTATGATATTACCTGCTTTATTGTTAAGTGTGTGTTGTTTGTTTCTATAGGGCAATGTAACATTTACTTTAAATGGCTCTAATGAGACAGGGTTCAGGAAAGACCCATTCCTGGAGATTTGGCAGTACAATGACACAGGTGCATGGTTGTGAGTGATTGTGTGGAAGGGATGAGAAGAGAGTGCAATTGGCGGAGATGGGAGTGTAGTTGCAGGAAGATCAGAGTGCCATACGGAATTAAGGATTCTGCATGCAAAGCTCAATTTAATGATAGCATGGTAGTGCGACTGTGCATGTGAGTGTATATAGATATGGATGATTGAGACTGTTGATGATCAAAAGTCGTGTCATTTGCTTCCTGTTTACCTGTGTGTTGTCCTTCCCTCCCTCTTTCTCTCTCTGCATGTCACTCATCTGTAGGAGAGCTGAAACTGAGAGGGATCTACAGCACCAGTGATAAGGCTATCATTCATAACGTCTCCAATATCTCATGGCCAGGTACTTCACATCCAGTTGTAGCCTGGCCCTTTCGTCAGTACAGACTCATCGCACTAGTCCAGTATGCAGTATGTCTAGTTTATTAAGGCCCAAGTGGCTGCTAGTGGGTAGATCGTGCACTATACTCCACTGCAAGAATTAGGGCTCTCCAAGAACCACAGTGTAATCAGATGTTTTGGTAGCTTCCATCCACCATATTTCTGTCTACCTTCATCAGTACTATATAGTGAAATAAATACTCTTTAATGCTCTTATATTATATTTACAATGATGAAGTGAACTTAAGATTATAATTATACCGAAAAAATCTGAACCAGTTGCGAATTTTCATAGCTACTTAATGGGAACAAGTTAAAATATGTTATATACTAGCTCCTGTGTAGAATCAGAGTGGATTAGATGTTATGCTTCTTTGGTTGGCTTTGAGCCTCTTGATGAATCATCCCCCTCCCCCCTCACCCTGCATAGACGGCACCCCTCCTGTTGACGGTCCCACTCCCACTGTCATACGCTACCCGTTGTGGTCCGTTCTCACTGTTTCCATCACTACTGGGATTGGAATGCTCTGTGCATTTATGTGCTTGGTGGTCACCTTGGCCTACCGGAAACACAGGTGAGGAGGGCGGGGCAGTGGGCGTGTCCATTACGGTTTCTACCCATAACACCATCTGCTGTGTAGCATGCATGTAAACATCTTTAGTATAGTTGTTGTCCAAACTTTGGGTCACTTGCAGCTGTTTCTTACAAAATGTAACAGAGTGCAGATTTGTGCAGCTGCAAGTGAAACAGGGATCGAGCAGCTGCTATACAAGATTAATTTTAACATGCCTACTGTGCATGCTAAATGGTGTTCCATGATTGTATACACAAATAGGGCCTTCAAGAAGTCCACCTTCAGGCTAAATGTCTTCATCTGCATCGGCATTTTCCTGGGTTTCTTTGGAGACTTCATCATTGCCTTATCTGTGTATTTCTTTCTCGAAAATATCACAGTAATGGAAGTTGCTGTTAATGTGAGTTCTGTCACAGGCCACCTGCCTCTCATGAATTATGTTGATCATATATCTGAATCTTATAATGATTCCTCAAGTATGTGTGTTCCTTCCTTCTCCTCCCTCCTGCCACCTCCCCCCCCCCCATTTTCTCTCCAAAAGGTGGCAAACTGGCTGTATCACATCAGTTTTGTCCTGGCCTTTAGCAGCCTATTTGTGAAGACTTGGCGAATATACCGCATTTTTTGCAATGCTGAATTGCGCAAGAGAGTAAGTAACATGCATGCATAGGGAGATATAAGTAACAGACCAATCCTTTGCAATAACTGCACATACAGTTAGTTCAACTGTCTGTTTATGGTTGAAAAATTGAACGTGAGGACATATTATTATATATATTCATCAATCCTAATGTGTATGTTTGTATAAAATGCAGAATATATGCCTTACCATGGCCAGGTGTGAGCTGGTCATGAGCTCGAGGGACTGGCTTTAAACAAATAATGATGTCATCACTTTATGACATCATTGCATATCTTTATAAGCCACACCCTCTACATTAGATCTCAACGTAAGCTTGTATTTGGCAGTTGGCAGCAACCTTTGGGTCAATCATCCGGCCCTGCTTAAGTATTGATTCCACCTCAAGTTGTGTGCTTATGCTGTTCACTATTGTATTTCTTTTTGATTTTCTGTCTGCCAATGCGTTTGTTGACCTGCTAGAAATACTTGAATGACAAGTACCTCATGCTGGCTGTTGTTGCCATGGTAACCTTTGATGTGGCAGTTCTAATTGCATGGTCGTGTGTTGCACCATGGCAGTGGCGAAAGACAAAATATGAGAATCCGGTAAGAAAGTTTTGTATTCTGCTATCATATGTCTATATAACAGGCTTAAATTTCACATGCAGGTTAATGCTCCCGAGAAGCTGGTCATCTACTATGCATCCGGCAGTGTTTTGATTGGAGTATTCTTGGGTGTCCTCCTTTTGTCCTATGTCTTGCTGCTGCTGATGGGAATGTTTTTGGCATTCCAAATCAAACAAAACATCCGATCATTCTATGAGCGATATAACGAGTCTCCCATTGTCAACCTCTCCTCTTTTCTGGCACTGACTCTTTCTTTCGGCAGTCTCATCATTTCTGTCATTGTTACCCCGCCAACAAAGGGGACAATTGGCTTCTTGCTGCTCCTGACAGTTTTGAGGGATGGAAGTTGGATGTTTCCCATGCTTGGTTTGATGTATCTACCGATGGTGAGCACATGTGTGAGCCTCTCATATATCTCTATATAGCTCTCTCTCTGTGTGTGTGTGCATGTGCATGTCACTGTACACGTGTGTGCATCACTCCAGATGTGTGTGTGTGTGTTTGTGTGTGCAAGGGAGAGGAGAGGAGTGAATAAGACAGGAGGGGAAGTGCTGAGATCAAGTAGGTTATAGAGACCTCCATTCATTCGGTATGTATAGTACACATTTGTATACAGTGCAAGTATAATTATATATATACATGTATATACCATGCTGGGTGTATGTATGTATGCAGATGTATGAACTGGTTAAGGAGAAGTACACTGGAAAGAGCATCATCCGTCGGTCATCTACATCCTCTTTGCGCTGGACCAGTGCTGACTTTGGTGGTGGGCAGTATAATCGCTTCAGTTCCACCAGCCTCTTGAGCAGTATCTCCTTGGAGGAAACTCCTCGCCGAAGATCTTTGACAGGAGCTTCTCCTCCACCGTTGGGACACTCTTCATCTTCTTTAGGGGAGGGCAGTGGAAAGGTGACCTCTCGACCACTCACTACCTTGAAAGAAGAGGAAGGAGAGAGCATGCCAAGGGAAACTTCAGATTCTGTTACTCTGACCAGCTCGGATACTGCTGAGCTGTCAATGCCTCCACATCATCAGACTGAGTCACGAAGGAGGTCCATTCTGAAGGCATCAACATCTCCTAGTGTCAACAGCCAATCAAATGAGGACAAGCGAGGTGTACACCATGTGCAGTTCACAGCGTTGTGACAATTCTGGTGAGAATGGGGAGTGGTGATGTGATGGGTGGGGTGGTGATGTGATGGGTGTGGTGGTGATGTGATGGGTGGGGTGGTGATGTCAGGGGTGGGGTGGTGATTTCAGGGGTGTGGTGGTGATGTCAGGGGTGTGGTGGTGATGTCAGGGGTGTGGTGGTGATGTCAGGGGTGTGGTGGTGATGTGATGGGTAGTGTGGTGATGCATGTGAGTGGGGCTGTCTGTAATACATAATGATATGTGATGTACGTGAGGAATGGAATTATCAGTCGTGTATATATATATATATATGTGTATGTAGTACACCTTGCAGGGGCCGACCCTGGACTTTGGAAGGTGCATATATATGGTCGGGCTATGGTCAGTAGTCCCTATCATTCACTAATATAACTTTTTCACACACAGCTCTAGCTATAATAGGACAGGCAGAAGGACAGGGTGGGGAGGGAGGGAGGGAGGGGAACTGAGTCCCGACCCGCACCTTGCATTAGGAGTGTATATGGCACATGTACAATAACATTGTAGATGTAGGTACGTTGAGAGGATATGTGTAGGTTTATATTCGTCCATGTGGAAGTGTACGTTTCCCTGTTTTGTTTCTCCCTTCCTCTGGCCCTCTCATGCAGTGCCATGCAGTCCAGACTTTCACACACTAAATGTATTTACTCAATGGCCGCAAGCTTCAGCCTGCATTGGGTGTGGACAATGCATTTATTGCTGCAGTTAACAGCTCTATATATAGCTATGGTGATCAATTTTACTATTACGTATATACATTATCGATGATTCTCTATCATTTTAATTCATTTGATCAACCTACAATATTACATTTTACCCAATTGCAAGGGCTATGACTTTTACTTAAAATTTAATAATATAATTATATAATGTTGTTCGATTTAATTCCATTGATCGGCGCTTGCGTGCATGGTCAACGGTATAATGACTTTTCCTTCTGTTCCCACGCACTCAGACAAGACAGCAGCAAGCTAGAGATCTATAGCCTATTCCACATGCAGCCTGCGAGTCAAGAACTCTATGATTATACAACCACAGCCTGCATGCATGGAGACAGTTCCTGGCCATGCAAACTGGTAACCGCGGTTATACTTCAAGCTATAACAGTCAGCAAAGTATTACTTAAAAATTGCTGTCTGTCGTGACGTACATCACCTCCCTGGCCAAGCTGTCGAGTGATATAGCAAGTAAGCCATTTCTTCTCCTCCACTAGCTACAGTCAGCCTACGCGTGGTGAAACTTAATTTCCTCGATACTTTTATTTGCGCAACGCGGCGGAGGCACGAACGGCTCTGGGCTATAGCTTGATTCTTCTTTGGACAATCGAGCACACCATGAACACTTGTCAATTCAATGCAACGTTTGGCCCATCACGGGCTTCGTCAGGCTTGTTTTGTATGCCTGACGAAGCCCGTGATGGGCCAAACGTTGCATTGAATTGACAAGTGTTCATGGTGTGCTCGATTGTCCAAAGAAGAATCAAGCTATTACCTACCCAGCATGCCTAATAACTTCCACGAAAGGCTCTGGGCTATATACGCGATGTCGAGCCCACGTATCCTTTCTTTCGTGGCTATGTACATATAGCTACATTCAAAATGCCTGTACGTGTACGTATACAGTGTCCGCTGAGTGGGTGGGTGGAGCTCGAGTGGACCATTCTTAGCTTTTTGGAGAACACGTGAGTGGAGACGCAACGTACGTGGCCTTAATTCTTATCGGCCTTACAATTACGAGGTCACGTACAGAAGGATTGTGTTCGCTGGTCCCTTCTTTTCACCAGACCCAAGGTAAGAGTCTATAATAGTCGAAGTGCTAGCTATTTTTACGTAATTATTAATTTTATACCTTGCGTCCTTACTTATATTTTATAGCTGGCTAAATATCCCTACCACTCAGTCTCTTATCATGCAACGGAGAATCGAAGAAACTGTAGCGCCAGACAATTTAGTAATTTTACAATGTCATGTGGCTGAAATATTGAATCTACTTATAATAATTATAATAGCTAGCTGTGTAGCTGTGTATAGTTATTCTAGGGGAGTACCAATTCTAGGGGAGTACCTATTCTAGGGGAGTACCTATTCTAGGGGAGTACATCCATAGGCTACTCTAGCCTCTTTACGACCCTTTTCCTTCAGGGATAATATAATATCAAGCAAAGTTTTGCTGAGTCTCGAAAGCTAAAAGCTAAAACAGTTGTTTGTTCCGTTTTCTTGCAGACAACAATAATTCAAAGAGACTGAACTCTCCAGTGCAATGCCAGGTATGTGTGTGTGCATAGCAGGTATGGTGATGGCATTTGACCACTGGTATGTGCATGCATGTGGGGCAATGTGGTCTAGACCTGCTAGACCCTGTTACACATTACTGTACACTGTACAGGATCTTGTGCATATATATGGACTAAGATGCATGATGTGGCAGCAAAATTTTGAGTCTCTCCATTGTGCTAACAACATACTGTATCATATATAGGGCAGGAGGGTTTCTTTAGTGCTACTTGCTTATGGAAGCAAATGTGTACATAAATTATATACCTGTAGGTCAATCTGGTGTGTACAATAGGTATTTGCGTAAAGTCAGGCTTATTATGCATATGTATATAATGAGCATGTTGTAAACACAGTGGAACAGGCATCCGTGGGTCAATCAATCAATCAATCACTCAATCAAGAGCTCTGCAGGTCTCCATTACAAGAGGTAGCCAGTACACATACGACATACAAGACACACAGTTAGCATACCAGCATATTCTACTGTCAAAAGCTAATTGCGTTAGTGGTACATTAGCTATAGTACTACTTAAAATGTTCATGCCATCCCATGTCATTCGTGGGGCAATATGATAATTGACTTTCATAAAATCGAGGTGGCTGCTTTACAGGAGTAGATTGCAATGTTTTAGTACTATTTGGGGCCAGGGAGGCTGGCTATTTTAGAAAGGTGGCTGCCTAGCTCAGTGACCATCAGAAAAACCTTGTCTTCTATAGTTTTACCCATTGTTCAAGTTGGCATTATGCTCCATTGCTATGTGTGCTTATATAATATGTTAACTTTCTTCATTTGCAGGCGGGTTGTTCAGCGTTGCATCTCTGCTCCTGCTCCTTGCATCCTTCAGCAGTGTTCACTGTGACCAAGAGCGTATTGCCACCACTACTACACATGCATCTAAAGTGAAGCAACATGATGTGTCCGATCACAGCTCCCTTGAGAGTGACATCCTGTTTGAAGGCGATCTGCTGATCTCCCGAGAGATGATAGAGTGGTATTACGACCTTCCTGGTGGACGTGTATCCAAACGTGCAGCACTACGCTACTCAGCATTGAAACTGTGGCCCAATTGCACCGTGCCGTATTACATTGATCCGCGGATGCATAAGCGCAGAAGAAAACTTGTCTCCAAAGCTATTGCTCACTGGCAAAACAAAACTTGCTTACACTTTGTATCAGCCTTTGTTGGCTCTCAGCAGGTGCACAATCATTACATCAACTTCACCGATGCATTTAACGGCTGCTATTCTAACTCAATTGGAAAGAAGCGCAAGGGTGGAAAGCAAGTCATCAACTTGGGCCGTGGATGTGGCACACTTGGTATAACTGTGCACGAGATTGGGCATGCCATAGGCTTCTTCCACGAGCAGTCAAGGCCAGATCGAGACAAGTATGTTGAGATATTGTGGAAGAACATAAGAAAAAGAAACTATCACAATTTCCAGAGGAGACGCAGGAGAAGAGTAGATTCCCGTGGCATTGGTTATGACTATGCGTCTATAATGCACTATTCGTTAGACGACTTCTCTAAAAATGGAAAGCCGACAATAAAGATCACCAATCAAGCCGAGTTCATGGCCCAAGGAAAACCTCGTGTTGGTTTTGCGAAGTATCTAAGTGAAGGAGACATCCTGCAGACACGTCGTATGTATAACTGTACCTGCAGTGGATAAACAACTCGTCTTTAAAGTCACCGGCCTCTCTTGATTAACAGTAAGGAAACAATTATTGTTCATTACATCTTGCAACTTTCACACATGATTGTATAGTTAATAAGGCCAAATACTATAATAGCAATCACATAATTGTATACTAATGTATGACATTATATAATATGCAACACATAATCATTCCCTATACTTTTGCACTATATCTCATCACATATAAATTGAAAATGGCATAATTGTATAGTCAACATACTTTCATGTCAAGCTCAGGTGCATGTGAAATGTTCATGTATGAAGTTTATCACACTAGCTTTAGATATCGCGCATTTGCATGCCATAGTAACCTGCAGACTTATACATGAAGCTACGCATTATAAAGACATGCAGAACATGCGACTTTAAATGATGATGAATTTTACCAGTATCAAAACCATACACATTCTCTGAGGGATCTATATATATATACGTTATAACTAATGGTCTAATGTGTTTACAGATCGAAGTACGTATATACCCTTACGCTTTAAGCTGTATAACGCCCTTCATTTCTCTCAATCAGCATCTTCTCAATCTCCTTCTTTTGCCCGTGTCCTTGCGTGCTAGACTCCTTCACAGCCTCCAGCACTGTTCGCCAAGTACGAGGCTTCCCTCCCGTCTGTTCCTTGTGGTGGAGCCACTCACCAAACATCTGGATACAGCGGTTCTGACTGTTGCTATGGTTACTCTGTATGTAGTCAAGGAGCGAGTGCTCACAGCCTAACAGGAGGCCAACGTCCATCCACACTTTTGAAATCTTAGCAATAACTCCCATTTTTGTGAGTTGCATAACAGTCGGATGTAGGCTGAAGATATCTGTATGGGATACAACGTAAGAGTTAAAGATGTACAATCAGAGGACAGGTTCTTGGACAATAGAGCATGTTTGTCATGAAGAAACAATGAATAACCTTTTAAGAATAAAAGTAGTGCAGAAAAGGAGGAAGTTAAAAGACGCGAATCAAATCATGGGCAGAATCACAATTAGAGGGGATTTGAGCGGGATGCTCTGAAGGCCAATTGTGTGATGGGTTCAAAGACACAATATAGGCCATTAATGTCTGTAGACCTTTCAAGAGGCAAAGGGCTCAAATAAAAGGCATGCAGGAATTCAACCCAGGGCCCTCTAAAACATGACTCCCAGTAGCAACCTGGTTTGTGTCTCCTGACTCATTCACTATCGACCTTCACACCATCCCATGCATCAGACCCCCACCCAAAATTCACTTCACATTGCTCACTTTATACAGTAAGGTCAAAGTTTAGAGGCGAGCCATGAGTTGAAGACATTTAAAGCAACCCTCCTGTGCCCTCCCCAGAGCTGGGGTATGCAGTAAACACACAACCCTACATACATATGTACACACCTCCTTTCTCCTCTGCATACTGCACTGAAGCTGCAAAGAGAGAGAGTAAGGAGAAAGAGTTGCTGTTATAGTGTAGCTTGCAAACATAAGAGCACTACTTTGTGCATGCTAATGGAGTTTGCATGCTGCTTCGTTTATCAGCATTCTGTGCGTGTTGAGGAAAGAACCTAGGGGCGTGTCCCCTGCAGTTGGGGGAGTAACCGTCACTGCGTGCGTATCATGCAAACCTAATAATATCCGTGTCAATCTGATGCAACTCACCTTTCTTCTTCACTTGTGCAATGACTCTCTGCATAGCGGTATTGTAATCGTCCTTTCCGCGGCGACAAAGCGTCCAAAAAGGACTGCTGAAGAGAAATCGAACGCTCTCAGCTTGAAACCGTCCTTCAACGTCCACATCGTTGAAATCAACATCCCAGTCCACGCTTTCGAAGACTAGGGGAACGATTAACGTGTCTTCTTCAGCACCCATTGCCATGTAAACCTTGAGCAGCTCATTCTTGCACCAGACGGATGTGATGTAGCTCTTCGTGACAATGCACACGAGATAGTGACAGTTGGAAAGCGTCTCTGCTCGCTCCTCGTATGAATGGTTGGTGGATTCGTCGCGCCATACTACCAGTCCTGCCTCTTCCAGGCTGCCCTGGACCTTCTTGCTAAACTGCACTAGTGCGTCTTCCTCGCGGACATAGCTGATGAAGACTTCGGGGCTTTTCGCCATTTTGAAGAACTTATCACGTGCATTAGTTGCGTGCATGACAATTTCACGCGAGGAACGAATGGATTCCAGTTCGAATAACGGCTATACAAAATTATTCGTGCATGCTACCAATGCTGAGTGTCATTTATATGCTTAAAGCTTAATACGTATGCATGTACGCATGTATCAGTTACTGTATAATGTATATAGAGTAAACTAAAAGGGCAGGTCTGCAACAGCGCTTTCCATGCACAGGACTAGCTGTCAAGCACTTTAACATTATCGATGAGTCTAGCTCAAGTAGACAGCAGATGAGGCGTTTACTAGCAATTGCGCCAGTCTAGAACAATATTAAAATTGCATACCAGGTGCAAGAATGGAATCATTCTAATAATTATACAGTTTATCAAAATAGCCACACAAGCACAGAACAAACAAGACATCATTGCACTCAGAGTAAATAATGTACACAATGGTACTGTTGAATGTAAAAATTTACAATAGATGAAATAATTTGAAGGGTCATCCAAATTGCATCTTCCATGAGTAGAAACAGCTCTTGTTTACATGTTGGCTTAAAGTGCTTTTGAATCAATACCAGTCAAACTCAAGGCCATCAAGACCATCTGGATCGTCCTTGTTTTCGAAATCTTCAGCCAGTCTTGCTTCTTCCGAGACCACACCCCCACTACAAGCTGCTACCATGTCTAACGCTGTGATTGAGCCAGGCACTGCTAAAGTGCCTTCCACTTCTGACTGTTCAACTGAGGTCTCCACTGCATGTGTATCTGAGCTATGCATGTCCGTCAAATCAGCATAACTTACCAACTGTCTCCGATCGGGGACTTTACGATGCTTTGACTCTTCCATCCCTTCTTGTACTGTGTCCAGGATGTTGCTGTCTTGCTTGTTCCTAAGCTTTCTCCTACTCTTCCGTTTGCCTTTGGAGTTTCCTCCAACCATGTGCGCCCTCTTCTTCTTCATGCTGGCCTTCTCTCTTGCATACACTTGCTTCACTTCTTCACTGCTTGCGTTGCTCTTCAATAAAGTTAAGAACACACCTCCTGCACTTCTCCTATAAGCACAAAAGACAATTTTTGTATGATTTATATACTGGGGAGTGTTGGTACATAGTGGAGCCCCATCATGAGGTCTGTCTATGATGAACATTTTGGGAGGAAGGTTCAGTGCCCAAGAGTTAGTTCTCAAGGGGAACTGGATCATGGATTTTAGGCAGTATGAGATTGAAGATGATGCAACCTGAGAGGTACATCAAATTCTTGCAGTTTTTCACTGCTAGAGAGGTTGGGGCTGCCTGCGTGTGTGTTCGGCTTCTCTCCCACCCCTTAATTATAAGGACACAGTGCCTACTGTCCCAGCTACATAGAGACGCATAGAAAAACTACCTCTGAAATAAGGGCACCCCTCTAATGAGGCCAGTGTCTACTGTCCCCTGCTACATAGAGACGTGCACAAAACTACCTCTGAAATAAGGACACCTCTCTAATGAAGACATTGCCTACTGTCCCAGCTACATAGAGACATGCACAAAACTACCTCTGAAATAAGGACACCTCTCTAATGAGGACAGTGCCTACTGTCTCAGCTACATAGAGACGTGCACAAAACTACCTCTGAAATAAGGATACCTCTCTAATGAAGACAGTGCCTACTGTCCCAGCTACATAGAGACGTGCACAAAACTACCTCTGAAATAAGGACACCTCTCGCTTACTGCCCCAGCTTAAAAGACATGTAACTGGGACAAGAAATTGAGTGGGTACTGCATTTAGCAGAACAGCCAAGAAAAGACTTCAAACAGCACACACTCCAAAGACCCAGGGCTGTAAAAGTGCCACACAGCTCACTTTGGCTTACGGCCGTCTCTAGTTTCCATGCCACCTGCTTCCTGGACAGCCTTTGCCTCTCGTAGCACATCCATCGTACGTTTGAATCCTATCGTTGCTAGGACATCCTTGATCAGTCCTACCTTGGGCTGAAGGTAGGTACAGAGAAATATGTGCTCTATCACAACTATTTGAAGCAGCATCCTCCCCTAACTCTAACGCTGGTTCTGTCTATAGCGGTCATTGTATAATGCAGCCACCTGTCTAAAGCAGCCAGCCTCCCCTGTCCCAAACATTTGGAACCTGTCTACAGTGGTCACTGTATAATGCAGCCACCTGACTAAAGCAGCCAGCCTCCCCTGTCCCAAGCATTTGATGTACAGTGGAACCTGTCTATAGTGGTCACTGTATAATGCCTTAAAGCAGCCAGTCTCCCCTGATCTCCTAGATGCAGGAGCGATACATTTTACATTGTGTGTGCGTTTGCATGTATGCAGTGCACACTGGCTCCGCTCACCTCCCTAATGCACTGTGCTATGGCATGCGCTGCCTCCTGCAGCGGCGTCTCTTCCGTCAAATTTTCGGGAATGACGATCTCACTGGCGTTAACAAATTCGCGCAGATCTACCTTGTATAGTTTAGGCCGAGAGGACTCCATATCTTCAGAGACTTCTCCCTCGCTCAGTTCATGTTCAGGGTTAACGTGTACGGGACGTTTTCTATCGCAAATGTCTAAGCCATCTCTTCCATATTCCACTTGCGCATCTTCCTTCCGTTCCTCCTCCGTTCTGCGATGTAAGAGTGTTGTCTGAGTAATGTCTTCTCCTCCGCTCGTATCTCCGCTGGGACGGACGCATGCATCATCTGCGGAATCGCTAACTTCTCCTTCATCTACGTCCATTTTGACAAGTGACGTCATATACACGTGACCATCACGTCAAAATTAGTTCGCAATGTGTGTGTACCTATAAATAAGAGTGGGGCAGACTCTATGATGTAACAGGTAGAGCAGATGAGGGTTCCGACGACAGGTTCTGTATCAGCTGCACAAGCCACTTCTTAGTGTTGTCATCCTTTAAACAGGACGCAAAGGTGTTGTCCTTCAACTGCTCTGGAAGGCACTGCCTCAATGCTTCTCTGGCCCTGCAGAATTACAAAGGAATACAGCATAATAAGTGAACTCGCACCCAACATCTTCATGTAATGAAATAACACTCAGAAAAGGCATATGACAAAATGAAGAATAGCAGATATTAGTCTCCTCCCCAGCCCACTTCTGGTCGCCATTTTATTGGCCTGGAAAATGGTCTGGTGACTTTGGTCAATTTTCTTGGCTCGGAAGTTGATTCCAGCAGTAATTCCTACTGGCCAATCAGATTGAAGAACTGCCCAATTGTTGCATAACCACGAACGTGTGTCTGTGAAGAAGATGGAAGGAAGCGCCCCTATCCCTAGATTGAACACAAGCGTACCCTCGGCAGTGATGAATGGCGCATTACTTGGAGTCTTGGAGTATGGCTAGAATACAGAAGTCCTACAGGAGATGAAGAGGAAGCAATCTTGGAGTTCTTAGAGGGACGCAACGTCTTTGTTTCTCAGCCAATGACAGAGAGCAAATCACTGTGTTACACCAGTCTGCCGTTCATTTTCAACAATCTTTGGCACTACCTGAAGGATAACGGAGGGAAGGAGTTCTCCTGCAGTTCCATTTTGTTTGTTGTGAGCCCACTTGTGGTGCTCATGAAGGACCAGGTCGATAATTTCCAGAAACAGTGATTCAAGTGCACATTTCTGGGGCAGGATTCATCTGACAAGGTGTTCAAGGTACACTTGCGAACAATCTAGGGATAGGGACACTTCCATCTTCTTCTCAGACAGGTGGCCGTGGTTATGCAACAATTGGGCTATTCTGCAATCTGATTGGCCAGCAGGAATTCCTGCTGGAATCAACTTCCAGACCCAAGAAAGTCGACAAAAGTCACCAGACCACTTTTCCAGCCAATAAAATGGCAACCAGAAGTGGGCTGGGGACGAGACTAACCGGAATATAATTTGGAGTTGGAATGGCATTCTCAAAATACAATGCACAGCAGATGGGAAGGTTGTTTCAAAGCTAGCAAAACCCTGCGTAAACCAATGTTATGCCACATTTTACTGTGCGTGGTGCTCTCCCATGAATGAAGGAATGGGAGAATAGCCTGCACTACAGCCAATGTACACTGCTGACAAAGAAAATGGTACAACTTTGAACTACATGGCTTGCAGGAAGGAGAAACCGTTCAAAGGGAGTAAAAAAGAATAAATTGGAAGGGAGAAAAATAAAATACACAAAATGCTAAAGAAAAAAAGGTGAAAAAAACTCCCGTGCCGGGAATCGAACCCGGGCCGCGGCGGTGAGAGCGCCGAATCCTAGCCACTAGACCACACGGGAATCCATACCAACATGATAAGATATGCCGCATTTAAAGCATGCACTCAAGCCTCCCACTCACCTTGCATTGTCTGACAAACGAAGGTAGCACCTCACAATGTGCTTTAGCAATCTACCAGAAGGTTCTTTGGCTAGCGACGCGACCATCTTCCCCTGCACAAAGGAAATACCTTCACTTGTAAATTCCCTTACAACTGACAGTGAGATTGCAAGGAGAACAGCAATGAACAGTGGAGAGATACACTAAAGTGTGCATGTGAGTGTGTGTGTGTGTGTGTGTGTGTGTGTGTGTGTGTGTGTGTGTGTGTGTGTGTGTGTGCATGTGTGTGTGCGTGTGAAGGTTATAGCAACTTGTATGACTATACTCACCAAAACCATGGCAACGTGCGAGAACCTCTCGTATGTCTGACAGATGTAAGCCAACCCAGTCTCATCGAGAAGGATCTTCTGTAAGATAAACGTGGCCACCTACACACACACAGACACACAGAGAGAGGACAGCCCATGACCATCTGTAGTGTAGTAGCCATTAGTGTGGTCCCATACCCATTGGAGTTGGAATGGGGACACGTCAACTGACAGCACTAGAATACAGAATAACTCACAGTTTTGGAGAGTTCGCTGCCCGACTCCATGATGCGTAAGCAGAGAGGAATGATCTCCGTTGTGAGGAGAAAGTTGATCACTTCAGGCTCGTCAGTCTGCACAAAATGCACATGAGAAAACATCCATATTGTACACACATTATAACTTGTATACTTTGTAATGATGAATGTTGACCAGTGCATGTATGTATGACTATATCTACGTAGATGTATGTAAACACACATTCACTCACACACACACAGACACACAGACACACACACACACACACACACACACACACACACACACACACACACACACACACACACACACACACACACACACACACGTACTCACCTTTACTAAAGCCCCCACCACTCCCAAGCTAGTCAGCCGAAGGTATTCAAAAGGTCGAGACTTGCTCACAGTATGGAGGAAGGGATACAAGAAATAGGGGATGTGAGCTGCAAGGAGAGAACATGTACACCACAGTGCTCTCATTCCTAGGGATGAATGAAACCTCAGGGCTATGATAAGTCTACCAATATATCAGATATATGTACCATTGAACACACCACACACACACGCACACACGTACACACACTCACACACACACACACGCACACGCACACACACACACACACACAAACACACACACACACACACACACACACACACACACACACACACACACACCTTGTAGGAAGGCTGATCTGGTCTCAGGATGCGATGCCACACACTGCAACAGAGCTAATGCATTGCACACACGATTCGACTGCATACCCTGGAGGTGGGAGGGCAAAATGAAATGCAACCACACAACATCTTCAAAGGGTTGCGAAAGGTACTGTAAAATGAATGTCAATTGTGTTAACCTTGAAGAAAAAAAAACATACCGTCAGATTCGGAGGATTGATAACAGCATAAATGTTGACAATTTCATGCAGCAAGGCTGCAATTGTTCCTAAAGGAGGTGGAGAAAAAAGCAGTGCACAGAAGAGATTAGCAGGGAAGGAGCATAACTTCTCAGCACAAAATGTATAACAAGAATCACTTGGTACATTGGAACCTGACTGTACTCCACCTAAAGTGGGGGTTGTTTCTACAATATATTCTACATATTCTAAGGAGTTGCATAACAATACGAGGTGACAGAGAATTGTGGCAGTGCATAACTTTGAAAGGGAATTGTGGAGCAATTTGAAACTACACTACTCTCTCTAGGCTGTTTTGAAGGGTACAGAACCCTTCTTACTCGCTTAAGAACCCTCCTTGAGGCTATAAACATGGCAACGTACTCTCCTTGAAAGTTACCTCTAATTGCAAAACAAATGTATGCTACGTAATTCCAGGGGGGAACACTTCACTGAAGTGAAGGGCCAGTGCCTGCAACAAGAATGCACCAAACAAACACACTCACCAAAGGAATGCCACAGCAGAGGGGCAAGCTCAGGAATGACTTCTCTCTTTTTGCTGTGTGATGGGTAAAGGGAAGATCAAGATAACTCCTTGCAACCAACACATTCAAATGGCAATTTGAGAGCTTTACATCTTTTCCAGGGGATCAGTTTGAATTTCACAACACAAAATTGCTGAAATTACAGGTTTGTGAAATTTTCGGTGAAAAGAGGCCCAAGCTATATACTGCATGGTGGTCATGTATTACACAAACAACACTTGTGTGTGAAGAGCAAGAATGATGGGAAGGGCCCATGAAGGGATGTAAAGGACTACCAAAAGACACGTGAGCACTGCAAAGGGCACTGCTTCTTTTAGAGAGAGACTACAGAGAAATACTGAACTGTTGACAGAGAACTGTTGGGGTGGGAACCTCCTACAGAGTCATGGATACACAAGAACACACCACACACCAGTACATACATACGTATATACATACATACCCCAGGAAAGATCTTTGTTTATACATGTCAGTGAAAGCTTCGAAAGGCTATTTTCGCAACAATGTGTTCACAACTACACACTGAAACAATCAGTCCGTCAAGCCCACCTCAACTCCATCAAAGCCTGCTCTCTTGTGAAGCTTTCAGAGGACGACAAGTCTTGGATCCACTGGTAGATCTGGTCCTTATCAACCAGTCCTCCTCCTGCCCCTCCTCCTCCTCCTGTTTGAGGCAGGACACCCATCATGCTAGGGGGCGTGCCTGTAATGAAACACACCCATATACATAAACAGTAATTGACGAGCCGAAAGGCGAGGCAAGTAATTGTGATGCGTTGTCGTCCCCTGTTTGTATATATGTACGTATATCTGTCCCAGTCAACCTGAGACACCTAGATTGCACAATAGCCCGGTGTTCTCCGCAGGCGCTCACGACAACAAAACGCTCTACTTGGCCACCATCGGCCACAAAACTGCTCAACACTCCACTTCATCGATGCAACCTG
Organism: Ianthella basta; assembly: GCA_964019415.1. Lineage (NCBI taxonomy): Eukaryota > Metazoa > Porifera > Demospongiae > Verongiida > Ianthellidae > Ianthella > Ianthella basta. The sequence goes on along the minus strand of OZ025870.1, from coordinate 10,761,765 downwards.
CGTTCAGATTGTTGTTAACGTCACCCATTGCTCCACCAAAGGTTACACGCCTGTTGGTGATTCCGCCATATTGGCTGACGTCATTTCCCCCGCATGGCCTGGAACACTTCTACTGTTCACTCGGGTGAAGCAATAATGCGCACTGTGTTAACACAGCACAGATGGGCTTCCCTGCGCAGCTCCAAATATGTAGGTGTCGATTGCCCCACACTCTAGCTGAAAGACAAAGAAGCTATTCATCCTATTGTACTACAGCAGAGTGTGCTAGACCAGAGCTTAGTGAGTCTTCAGCTGCTCCGTGGCGAGCTAACTGCCTTACACACCGCGAACCACAATGACCACATTTCGTGCAGGAGAGCATGAAGTCGATCACTGCTTGGACAAAACTCCTCTACATCCATCCCTGTCAGCATACTGTACTTTACTGAAATAGCTAGCTATAGGTACATTCAAGCGCGGCTGGTTGCATTTTAATGTATGTCCTAGTATACAAAGGGAGATATACATTGTAAGTGCTCCAGAGGAGTCTGTTGTGCTTAATTCAGTGCAACACACACATGTACAACAGACATATGTACACACACACGCATGCATGTGCGCATACACACACGCACATAGTCTCCTGTACCTGGTGTGCTTCCGACAGCAAATCCAAGTGGTGAGCTTGCATTTCTGGTGGGCATGGGAGGACGGCCCTGAGTAAGAGGGGAGGGGGAGGGGGAGGGAGAGGAGAAGGGGGAGGGGGAGGGAGAGGGGAGGGGGGAGGGGGAGGGGAGGGGGAGGGGGAGGGGAGGGGGAGGGGGAGGGGAGGGGAAGGAAGAGAAGGGGGAGGGGGAGGGGGAGGGGAGGGGAAGGAAGAGAAGGGGGAGGGGGAGGGGAGGGGGAGGGGGAGGGGGAAGGAGGGTAGGGGGAGGGGGAGGGGGAAGGAGGGTAGGGGGAGGGGGAGGGGGAGGGGGAAGGAGGGTAGGGGGAGGGGGAGGGGGAGGGGAGGGGGAGGGGGAGGGGGAAGATGAAGATAGAGGGTGGAGAGGACAGGGGAGGTGTGTGCATAGCCCTTTATAAATGAAATTTCTTGCAGGATGTAACAATACTACCCATCCTTGTCAGCTGTACATATGCAGAGTGGTGGATGCTCATAGACAGGCAGTGACAAGTACTGGCTGGGCCGGTGACAAGTACAAAGTCGTCCTTGGCAGCCGGTAGTAGAACAGTCATACTCCAACAGACTTACAATCTGGGTTTGAATCATGGGATTCATTGCCGCCTGTGGGATGGAAAATCCTTGGTTCATTTCTCTGATACTTTTGTTCAGGCGCCAGCCGGCCAACTGAAAGGAAGGGGATGCCCCGAGTATGCAGCTGCTCCGGAAAACTCCGGTTATGATGATGCCATTTTTAAGGTATTGCGTTTCGTCAGCCAATCCACGTCCTTAGTTCTGACGTGCTGACTACTATTATTAGATATCACCATATATGGCAGTCATCCACTGCCATATTAGGAAGAAATGAGACGCTTCAAAAGCGAATGTCCGGTACTCCGGATACTTTTGGACAACGCCAACTTCCCCTTTCATCGAGCGCGTCAGCATTCGGAGGAGAAAGAAGTAGCCAAGTGACTTGTTGCCCTTCCTTGGATCCAGTGAGGCTACAGGTGTGCTATTGATAGCAGCGCAGGTGGATACAGCCGGCGTTCAAGGGTGCGTTAGTGTGCGGAATGGTGTTAAACTGGACTGACACGCACCTCAGTTGCATGGTACAAGCGTAGGCATTCTTGTGTGCTGGGCACGCACAGTGTGCGTGCGTTCGTCATACTTTCAAGCTACCTCGATTCGTGTGTTCAATGTAGAGCTAGTGTTGGATATGGTGTAGTATTTCAACTTGGGCAATCTTATCTGAGGGAGTTACAAAGAGATGAAACGCTAGGTTCCCCTCGCGAGCAAGGTGTTGAAATAAAGGGTATTGTCACAAAGTTGCTAGCGCACGCGCTACACATCATCTTTAGTTTTGGTAAGATGTGTGTTTTGAGTGGCATGTAGAAAGCGAAGGCACCACACAATTAAGTCGAAGGTGCATGTACGTGAAGATTCCAGTTCTGAATGCGTGTCTAGAGGTTTCAGATTTTACTATTGCAACTTGTGTGAACTTTTACAAGTAGCTACATGTACATATTAGCAGATTTGTACCTGTTTCTCTGGTAACCGTGTGTGTGTGCAGAGGACACCCCGTGATCTCTCTATTCTGCTCAGTTTGGGACAGTAGACACTCAGAGATGGTTGTGCACATCTCTATGTGTAGCTTGGACAGTAGGCACTGTCCTCATTTGAGAGGTGTCATAAAATTTTAGTGGTTTCACTGTAGTACATTCACACTTTAGAAGAAGAGGCCCGAGTGGCACGACTGTGGTCTAGGCATACCCAAAGCTTACTGGTTGAAGTTGGATATTTTGTTAACTCTCAGTCCCATAAATGGCATAACGCCGAAAGGTGTCTATCAGTGTGTCAACATTGTCGTCATGTGTCTAACTGTGTGTGTGTGTGTGTGTGTGTGTGTGTGTGTGTGTGTGTGTGTGTGTGTGTGTGTGTGTGTATGTGTGTGTGTGTGTGTGTGTGTGTGTTCAAATGCAGTTGGGTAGTACATAGAACACGTATTTACTGTATCTGTGCCCCAATTGACCAGTTAATTGCACATGTATCTAAAAACCATCAGTTGTGGTGAGTTAAGTGAAGCAGCGTGCAGTATTTTGCGGCTCTTGTCACAGTCCTACCTCAGTCCAGTGATGGAGAAACCATTCAGTTCCCGTTCTGGTTTAAGTGGGTTGAAAGGCATCCTTGATATCCCAGAAATGATGTCTGCTCGTGCCCTGGGGAGGGGTTACTATAATGTAAAGGGACAACTCTATCTTCTTCAGTTCCTTCTGTGTCCATCCAATGTGTGTGGGGCTGTTTGCTCAAACATTGCCATCCCCCGCTTCCTTAGTGAATAGTCTCTGGTTTGTGTAATGTTAGCACAGATGGAGTTGTTGTGAAGTTGGTTTCATTGAGGCCACTTCTCTAATGAGGTCAGTGCCTACTGTCCCAGCTACATAGAGATGTGTACAAAACTCCCTCTGAAATAAGGACACCTCTCTAATGAGGTCAGTGCCTACTGTCCCAGCTACATAGAGAACACTTCCCTGATAAGGACACTTCAGCCAATCCGAAGGCTGTCCAGAGTAGAAAAGTGAAGAGATTACACTACATTCACTCGACAAGAGCATGACATGTCCATAGTGTTTTATGAAAGCCATTCAGTCTTGTTCAGCCAACTGGTAGGGAAGTGAAAGCATTACGTGGAGGAAGTGTCTTATGCTTTGTGGTGATATATTGAGTGTTTCAGGCTTACTGTATGCTATAGACTAGAACTATACGTTGTTAGGGCTGGTTATGTGTACGTAGCAACAAGTGCTACTGGTGTGTGTGTGTGTGTGTGTGTGTGTGTGTGTGTGTGTGTGTGTGTGTGTGTGTGTGTGTGTGTGTGAATGGCTGAGTGATCAATATGTTCCATACACTTACTTGCTCACATGGAGCCAGTTGCTTAGTTAACACTTTGCACAATGTACTGTTCTTCATGTGGCAATAATGTGGTTTATGTACACTGTGTGTGTGTGTGTGCGTGTAGTGTGGAAGAATTAGTCATTACGCAAGGACCCTTTTAAGACAGGCAATTAATATTAAGGGAATTTGCAGGGTGACTTTAGTGAAGAAAATGGCTATGTGCCATACAGTGGTGTTTGTGTAATAAGGTTATGTTATTGCAAAAACTGTGTTGGTTGCGAATTTGCATGTATACCCTTACGTTAAGGTTAGCCTAGCAACAGCTTATGGTTGCTTAGCAACAATGTAGTCAGTGCACCTTACATCATTGGCCCCCGAATTGCCTCAACAATGCGTAGGTCATCGTTCGTAATTAGTTGTTTATACATTCACTGGAGGAAGCCCATTCAGGTATTGTGTGACCGTAGTCAGTAAATTGCAAATTGTTCAATTCCTTCCTTCTATAAATAGTAAGTAGGCTATTCATTTGCTCAATAGTCTCAGCAGTACTGCATAGGGAAGGACTTCATGTCCACACCGTGGTGTTTTGTGTGCGCGTGTTCAGCATGCCTGCACTTCCTTTGCTTACAAAGCCCTTGTGTCATTGAGGCTGTGTTAGTCTGTCGTGGCATGTTCTCTTGTTTGCACAGTTTTTGCTTGTTCACAGCAGCAATGCCTACCTACCTACACTACACTACAGTACGTAGTACTACCATCTGATATATGTTCATATATTGGTGCATTTGTATGTACAGTGCTGAATGTACGTACGGTATGCAGTGAAACCTGTCCAAGATAGCCACCTATGGGCCAGTTCTAATTTACTGTGGCTGCTCTACAGTGGTAGATTGCAATTGTTTAGTGTTACGTCGGGGGTGTAGGAGGCTGGCTGCCCTTACACGGTGACCATCTTAGACAGGTTTCACTGTACATGCATGCATAGATTGTGACTCTTCCGTTGAAACTATGCGTTTTGTTGGCTCAGTCACATTTACGGCAATAAGTGTGGCAACATACACCTGCTTACATGGTGCATAAGAGACATTCTGAAGAACTGAAATCCGATGTGTTGCCAAAGCACTGCCTGTTTCTAATGCATGTGCTTGTACTGTCACTCCATTGCTCCAACTGTCTGTCATGCCTTAATGTTGTAGAGGCTCATTCCTTCATATGTTGTACAATAAGGATAGAATGATCTTGAGCCAGAATGTGTGGCAGAATTGTGTGTGTGTGTATGTGTGTGTGTGTGTGTGTGTGTGTGTGTGTGCACAGGTGCATGTGTGTGGAATTGTAGTCACGTCTTGTGTGAGTTCTGTGGTACAGGACGTGTCTGTGTTACTGCCAAAGTGTCTGCAGGAAGGAAGCTTAATTCGGGTGTGGGTTCCCTCCAATATGGCTTTACACTTTAGGTCATCTTTTGTGAGTGGCATATTGTAAGAGATCTACACTTGAGCTCATCATCAGCTTCCTGTATTCCTCCTACCGTAAACCACACCAAAGTTGTGTGTATGTTCCCCCAGGTTGATTGCAGGCAGCATCCCTGTACCAGTGTTCTCGTTAGCCTCTCCCAAAGGGCACAGTGCCTTTTGCATACCTTATGAGCCCTTTTTGTCACACACTCTCCACACCTTCACAGTGTCAGAAGTGCTTGTAATACATAGTCAATGCAAAGTAAAGTAGATGGTGTTCAGGACTCGTCCCCAGGTCGTTCGCGATAATTAGAATATTGTGCCTAATATCCTGGAGAATACTGAATCTGTATATCACCCTAGGTAGGTGTAGCTCAAAGGGTAAGTTTTCAGGCATGTAGCAGGTACAAGTGTTGACATTGCAGCAATTCCTGGCATTCTACACCTACATGTGTGTGGGCCATTACCCTATTTGAGTGTCCTGTGTAGCCTGCAGGGGGAAGGAGTGTTGAAACCTGCTACTCATTGGCATGTGATGTGGCATAAGTAGTGAATCTACATATACAGTGTATGGTGATAGAGTGTACTGTGTGTGTGTGTGTGTGTGTGTGTGTGTGTGTGTGTGTGTGTGTGTGTGTGTGTGTGTGTGTGTGTGTGTGTGTGTGTGTGTGTGTGTGTGGAAGTGGTCTGGCAGTCATTAGGTGTACAACATACATACTTGCCTCTCAAACTGCTTGTACGCTGCCTTTCCACTGCATTGAGCTCTGTTGTGTGTACAAGTACGTTTGTGTGCATGCTTACTGTGTGTGTGGTTTGAGTTGTAGTGCGATGAAGACTCTCTAATCCATTCGCTGTCCTTCCTGGCTCAGTCACTAAATTTTTTAGTGCTGCCCTGTGTGATGGGCTGGGTCTCATAGATCGTTCTTTTGAGGTAGATACAGTATGTGACAATGTAGCGTTATATTGTCACATACTGCATCTTTCTTCCACATGCCCTGTCCACCATTAGTGCAAGCGTGTAATGTCCATTATTGGAAACCCTGTAGAGTGGTAAACTTGCTATTTCACGATTCAGTTGCCTGTCTTCACCTCTGTGCTACACGTAAAGCCTGGGGAGGTAAGGGGACAGGGCTCTTCTGCTGCAAGGAGTATTCGGTTGGTAGCATTAAGTTGTACCTTATTGTATGGGCATACCATCTCGTTTACTCTATGTAGCTGGACGGTAGACACTGTCCTCATTAGAGAGGTGTCCTTATTCTAGAAGTGGTTTTGCACACATCTCTAAGTAGCTGGGACAATAAGCACTGTCCTCATTAGAGAAGTGTCCTTATTTCAGAGGTACAGTAATACTGTGCACATCTCTATGTATGTAGCTGGGACAGTAGGGGTCACGTCCTCATTAGAAAAGTGCCCCTATTGCAATTGTTCAATTGTGATATTTTCAAATTGAATGTCGTGATACTTTCTGATTCACTCTCTGTTGTTCTTCCCTGTCCTACCCCTCCCCCTTCCTCCCTCTTTCCATCTCTCTCTCTCTGTCTCTCCCCCTCACATCAACTCACCAGGTTGAGGTAGAAAGATGGGAGCAAAGTTCAGAAAGCTCTTTGGGAAGAAGGACATGCGCATCCTCATGTTGGGATTGGATGCAGCAGGGAAGACCAGTATCCATTGCTTCTTGTCGTGGGGGGGAGGAAGGGGTTGAATAGCGGTGAGGTGGAACTTCCTTACTTTAGGCAGCCTGGGATAGGTTTTGATTAGAGCGGTGTCCTTATTTCATAGGTAGTTTTGTACACATCTATGTAGCTGGGACAGTAGGCACTGTCCTCATTAGAGAGGTGTCCTTATTTCATAGGTAGTTTTGTATACATCTCTGTGTAGCTGGGACAGTAGGCACTGTCCTCATTAGAGAGGTGTCCTTATTTCATAGGTAGTTTTGTACACATCTATGTAGCTGGGACAGTAGGCACTGTCCTCATTAGAGAGGTGTCCTTATTTCATAGGTAGTTTTGTATACATCTCTGTGTAGCTGGGACAGTAGGCACTGTCCTCATTAGAAAGGTGTCCTTATTTCATAGGTAGTTTTGTACACATCTATGTAGCTGGGACAGTAGGCACTGTCCTCATTAGAGAGGTGTCCTTATTTCATAGGTAGTTTTGTATACATCTCTGTGTAGCTGGGACAGTAGGCACTGTCCTCATTAGAGAGGTGTCCTTATTTCATAGGTAGTTTTGTACACATCTCTGTGTAGCTGGGACAGTAGGCACTGTCCTCATTAGAAAGGTGTCTTTATTTCAGAGATTCCTCGGTATATATAAGCAGATTCCACTGTACATCAAGACTGCTAAGCTTGTCACTAGTAAGTAGCAGCAAAAGTATGTTGTCTTTCTGTCCTCTTCGTAAGTAAGACTGTAGCATACGAACATTGTACATTGTACATATGTCTGGGTATTAGTCACATTCCTCCAGTTCCGTGTTTGGCGGTGTCCAGATTAGTTTGACATTCTGTGTGTGAAGTGCAGCCTTGACTCTGTGTTAGCCATCCTGTACAAGTTGAAGCTTGGTCAGTCTGTCACAACCATCCCAACTGTTGGGTTTAACGTGGAGACTGTTACATACAAAAATGTCAAATTCAATGTTTGGGTAAGTGTGTGTGTGTGTGTGTGTGTGTGTGTGTGTGTGTGTGTGTGTGTGTATATACGTCTGTGTGCGTGTGTGTGTGTGTGTGCATATATACGTCTGTGTGTGTATGCTAAAGTGGTATATGGCTATACGTAGCTCATTTTTGTTCATTGACGACGTTGCCAAGACTATTCTCTGGAACTGAGGACATACGTATGAAAGAAAAAGGAGAAAATAGAAATACGATAATGGATAAGATACAGGAGAAATTATCTTTCATGTTCCATCTCTGAAAACCATACACAGTGAAACTTTCTGTTTTTCGCTAACTGCAAGTGTAGTGTATGTACAGCGATGTGTGTGTACTGTGGAATGGTGGTGCCACTGAGCGTCACCAATTGGAATTGTGTATCTGTCAATGCCGTCAAATTTAACAGTTATCCCTGGATCAGTAAGGCTCAACTTCACAGTCTGTCTGTCATCAAGCAGCTGGTGTATGAGGCCGTGGCCTTGTAATGGACATAACTAGCAGGAGTATCATAGGTTTGCAGGCTGACCTGTTACAGCGAGTTGTTTGTTAGTCCAGTGAGCCATACAGGGCTGTAGCTCTTTAGAATAGCTATCCACTGAGGTCTGGTGCGGGTATGGATAATGTACTTGTGTAGCACTTGATTAACAACCATTGAAGCAAATCTAATCAGTCAACAACTGGCAGTTGCGATCAAAAGAGGTCCGGCTATGGATAGATGATGTCAAGAAGGATGGTTTTTGGCCAGTGAATGTCACTGTCTGGGCAGTTCTCGGTAAATTTAAATCTTTGAGCAGGCATTGAACACAAGGCTATTCATTTTGAAGGTACTAGTTTAATGTACAGTTTGTGATTAGTGCAAAATTACTTAAAATGGTACAGGCAAGAAAATTCATTGTACACAAAATGTTGAAATGTTAGAATCAGTACCCCTGCCAAATTCTGGACTTTTTGCTAAATTTGGTTGTTGCTAAAATTTGGTGGCAGATCTCCAAACCATCTTTATGTAATACAAAAAGTAACTAATTTCTGTTGTATTATGACCAATTTTGTTATGTTGTTTCTTCTATACGTACAGGATGTTGGTGGACAGGACAAGATTAGACCATTGTGGAGGCACTACTACACAGGAACACAAGGGCTCATATTCGTTGTTGATTGTGCAGACAGGGAACGAATTGATGAGGCAAGGCAAGAACTCCACCGCATTGCCAACGATAGGGAGATGAAGGATGCAGTTGTTCTCATCTTTGCAAATAAGCAAGATTTGCCTCAAGGTGTGTGTGTGTGCATGTGTGTACGAGCGTGTGGGTGGGGTGTGTGGGTGCACACACGTTTGTGGGTGGTGGGTGTGTTAGTGAGGTTTCATGTAGAAACAGGAATGAATTGGAAGAAGTTTTGACCATGAAGGTTTTCATCAGTTACAAAACAGTGACAGTTTTGTAACTATTGAAGAACTTGTGTTTGGAGCTATGAACCTGTCTACGTTATTGCTTCTGGTCGCTGTGTATTAGCTCAAGAGACTCTCTAGCACTTAGGTCTACACATTGGAGCCTAAGACAGCCACCTGTAGGTCAGTTATAATTTGGTCTTTAGAGAGGTGGCTGCATTACAGGGGTGTGTATACTGCAGTGTTTTAGTGCTACTGTCAGGATGGCTGGCTGTTTTAGAGAGGATGCTAGCTTACACCGTGACCATCTTGGACAGGTTTCAATGCACCACTAATGTAGCATAGGCCTCTACTTACATACCACAATGACCGGTGTGTTTGTGTGTGTTCTTACGCTGCAGCAATGAAACCGGCTGAGATTACAGAGAAGCTCCAACTCGCCAAGTTTAAGGACAGGGACTGGTACGTCCAACCCTCTTGTGCAACAGAAGGCGACGGGCTCTACGAAGGGCTATCGTGGCTAAGCCAAACCCACGGAGGGGGGAAGAAGAAGTGACAACAGAATACATGGAACGCCTAGGTGGTATTGTCAGAAGGTCTAGACCTAGAAGTATAAACTTATGCATCTATCTTGTACGTACACACACACATGTAAAACACGCATTTTCCACGCACTGAAATTGTTTTGAACTCTTATTAATCCCGTGCACGTGATTCACTCGTATACAGTCCACTTAGCTTTATTTTGTAACTAGCACTAATTATGTAGTTCGTGTACCATACTAATTGTATAATTCTTCATTAAATTTGTTATTGAAATTTATATTGGTAGTATAGCCGCTATTACTGAATAATACAGGACGCATACTTGAGCGCCATTTTGTCTCCCACGTGTCCCTTTCTTAGTCAGTTGCGTCGTACTTGCATCCAACTGATCCAACAAAGAAGGAGAAGGCGGTAAGCTATTCTACATGCTATCGGCACACCAGTTCCTTGTATTAGAAGTTACCTTAACCCGTTCTCCCTCCACACTACCTAGGCCATGGGCGCGTACAAGTATTTGGAGGAACTGTATAGAAAGAAGCAGTCGGATTTGTTCCGTTTTCTGCTGAGGGTTCGCTGCTGGCAGTTTAGACAGTTGTCCACCATCCACCGCGCCTCGCGGCCTACCCGTCCCGACAAGGCCAGACGTATGGGTTACAAGGCGAAACAGGGCTATGTTGTGTACCGAGTACGCGTTCGTCGTGGCGGACGAAAGCGCCCGGTACCAAAGGGAGCGACCATGGGAAAGCCAACTGGTCAGGGCGTCACTGAGCTGAAGTTTCAGAGAAGTCACCAGTCAGTCGCGGAGGTGAGAGCGGGAGACCTAGTTACCAGAACTGAGCGTTTTGGTGTTTGAGATTGTTGGGAGTTATAAGTGGATAGGAGTTATAAGAATACGTTAGGACTTATGTGTGTGGTGCATAAATGATGTTCACACTTAGTGGCGAGTTCAATTGTGTGTGTCTGCAGTACTCGAAGTTTTTTGGTATTAAAGTTTTGAACAGACCCAAGGTCGTGGGCACTGTCCTCATTAGATAGGTGTCCTTATTTCAGAGGTAGTTTTGTACACATCTCTATGTAGCTGGGACAGTAGGCACTGTCCTCATTAGATAGGTGTCCTTATTTCAGAGGTAGTTTTGTACACATCTCTATGTAGCTGGGACAGTAGGCACTGTCCTCATTAGAGAGGTGTCCTTATTTCAAAGTTTCCTTTACAAGGGGGTTCCACTGTGCATGCCAACACGACTTAAGTAACTGCTTCACTTGTCTCTCTCTCTCTTCCGTTCTCTTGACAGGAGAAAGCTGGTCGGCGATGCGGAGGGCTTCGTGTACTGAACTCGTACTGGATAGGGCAGGACTCTACCTACAAGTTCTACGAGGTCATCCTTGTGGACCCGCAGCACAAGGCTATTCGGCGAGACCCGCGCATCAACTGGATTGTCAATCCGGTGCATAAGCATCGGGAGCTTAGAGGACTAACGTCAGCGGGCAAACAGAACCGAGGGATGCACAAGGGCAATCGCTACAACAGAGTTATCGGAGGGTCTCGAAGAGCAAACTGGAAGAACCACAACACGTTGTCTCTCCGTCGATACCGATAGAGCCATCTGGAGTACTCCTCTGTGCTTGACACTCAGATCCACAATTGTATTGTGTATTTCTGTAATTCGTTCGTGTGTGAATTGGTATGCACACAGTGGAATATAATAGCAATGAACATGTGTATATCTGCGTGCGATCTCGAAACACCATTTGCAGTAGGCTGCACGTGCTCCACAGAGCTCCCATTTCTGTACATCTGCACTGTATTCACACATGTACACATTGTACCAAAATGGTCTAGCTGGCTATACGTATATAAATGTATGCTACATCGGTCCCATAGGCGCACGGCCACAAATTTTGAGAGCACATGTACATGAAAATTTAAAGTCATGAACTGACGTAATTTAGGAAAAGGAGGCCATGCATGCATGAACGCACAGCTCCAAACAGCTAGTACGATTTATTAATTCAACCTTTTGCACCGGTGAAGAAATCCACTTAAGTGTGCCACTACAGAACATCCACAAGACAAGTAAAATTACAGGTTTTAAATAGCACAAATTAATGTACAAAGAGAATCAACTGTTACAAGAATCCACGACAATGTATATAGATAGCAATGTCTACTAGGGACAAATTGATTACATGCATGTGTGGCCTATAAGCTGCTCTCAAGATTCTTGATCAAGAAATTAAGCAGTAGCTATAAGCCTGGTCAGGACTGGCTTTGCCACCAAGCATCCCCCCCTCCCCCCTCCCCCATCAGCTCCACCCACCACTGGTTGTTCTATATCTAGCATGCAGTCACTTCCCAATCTGTGGGCACTGGTTACAACTAACTATAGGTTACACTGATACGAGATTCTTGAGCAAGACTTACACATGTGCAACTGATACAGCTGATTATCAGTTGTGTCTTACTCAAGAATCTTGTAGCAGAGTACTATCAACACAACTATGAGCCTCTACAATATCATTAACAATAGGTTAACTTATGGACTGTGCAGTTTCAGTCTGCATGTATCCCATATATATTGTGCATGCAGGTAGGCACACACACACAATTAGAAGTGTGGTAATGTTTGCAAGACTATAGACGTATATGTGTATGAAACACTAACCATGTGCACTGACTATGGACCCTTTACACACAATAACGTTTCAGTCTGTACGTAGTAAAGCTTTGGGAATAAATAATGCATAACTACATGTATAAGCTGTGCAGTTTCAGACTGTAGTCTCAATAACGACATAGCTCCAAGGTTTGGAAATGCTGCATGAAGGAATTATATCAACTTGCAGTGTAGTTTTAAAAACATACCGATTGATAGATATGCAGATTCAATATTTTGTGAAATGCAGGGTAATACTACACATACACTATACTGCACTGTCACATTCGTATAGAGGTGCATAAAGTAGTAGTGTGTCAGAGCAAGTCCTGTTTGCATGCATCCTCATTTCTTCCGTCCGCCTCTCTCCTTCACTCCTAGCAACACCACCACCTCTCCCGTGATGTTGTAGTACCCAAGAGAGTTTGAGTCCTTCAAGAACACAGACTGAAGAGAGAGGAGCAAGGAGAGAGATGATTGCACCAAGGCACAGTCAGAAACAAACTGCCAGCCGTAGTCGGCAGCAGTAGCCTCCTCGATGTAAACACTTTGGCTATGAATTATGACTACACGACCTAAGGAAGGAGTGAAGGCCTCTTGGATGTAGCCACTCGGGTCACAAAATATGTCTGCACACTTTGCAAACTGAGCTACAAGTGATTGGGCTAGCTTCTCATTCAGTGCACACTGACAAGTACTGTACTCACCCCTATCTGCAGCTTCTGCTTGCTGGCAGGCATGGCAATCTCGTCTGTGATCTTTGCCTTCACTACCGAAACCTAACCAGCAGGAAGAGAAGAAGCATATAAAGATGATGCTACATTGTATAGTACGCAGATGCTGATAAAAGCACTACATCCAATACATCATGTTACCATGGCTACCGGGTGATCTCTAGAGTGTAAAGGTTACACCTCATGCCCGAACATATGTGTTATGTATTGCTTATACCACACTTTGTTGGCTTTGTGTGGACATTACGTATTTCTGTATAAACCATGCTTTTGGTGTAATAACACAATACCTCTCACAGCACGAATCTGTTTTAGAGACACAGACATCTCTAGAGGTGAGTTGATCCTGTACCCACACACCTGGATAAGTACAGTCACTGACACATCCCTCACACGTCCACACAGTACTGTACGCACACACACACACAGTGCGCACACACACACACAGTACGCACACACACACACAGTATGCACACACACACACAGTACGCACACACACACACAGTACGCACACACACACACAGTATGCACACCCCCACACAGTGCGCACACACACACACAGTACGCACACACACACACAGTATGCACACACACACACAGTACGCACACACACACACAGTATGCACACACACACACACACACAGTGCTTACCGGGTCAGTGATAGGTAGTGTGACTGACAGCACTTGTCCTTTCAAGTTCAATTCTGGTTTGTCTGGAACATTTGGAATCTGGACCTTGAATGTCACAGCTCCCTACACGGAGAGAGTGGGAGGGAGGGACAGAGGGGGGAGAGGGAGAGGAGGAAGGGAGAGGGGTAGGGAAGAAGGAGGGGGAGGGAGGAAAGGAGGAGGGGGAGGTAAAGGGAAGGGGAAGAGAGGGGAAAAGAGGGAGAGAGGAAGTGGGAGGGGATGTACGGGGAGGGAAGAGGAGGAGGGTAGAGAGAAATGCATCACAGCAGGTTTTACAGTTAAAACAATGGAAAGAGGAACGAATGAGTGAAGTGTGAGTACGACAGCATACAAAGTAAATGGCAAACACTCATCACGACACACACACACACACACACACTCACACACACACACACACACACACACACACACACACTCACACACACACACACTCACACACACACACACACACTCTCTCTCACACACACACACACACACACACACACACACACACACACACACACACACACACACACACACACACACACTCACAGGGTGTTGGGCAATAAATTGATCTTCAGGTATGAAGTTATCTTGTTCAGTGCGCGGCCGCTTGGCAGCAGGGTCTTCCATCTGAGGTGGTGGGTGTGGTCTAGGTGCGACTCCTAGCATGAGGGGTGTGGGCATGGGCGGGGCTCCAGGGAGGGGCTGCATGAGTGGCATAGGTGCCTGAGCACGCATTTGAACTGTGAGGGGAGGGGAGGGGAGGGAGGGGAGGGGAGGGGAGGGAAGGGGGAGGGGAGCAGAGGGATGGCAAGAGGTGTGATTGAAGTCACCGTAAATGCCCAAATAAGGAAATTATACATGCATACTACAACAACAAGTGCAATAACTGATATAATGCACTAAAGGTAGTGTGGAGTCCGGTATGGACATATGATGAGCACAACACAGGGAGTTTGACACTGTCGCTCTTCTTCAAGCAAATTACATAAGAGTATCACAAATAGAACATGAACAGTATGCTAATCCTGCCCTTTCACAGTGCAATTTCCACAATATACAGTATATACACACAATGAACATGATTAGTCACTCTCTCAGAATGCACTTTCCACCACAAACCACAGTTACATGACATGCAGTTACTCGCTTACGGTGCAGTGGTGGAGGAGGAGGTCTCCCTGGAGGTCGGGCGCCTGCAGGCATGGGCAAGATAGGGGGCCGCACAGGGGGCAGAGCCTGTACGGGGGGCGGAGCTTGCACCGGGGGCGGAGCTTGCACAGGGGGAGGGGCTCTCACAGGGGGAGGGGCTTGCACAATGGGTGGGGCTTGAGTAGGCGGCAGCTGCATGGGCGGGATATGCCGAGGTGGCTGGCCGGGTGGCATGGGGAGGAGGGGTTTGGGCGGGGCAGCAGGGCGTGGCTGAGGGGCTGTGTTGAGTGGAGGCTTGGGAGCCTCGGCGCTTGGGCCAATATGACTCTTTTGCAGTCTGTGTGAGAGAGTAACAGGGGGGGGGGGGGGGGGGAGATTGGATTAAAGAAGAAAAGAGAGGGACTGGGAGAATGGAAGGGTGATGTACTGTATGCACATATCAAAAAGTTTGGGAGGAGAGGGGCAGGGCAAACAGGGGTGCTCTACAAATCAGTGCAGTCACACACACACACACACACACACACACACATACACGCACGCACACACACATGCACACGCACACACACACACACACAAACACACACACGCGCGCACACACATGCACACACACACAAACACACACACACACACACACGCACAAACACACACACTCCCTCATGCACAACACACACACACACATGCACACGCACGCACACACATTTACACACACACACACACTTACACGCATGCACAACACACACACACACAAACACACATGCACGCACGCACAACACACACACACAAGCACACATGCATGCACGCACAACACTCACTCCATTTGCTTCTTTGCAAACTCTTCCCTATCCTCATCTGAGATGGACGCTGACACTTTAGCAGAGAGTGCACCCGCACTGAAGGAGGAGATAAGGAACAGGAGGACAAAAGTAGTACCATTAAAGCATCAACAATATCATAAAAACTAATCCTATAATTATATCTAGTCTAAAAACTAGGCCTTCGAAGGGTCGAGGAGAAGGGAAGTTTCGTTTCATTTCTCAAAGGCCTGGGTATAAGGTACGTACAAGGCGTTAGTGGTATGCCTAATATATCAATGTCATTTACGTCACATCCGCATTACAATGATGCGCGCAAACAGTGCATACGTACCAGGCCTTCATATACGGCAGGCAGAGGAACACATGGAAGGCATGGGGTATGAGGGGCTACCGTCAGTTACAACTCTAGCGCACACCTTGCTCTGAAGCCATCCCACTGCGCCTTTTCTGCCTTCCCACCTTCATCCTCTCCAATCTACAGCAACAGAGGTGCAGAGCACAACGTCACAAACGACATGCCACCCAGTCAGCCCCATGCATAAAGTGTACATGACTTTGTATACACAGAGACTGAGACTTGGAGGTGGCCATACCACAAGATGGATACAGTACTCAACACACATGCACGCACGCACGCACACACACACAAACCTTTCTACCAATGACAGTTTCCTCTTGTCCAAAGATGTCCGTACGGTAGTCAGCGAGGTACTTCAAGTTGGAGCCAATCTGTGTCCCAGCAGCATACACCTCCTCCTGTTGCTTCTTATCCTCCACTGACTTCTGCTGTTGCTCCCTCCAGCGTGGATCGAGGAGACCTGCACACATCACATGACATCAGACGACATCACATGACATCACATGACAAATATTAACACATTACGATGCAGTAACGTTATACCATTCGTACGTCATGTACACTGAAGGGTAACACCGCATATTGAAAGGGAGCGTTGAAGAACATGATGCTTTGGAGGCTTATCACAGCTATGAACGAACACGATACTAGAACTGATACAGATTGACTGAGCACTCTTGCATCAAGAAGGTACAGAGATCAGCACAGCCCAACCATTAAGATCCCAGTGCAACTTTGTTGCACAACTGTTCACACATGCACACATTGTTTGGTGGTACCATGGCAGGAGTAGAATAGACACATGGGCAGTCAACAGGAGAACTGACCGTATCGCATGTGGTCCTGCATCTTGTCTGCTGGAATCCTCTCTCCGGTGATGGGGGAGATGAGGAAGGACTCCTGCTGAGAAGGAGCTTGGGATTGCTTGGCTGAGACGGAGAGAAGTAGGAAGATTGAGAGTGAGGGAGGAGAGGTGGGATAAGATGGAGAGGTGAAGGGGAAGGAGGGGGTAGGAAAGAGAATGAAGGAGGAGAGGTGGGGTAAGATGGAGAGGTGAAGGGGGAGGAAGGGGTAGGAAAGGAATGAGGGAGGAGAAAGGGAGGCAGAACGGGAGGAGAGATAGAGGATTGAAAGGTGGAGGAGGAAGGGAAGAGTGGGTAGGAAGGGAAAACAGAGGAGTAAGGAAGGATCGACAGGAGAAAAGGTGACAGGGATAATGGTTGTTGGATAATGAACAGTGTATAGAGAGTGTGGTGGAGTGAATGAGAGATGACATTTAGGTTACCATGGCAATGTTTTACATACCTTTAGGGTTGTAGTCCTTCCTAATAAGCGTGGCACCATCATCAGGTGTGACAACCACTCCTGGTTGGGAAGGAGGAGGGGCAGGGGGCGTCGGCTCCTGAAGGATCCAGGAGAGGGAACTAATGCAGAGCACTTCAAAGTAATATGTAGCTCAACATGGCATGAATGTACGTACATGCACATTTTGTACACACACATGCAGGCATGATTCATGTGTCTCTCTCACCGTGGAGCTGTCCTCATCTTCCACTTCCATCTCAATTTCTTCCACCTCCTCGGTGTCATCCTAAAGCACAAAAAACAGGAAAAAACATGTCTCCTGGGCACTGTATACAAGAATGACCAAGTGGAGAAAAAAAAAGAGGCACTGACCGGATTCGAACCGGTGATCTCCTGTTTACTAGACAGGCGCTTTAACCAACTAAGCCACAGCGCCACTGTGTGAGAGACTTGCACAAAAACAGAAAAAAACATGTCTCCCGGGCAGTGTATACAAGAGTGACCAAGTGGAGAAAAAAGAGGCACTGACCGGATTCGAACCGGTGATCTCCTGTTTACTAGACAGGCGCTTTAACCAACTAAGCCACAGCGCCGCTGTGTGAGAGACTCGCACAAAAACAGGAAAAAAACATGTCTCCCGGCAGCGTATACAAGAGTGACCAAGTGGAGAAAAAAAAGAGGCACTGACCGGATTCGAACCGGTGATCTCCTGTTTACTAGACAGGCGCTTTAACCAACTAAGCCACAGCGCCGCTGTGTGAGAGAGTTGCAAATTTGTCATATTATACCAACACACTAAACCTATACAGGCCTTTACTCGAAGAACCATACTGCCCTCCATTACGTAGAACGCTGTACGCACGCACGCACGCACCATCCAAGCACTCATACCTGCATCTTCTCATATTTTGCCTGTTCCAGTAATCTGGCTGCTAGCTGGCTTGGCTTGATGGGAGCTGGGAGAAAGCCTGCAGCAAAGGGGAATGCAGAAAGGACACACAGTGACTACAGGCTCTGAGGACCAGTGCTCTCTCCAGTAGTTTAAGTCCAAAGGAACACTGTAAGGTCCTGGACTGCAATAACGTATAGACTATGATATTAAATATACATACATACATGACAGATACACTTCTGACAGTGACAGTCATGATTAGAAGTGACATGAGAAGTGACATATGCACGTTATGGTGGAGCACATACGTAGTACATTGTACAAAAACAATAACTGCAAAACAACAACAACAACAACAACAACATTGGTGCTTAAAAAGCTGTAAGTGCACCTGATTCGTCCTCTCTGAACGCAATAGTTTCCACGACAACAAAGTCATGCCAGTCAATGGAGGCATACTCCACTAAAGTGAGGAGAAGAGGAAACGTACTGCAACATTGAAATCACCACACACCGCACCTTGTGTCCTCTCATTCTGCACACACTAAAGCTGCACACTCTTCTTCACACTCACTCCTCTCCCTTCACACTCACTCCTCTCCCCTTCACACACACTTTTCCTTCACACTCTCCTCCCTCCTTCACACTCACTCCTCTCCCCTTCACACTCACTCCTCCCTCCTTCACACTCCTCTCCCCTTCACACTCACTCCTCCCTCCTTCACACTCCTCTCCCCTTCACACTCACTCCTCCCTCCTTCACACTCACTCCTCTCCCCTTCACACTCACTCCTCCCTCCTTCACACTCACTCCTCTCCCCTTCACATTCACTTCTCTCCCCTTCACACTCACTCCTCTCCCCTTCACACTCACTCCTCTCCCCTTCACACTCACTCCTCTCCCCTTCACACTCACTCCTCTCCTTCTCAGCCTCCTCTTCCTCCTTCCTCTTAACTTGTGCTTGCTGTCTTTCCCAAGCAGCACGATTCCTCACTCTCTCCATCATCTGCAGGAAGCAGATCACATGCAAGTCATGTGATCAGTCACATGCAGGACATGTGATCCATCACTCACAACATAATAAAACTAAATTTGGCATAGCAAATTTTGAGACTGCATTCAAAGAACCACTTCATGCATCAACAATCGGCTTCAATTCAACACTTTCATGTCATGGTGGTTTGTGGGACTTGCTGCAAGCAAAGTGTTTCAACACTTTGAAGTTTCGTTCACTACATGACAAACAATGCTGATTACCTTCAGTGGCTGCTCAACATCCATCCTTAGCTTCTCTCGTAATCCTTTCGAAGGCAGCAAAATCTGAAAGTGGAATAACACGCAATAGAAAAAGTAGAACACACACACACACACACACACACACACACACACACACACACACACACACACACATGCACACATACAAACACACACACACCACACACACACACACACACACACACACACACACACACACCTTGCTATACTGTTCCACTAGTTTTGTGAAATAACTAAAGAGGGTGTGCTGCTTGCGAAGAAAATCAAACTGATAGTTTTTCTACAAAAAGGTCAATGATCAGAAAAAGAAGAAACTCATCGAAGGGTAGAGGCGGTCACATGGCCAAGTAGTGTCAACCCACTTGCTCTCTCATCATGAGCTTGTCCAGAAACGATGTACCATTCTTTGCCACAAACATGGCTGTCAGTTTCACCGTGTCCCTGAGAACATGAGAACGTGACAGCCATTGGCAGATGCAGCGTGAAGAAACTACAGAGACATGGTCACCAGCACACAGCAGTGGGATACAGATGACAACAGTACACCTTGGTGATGTCTACTGCTTACTCTAAACTCATCACACGAGCAGTTCGCTTACCCTGTTACCTCTCCCTCCCATCCCCCTTCTCATTGCCACCCATCCTCCATCCCCTTCTCCCAACTGTCCAGAGTTGTACAACACTCTCCTAGCCTGCTCACTACTTCACTTCCCCTCCCTCTCCCTCCCCTCCCCCTCCCCTCCCCCTCCCCTCCCCTCCCCTCCCCTCCCTTTCTCCTCCCCTCTCTTCCCCTCCCCTCCTCCTTCCCTCCCTTCCCTCCCCTCCCTTTCTCCTCCCCTCTCTTCCCCTCCCCTCTCT
Organism: Ianthella basta; assembly: GCA_964019415.1. Taxonomy (NCBI): domain Eukaryota; kingdom Metazoa; phylum Porifera; class Demospongiae; order Verongiida; family Ianthellidae; genus Ianthella; species Ianthella basta. The sequence continues at coordinate 10,741,485 of OZ025870.1, read as the reverse complement.
TCCCTTTCTCCTCCCCTCCCCTCCCCTCCCCTCCCTTTCTCCTCCCCTCTCTTCCCCTCCCCTCCCTTCCCTTTCTCCTCCCCTCCCCTCCCCTCCCTTTCCCCTCCCCTCCCCCTCCCCTCCCCTCCCCTCCCCCTCACAGCTCTATCCCTGAGATGGATGGTGGGTCTGTCAAAAACTCCCACTCAGAAGGCGGCTCCAGAGGCACCTCGACCTCCATCACTAGACCAGGCGGCTGCACACCTGCCACAGGCGGAGCACTGCTGGAGGCCGGCTGTTGTTGCTGTGGTTGCTAAGGGAGACAATGTCAACAAGAACAAAATAATGAGCACCAATGAATACGTATATATGTACATTCTCCCACAGAGAAAGAGGTGCGTGTGTGTATGTGTGCAAGTGCTATCCTGTGTGTGTGGTGTACGTGTGTGTGTGTGTGTGTGTGTGTGTGTGTGTGTGTGTGTGTGTGTGTGTGTGTGTGTGTGTGTGTGTGTGTGTGTGTGTGTGTGTGTGTGCGTGTGCTTTGTGTGTGAGTCTCAGTGTGCCCCTTACAACTTGCTGTGGTGCCAACACTGCCTCTTGAATCTCATTGATCTTGTGAAGGTAATAGGCATGGTATGGATCATTTGGAGTCAAAAAGTTGAACTTTGTGTTCCCTGCTTCATTCTGCTTGATTCGCTCAGCAAACTCCGGGCCTGTAGGGGAAACAATGGAAGTATGTGTACGTAGTTTCTGTTGACGCAACTGGTCTCCATAGAGAGGTGGTCATGAAATAAAAGTGATTCATGTGTAGTGGAATACACTATGGGGAGGTTGAGAGACTGGTCTCTGTAGAGAGGTGGTCTTATAATAGAAGTGATTCATGTGTGGTGGAATACACTATGGGGAGGTTGAGAGACTGGTCTCTATAGAGAGGTGGTCTTATAATAGAAGTGATTCATGTGTGGTGGAACACACTATGGGGAGGTTGAGGGACAAACTTACCATTCCTTGCCACAAAGTCGGCAGTCTTGTCCACAATGTCTGTTCACTGTCAAGGAGAAAACAAGCACACACACAGGTGGAAAAGAGACTAAGATTCAAGTATGAATCCTGGGAGGTGGTGGTGGCGGTGGGGAGATGGGGGGGGGAGGCTCACAGACTACATATATAGGACAAACCACAGTCTACGTACTTTTCCCTTAGTAACAAATAATATACAGTGAAACCCCTGTAATCCCCCCCCCCCCCCCCCCCCCCCTTAATCCACCAAACCTGCAAATCCACCTGAGTTTCCAAAGAACAAATTAGTACACGTACTTTCAGTTTTACCTCGTTAATACGCTAACCTCATTAATCTGCCACAAATTCAAAACTCCCAATTGTGGCAGATTACATGGTTTTCACTGTAATTTCATAAATGGAATTACAGACATCCTATTGAACCCTAAGAATTATTATGTACGTAGCTAGACAAAATCAATGGACAAAAAGCAATAACACAAAACTGCAATAAAACTCTGTCCATGTGAGCACGTTTGAGTACAAACACTTTAAAGACCCTGGAGAATTGACCCTGCACTGCTTGAGTGTACATGTGCAGAGTGGCCACCGGGCAGGGCACAGCGAAGCATAATCCAAATTCAGTTACCACAAAATGAAAAAACAGGCCACGGGTGAAAATCTGCTATTTATATATCAACTAATTGACATTTGTCTTGTTTATGTGTAAGTTCTGAGAAGTAATTGAGCTGGATAGATTCAATAGAATTAAAGTAAAACTGCATTGTAGAACATTGAGTTTGGTACAATCCGCACTCATACAAGAGTCACAGTTTATGCTGAATCAGTACTAATTCCTCATCGTTGAAAGAACACTCCTTAAAATAAGCACTGCACTGCAACTGGGTGTTGCAGACGCCTTGATTACATGTCACGTGCGTGAAAGAGAGGATACTTCTGACCTCTGGCGGCGGGTAGATGATGCCAACGACTGGCCTGGGAGGCGCAGGCGCAGGCGCGGTCACCTCGGACTGCGCAGTGCTCTCGTCCGTCTTTCCATCCTCCTTCTCAACTTCAACCTCTCCAGGCATGCTTGCCGGTGAACGTTGAGGGTGCGTACCTTTGAGAGGTATTTCCTGCAATTATAGGCCTAAGGCGCAAACCCGCCCACAATATTAGCTAGGGGAACCCCCCATTTATAGCCTGAAGGTTTAGGGTACATGTATAGTATCTGGTTTGGCGCTATTATGATTGACGTTCTAACTAATATAGGCGTACCTCATTTTACGAGGAGACAGTTAGGCCTAGAGTGGTGCCTCTGAAGTAAGGACACCCCTCCTCCAACTGCAACTCGATGATGGATGACGCCATGTGCTTACATCATAGATACTCGACTGCTTACATCTACTCAACCTCTTCATAAAACAGCCCACTAGTTAAGTATGTAGTAGTATTCTTCACTGATCACAGATTCTGTTTATGGAAGACTGTCATCACTTCATATGCTCTCCCAATCACACATCGCTCCTCGTACACATAACAGCTTCAGAAGTGCCTGCAATGCAAGCATCTTTGTCGGGCCAATACACAGTGAAAATAACTACATATACCCAAGATTCCACGGTGTACTCTTCGTGCACATAAACATTGGAGAGAATATCTACCACAGCACATGTTAGCTGCCTCAAAGAACAAGAGAAGAGGGGGCAGCAATTACATCGTGCATATATGCTCATACGTAATCATTAACACGGACCATTCATTAATAGAGACATCTAATAAGTACGAATAACAAAACTGTGCAAATGAGTCCTGTTCTCAAATTGTGACAAAAGTGTCAAAACTTGCTAAACTGTTTCTTTCCAGCCTTTGCCTTTTGGATCTTGAGCACATTGAAACGGACTGTCTTGCTGAGAGGTCGACACTGACCGACTACCACAAGATCACCAATCTCTACATCTCTGTAGGAGAGGGAGGTGGGATGAGTGTGCAAGTGAAGGTGTGGTGTATTACGGCTACTCTTGCGTTATCTCCTAGCCTTTAAAAGGAATGATCTCCACATGTGTGAGGAAGTGTGTGTACACGGGCTTAAATGGTGCGCACACACACACACACACACACACACACACACACACACACACGCACACACGTACACACACACACACACACACACACACACACACACACACACACACACACGTACACACACACACACACACACACACACACACGTACGTACACACATGCACACACACACATTTGATCATTACACTCACCTAAAGCATGGTGATAAATGGGCTGATAGATTTTTATGGCGCTTCTCAAACCGGTTGTACTTCTTGATGTAATGGAGGTAGTCTCTCCGTACAACAATCGTCCTCTTCATTTTCATAGACCTCACAACTCCAGTGAGAATCTTCCCCCGAATACTCACATTACCAGTGAAGGGACACTTCTTATCAATGTAAGCTCCTTCACTTGCCTGGGGAGGGGGAGAGGGGGAAGTTGAGAGGAAGGAGTAAGAACTGACAGATTAAAGATATAGTGACGTTGACCCGACATACGTACAAGACACAGAACGCATTCTATGCAGAAAAATGCCTGGATACCTCTCGTGGCGTCTTGAATCCAAGGCCAACATTTCTCACAAAGCGAGCGTCCTTCTTCACTTGACCTAAAATCACTTTCTTAGTGTTCATAAACTGACCTCGCTGCTTCTGAAAGGCTTTCTCATTCTGCAAAACCCGAGTAATATATGGCGTAACGCACATTTAACAAACACAAAACACAATTGTTGGTACTCTGTCATGAACATGAACTAAAGACAGTTTTATCTTATTGTTATAAGATGCTCAGATCAAGCATTTGTGAGACTTACCTGTTCCGCCATCTTGAAACACGTGGAGGATCGCGGAGGAGAGCACGTGCGATTACGCATGCGCACAAGTGGTGAATGGATAATGAGATTCATATTATAAGTACAGCAAATAAAACTGGTTCGCTCAAGTAAGGAACAGCAAACTGAATGCCATTGCCACGCAACATAAAGACACATATTGGCTCTTTCGTTCTCCTGCACAGAAGGCAACAGCACCAAATACATAATCAAGAGAAATATTAACTACTGTTCAAAGAGCACTTGACAAAGAACAAAGGCAGTTTGGTGAACTTCAAGCACATTTTCATTTAAACTATATACCTATGCACAGTGGGACCTGCTTATAAAGGAGGTTTTCAATTCTGGGCACCTCTCTAATGAGGACAGTGCCTACTATCCCAGCTACATAGAGATGCATACAAAACTACCTCTGAAATAAGGACACCTCTCTAATCAGGACACTTGAGTACTCCCATAGCTATCTCAACTACGTATGTCTGGAATCGAGAGGAGCCATTGTATGTATTCTAACCTCTGCATAGTACCACTATACTAGACACCACACAATGTAACAATGTTTTGTGTATTTGCACGTGAGTGCAAGGAGCTCAAAAGATAGCAGGAACAGCTACTTGTTAACCATACTACACTTGACTAAGTAACAGTCTTCAAGCACTCACCAATTCTCGCACACTTCCAAAATGTTCCCAGCAGCCTGCAGCAGTGGAGAGTGAAGCATGGCAGTCATTGGAAAGTCAATAACAGACACAGCATCAGTACTGGGATAGGCTGCCAAGTGGTGCAACAAGCGCACCCATTGGCAGTGAGTGTGTACACATTGGTAACACTTGCCAAAAGACAATGTACTTAACACAGTTTTTGTGTTCCAGTTGTGAGATTGTGTACTGTATTTGTTCATAATTTATAGAAGTCGGGCTCAAATTCTTTAATAGAGGTCGAATCGTGAATTGAGGCTGGGTCTCAAATAGAGGCCATGTTTAAAATGACACTGGATCTGGAATCCACACACAGGCACTTTTCAGCATCAGAGTTGCATGGTTTAGGCAGGAATCAAACACAGTGCAACGTGTGGTGACTGATTAGAGTCCCCTCTGCAGTAGTGTTGCTGAAGGAAAGCGCACCACAACTTCTTCCTGCAGCTAAAAGTATGAAGCGAGTGCGGAAGAACTGCGAAAGAAGCCGCTGTGAGGAAGATGGGCATTGCTAGATCAGACCAAATTGTGATGTAGGCAACTTCTGAGAAAGAAGGGTGACAGGTGGTGGATGGACAGGGGGGGACTGGTGGGGGGGACAGGTGGGGGGACAGGTGTAGGGACAGGTGTAGGGACAGGGGAACAAGTGGGGGGGACAGATGGGGGAACAGGTGGAGGGACAGGGGAACAGGTGGGGGGGAACAGGTGGGGGGGGGGACAGGTGGGGGGACAGGTGTAGGGACAGGTGTAGGGACAGGGGAACAAGTGGGGGGGACAGGTGGGGGGGGGGGGGACAGGTGGGGGGACAGGTGTAGGGACAGGGGAACAAGTGGGGGGGACAGGTGGGGGAACAGGTGGAGGGACAGGGGAACAGGTGGGGGGACAGGTGGAGGGACAGGGGAACAGGTGGGGGGGACAGGTGGGGGGGGGGACAGGTGGGGGGACACTAATGGAGCAAGAAGGTTTCTGTACCCTTCAATCACAGTCTAGAGAGGGCACTTACTGCTTACCCAGTTTTATGCCTGTCCATAATTTGTGGAAAGAGTGCCCTACAGTAGGCACAAGTGCAGACCAGGAGGAGGATCACCGCAAGGATGCTCTGGAAGTTGAAGATGGCCGACTGGGAGGGAGAGAAGATAATATACAAGGCAGCCTTGAAAATTATAAACAAAGCAAACATGCTGTCTTCTCTCCTGTATTCTCTGTTCTACAAATCCACTCTTTATAAAGGCAAATTGATCGCAAGCACAAGTGTAGTGGAATCAATCACCATTGAATGTACATAGAATGTTAGAGCCTCATCAGCCTTGTCAGCTAATAGCCCCTCTCCCCCCCCCCCCCCCCCCTCCAACCCCCTTTGCAGCCCAGTTTGCAACAGTTGGGCCCAACCATTCTGCTCCAAACTGAAGGTGATCAGGGGCTCCTGGCACTTGCCTCCCCTACTCAGTCTGTCCCTGTACTGACCAACACCGCTTTCACCCACTTACTCACAGTAGCCAGCTAGTTAAGGGCACCTCCTATGATGTCATGTACTCAGAAAATGGCTGCGACAATTACAGTATGGCCAGTAAGTTTGGCAGGAAATTCTATCAGCAAATTACACAAATTATAGCATTTGGCTGATTCCTCTTTAGTTGTTTGGGCAAGCATTATTTTACGTCTACATTTCCAGCAATACAGTAGAATACTATGCACATCTCACTTCACTAGTAATGCTTCTACATGCACACCATACTGAATTCTCAATACTCAATACAACACGCATTTAATACATACACATACACTAACATTATGTACATATATTATATAAGATAGAACAGGCCACAGGTCAAGTGAAAAGAACAGACCATACATTTGCCTGGGGCGCTTAGCACATGTTGGGTTTAGGTTTAGGGTTAGGGCTGGCATTATATTAGACAACAAACGCCTACAGGCGTGGTCCGTTCTTTTCACTTGACCCCAGTCCACATAGCTATGTACGTACGTCTGTGCACCTCAGACCTCTATGGACAATGCTAGCGGTCTGATGTGTGGCTGTTCAGTAATAGAAATTTATTAACTTTGTACACACACACAAAAGGATCTAACCCTCGGCCTTGAATCTGAATCCTTAGTCCAGTCACCAGAGAACACACCACATTCAATCCCAAAAGAAGAAAAAATTATAAAGCATATCTCATTATGGCCTTGTGGTTGCTCCATAACTTAATACACATACCAGTTTGGCTACCATTCCTTCTGTCCACTATTAAATATGTGAATAGATCCCTTACCATTTTACTTGTACTGTGAGGCGAGCGAGCCCCTCAGTTTCCTTTCGCTCTGTGCGTTTCTGGCTACGCGTTTCTACCCGTTTAAAAATGGCCGCTAAGTTGGGCACAGGGGCGTATTGCTGTGTGTCACTTTTGCAAGGCCGATGAGCTCTCCACAACTGTGAGAGGGAATCGATGTTGAATCTATCTCGTTTATGTCGCTTTCGTCTCTTTTCTGTCAGTAGCTTGCTTTTGGTCGTATCATTTTGTTTAGCAGTTTACTGCGTACACTTGGGACTATTGTTGGCAATGGGAAGAGCAGGAAGGAAGGCAACTATTGTGTATGAAGTGACTGCCGGCAAGCGGGAACTCCCCGGTATTTCCAAGGTCGTTCTAGCCTCCTTCAATCCCCAATTGGCCGTGCATGACGTAAAGCAAGATGAGACAGTGAGAGCTTCTGTTGGTCATAGACCTGGTGATTCTTTGGTGCCAAACTGCCCAGCGGGTCACGTGCGCAAGGGGAAAAGTGTCTGTGTTGAATGCAGTGCAGGAAAGTTTAGTCTCCCTGGATGGATTGCCTGCAGGAACTTGCTGTCATGTGACGACTTTAAACAGAATGTTCGAATAAGGCCACAACTGCCTGTTGACGGAGAGGTCTTAACAAGTAGCAAATTTAATGGATGGAGTTATTATCACGCAGACTGGGAAGGATTTAAAACCATTTTGGTGTGCCCAAACATAAGCAGTTCAAGAACTCAACTGCTTCCTGAGTTGATTCATGGCCTCCGCACAGCTCAGTCTCCCCTACAGGCGATTGGTCTGTGCTCTACAGACTCTTGTGTTCTCTATTTCGCTCCACATCCCTACAAATGGGCTCCTCTGTTAAGCGTTGTGAGTGACCCTGTTCACCCTTCCTCTACAGTGCTGCAAACATGGCAGTCGTGGTACGTGAGACTGGTAGTATTACAGAACACTGTCAACGCACTATCACGTCTACATGATGCCACAGGGAAATACACCTTGTGTGGTGGGATGTCTGTGGAAGAGATCCTACAGCAGTTCCTGGTCAATACTGAGAATGGGCAAGTGTCATTTGTTGGTTATGACAATGTTGTCAGCAGAACCGGGTCGCCAAAATCTAGTTATGCAGGTCCATGTAGTATGTGGCATCAGCGGTCTACCCAAGCTCTTTATGCACCTGAAGAACGTGCTGAGGCTAATGGTGGCATGCAATGGTATCGCGCATCCATTGATCAGCATTCTCATTTCACTTCTCACTCAACGGCTGACTTGTGGAAGGTTCCTGATGTAGCGGATTTTATTTTGGGTGGTGTCCCTGGTGGAGATCTCGTGCGTGATTACCTTGCAGCTCTTCATGTGCAGTGCAAATCTGTTATGCCCGCTCAGCGACCATCTTTTCATCAATTGCTCTCTGCTTATTGGGAGACTCTTCAGTTGTTGAGTAGTGTCAGCAAGACACAACATTGACTCGTTGCCAATTCACGAGTTTATGAAATGAAAACAGCATAGATTTTAAATTAATTATTTATGTTTTTTTCTAGTTATACTATTTTATACTGGTTTCGGATTTGAGTGACAGTAATTTACGTGGTCTTGTATAGAACACCCTTAGACCGTTGCAACTAGACCCCAGATCGTGTGTGTGTTATGCTTAGTCGCCCACAGGCCGATATAGGCGCCGCGGTCTGCTAATATTTATTACCGAATAATATTATTGTGGTCGGTTTGTTCACTGCTTCGTGACACCCTGAGAAGTGATATTGGTAGCTGGTTCTCCGCTGGCTTCGTGTTACATTGCGCTGCAAGCTCGGCCGTAATGGGTAACTGTCTTGGTTCAGAAGGGGAAGGCACTCCACCATCTCGTAACCCCCCATCGTCAACGGGACCAGAAACCACCAAAGATATTCCCTTGGGCGACCTTCCCGGCCGTGCGAATACTGGCGATCTGCTGGTTCTAAAGAAGGATGGGGAGACTCACTACGGAGTCATCTTGAAGGAGAAGGAGGTTAGCCCTCGCACACCGCTCCTGGTTGCCAGAGCAGTGAAGAACGAAGACGCTTCGGCTGCTCCGTACGGACTTCGTGTGTCTTCCGTCAATTACACAATCTTGTACCAGGGTTACACGGAGGCCTTCCTCAGGAGACTCTCCAAGCCGGTGGAGTTTAGTTATGATCAGGCGAGGGGTCTTCCCTCGATTGTCGAACAGAAGGGCACCGCTAAGGCGCTGTTGGTCCAGTTGTATTCAGCTGCATTCGGTCTGGAGCTACCGGGAGACAACCCCGAAGACGTTATTCCGGGCAAGCTGCCAATCAAAGCGCCAGAGAAGATCAAGTGGGAGCCGTTTAAGATAGGACCGCTTGTCGAGGAAGGAAAGACTTGGGCAGAGCGACTTCTTGAGTGGACGTAAGTGGCGAACTAGCTGCATTGCTACAAGGACTAGATGTACAGGTACTGTAACATGTATTGTGGGACACTATGAATCATGTATCGACCAGGCCGGTGCAGTGCACCGTCGCATGCAAACTGTAGCTTGCAGGGGAGGCAATGTGTTATCAGGCATTGATACGGACCCATCGATGGGGTGGAAGCGTGAGCTACAGCTTTTTGTGTCAATAGGGGTGCCTGTAACTCATGTCCCAAATGCAGTGCTGTTTGAATTCTCCATAGCTGTGCTTGGTTAGTGGTGCTCTGTAAACTGACCAGGAGTGGAGACAATCAGCCTACATTTTTATGACTGAGAGCAGTTGTCCGATCCCGTTGTTCATGAAATACTTCCCAATATATCATGCATTTTTGAGCACGGTGTGAGTTGAAAGTCACCTTTAAAATTTGTGAATTTTGGCTTGCTGCGTGGTACACATCTGTCTTCACCTCTATTGAAGCGTGCTGAATTGGTGTACCACATTGGATGATAATACGTTTACTCAAAACTCTTAAAGGTAACAATTTGTATATACCCAAGCTGTCCTATTTTGACTTTTGAGAGTGGTATTTCAGTACTAAGAAATAATTCCAAGCCGAATGCGCTGCTATTGTCCAGCTAAACGATTTGTTATGGTTCAGTGAAGTTCTGTATTCAGTACACGAACTGTTATCCAATTTTGTACCTTAACGGAGTAATCAGTTTAACTTGTAAATTTCATTTAAGTACCCCATACATAATTATATGCACACATATACACAAATTTGTGCACACACACACACATGTTCACAAACACCCACCTTTTCACAAACTTACTGTGCCCACACAGAACGGCTGATGTGTCCGACCAACCACACGAAGACATGGAAGAGGTTGTGAAAAACCTGAAGGCTGGAGATGTTGTGCTGTCAGCAGGGCTTGGAATTGGAGGTGCGTTCATTCGCGTTGCTGACGGCTCTCTCTTCAGCCACGCCGCCATCATCGTTGAAGATCCCTACATTGACGAGCCGTGCATTTGGGAGGCCATTGGGAATTCTGGAGGTTAGTGTACGCACATGTGCATCATCTGTATGCATTTGTGTCTGTTGCCATGCAAACAATCACTCCTTCAGTTTGTTTTGAGTGATCACAAGATATGCGTGGTCAGTAAGTTGAGTAACTAATGCATAATCATCTGTAATAGTCTTAGCTAAACCTTAACTTTTATATACATAACTATCCAAAATTTGGGTCATTGGCAGCATTTTCTTGCATGTGCAGATTGTGCAAATTTGTATTTTTCCTGGTACATTTTTTGTATCTCGTATACAATCTACTTTCTTCAATCTTGAAACGTACAGCTTTAACAGTCGAGATTTTTAGTGGACGGTTTACAATCTTCCCTATTAAACGCTATATATTTTACTAGAGACCCTACAAAATGGTGCCTCACTGATGGTACATGCACTGTTGGGCAGTATTACCAGCTATATATATAATATAGTCAGTTGTATTGCATAATGGTATATAACACTCTAGGGCATCAGAACCGGGGGGAGAGGGGGGGGGGTGTAATCCCCCAATAATTCTGGATCTGCATAAATTGTGGTTATAGGCGGATTGGCTTGCCACCAAGCAGCCCCCCAAAACCACGTCACGCTTCGCCACCACTGTATAAAATGCCATGCAAGCAGCGAGTGTGTCAGTCACGCACTTACACACATCAGACGTGCACAATGTTGTGCACATCGCTCCACAATCTCTGTGTATGCTCTGTGTGTGCATGCAGTTAGCACTTACCTGCATGTTCACACACATGTACAGGCATGGTCTGTTCAATGGCACTAGATTGATGCCACACTACATGGCTCTGAATGATAGCCATGTAGTACTATTATAATATATTATACGTATTTTGTACTATTATTATGCTATATTTACAGTACTATATTTACAGTACAAGCTGTAATAATCATGATCACTGAACTGGAAACGATACACTTTTTGTACATGTGTTAGTTGCCGTTAGCAACAGAATGATGCAACTGTGTAGCTGTTTGGCATCATCCCTTTACTGTAAATCAATTAACGCTAGAGCTAGGCATTTATTGTCGTAATATGACATTGTTTAAGCGTACGTTGTCAAAAAGTGACATGAGCACGAAATGATTGGGTAAGAGAATGGAGTTGAATCTATAAAACTTAAATGGCGACCAATCAGTGTCTCTATGCAATTAAGACCACTTGGCACTTGGGCGCTTCGTGCCCTTGAGCCTCATGCTCTAAACTGCACAGACACCTCTTGGTCGCCATTTAACTGTTACATAGTAGCTCCATGCAACGTGGATAAAGTATACTTTGCCCATGAGTGACATATCAAAACTGGAAGTTGGTTGAACATGCATATATATGGCATGTCCACATATGCCCATAATGGCATTTTAGTTAATATAATTAATTGTTAACTGCATATCTCGTTACAGGGACAAGCAGAGAAATTCAGTTAGCACAATTAGAAGCCGTAGTCTTGTACCCAGGCCCTTTTGATTAGCTGCCCTATCCACAGATGGCCTGGGTATGAGGTTAAGACACCCTATGACCTCTCTCTTTGTAGCTGAGTCTTCTTCAGCTGATCAACTTTCATATTTCATTGGAGAATTTGAAGCCACCACAATGGAATCTTACAGATTTAACCGGTTTTAGACCTACTACTCCTTCTGCTGAGAACAGCTTGAAGGAGTAGTTTTCAGACTTCCTTGCATTGATACTGAAGATTCAATCTTGTACGTAGCTACCTGCATTGGTCTCTGAAAAATGGCCAACCACACTAGCTTTACATTTCACGCCTTTTTCTTAAACCCAAGGCACTTATGTGTGGCTAAGTTTGTACCATGTGTTTACATGTGCATGCATGTATATATGGGTACCTGTCATATTGTGTTATGCTGCTATGGTCACACAATGGGTAGCAATATACTGTATACAGACACAAGCATACTCAATACGGTGTGTGTATGTATGGTCATTGAATTGATACTTTTGTAATTGAATTATAGGTACTATAATTTTGTATTATACTTCATTTCATGTCTTTGCAGAGGCTACTGACCTTGACACTGGCAGGATCATTCACGGAGTGACCTTGATCCCCTTCACGGAAAGATGCAAGATGGGCTGGGACGGTCCAATCGCTGTCCGCAGACTCACTGACATCACTGATGAGAAGCGTGAAGAAATCAAGGAAAGACTGACCTTTCTGCGGTATCATTTCCAAGGACGAGCTTATGAGGAAGACCTCGGCGAACTGATCAAAGCTAAGGTTGATATTGGGGAGGAGTTTCTACCCTTCCTCAAAGGAGAGCGTGGCAAAGAAGCAATGGAGACCATCTTCTGCAGCGAGCTTGTCTCTTGTTCATACCTTGTGTGTGGACTCTTGAAACCGGAGAAGCCAGCCAGCGAATACACTCCAAAAGATTTTGCTAGCAACGCTGATGAACCCATTGAGATGCGAGTGGGCACTTTGCAGAGTGAGCTTTACGTCACCCTTCCGTTCATGAAGGAGGACTGACTGCAGATGTAGTGGAGGTTGTAGGACTTAGCCAATATAGCGTGTTGAATCTGTTTGCACGAATGGGCCATAGCTAGACCTTCTAGAACTAATTTCCGTGTCATACACGTATGTGTTTAAACAATAGAAGAGTTCGGTGGCATACAGCATGTATGCTGGACCTATATAGAGACATGCTCCAATCCACTCACAGTGTGCGCCGAACATATTTGTTAAGTATCATTTAGAGTATTGAATTTTTGTTTATGAATTTTGGTGGTGAACTTTCTTGAAACTATCTTCAAAATATAGACTGGATGTTCTGATGAACTATAATTGTATCAAGTGCTTTGATGTGGGCGTGGACTCTGTATGAGCTCAAAAGGTCACTTAAGAAACAGTGCTGATTGAGCCAGTTTATAAGGCTGGATGTCCTAAGCTAGCTATGGGTACTTTGATGTGGGCGTGAACTTTGTATGAGTTCAAAGGGTCACTTAAAGAACTACATGTGCTGATTGAGCTAATTTAAGACTTTGATGTTCTAAACTATCAGGTGCTTTGATGTGGGCGTGAACTTTGTATGAGTTCAAAGGCAAGGTACAGTCCTGTACATAGTGACAAGCAAGGTGACTGAGGTATAGCATGCTATTGGCTGGATGTTCTGAACTGTTGCTTGTAATTAGTTGGCTTCCAATGATGTTCCACTTGCCATGGCCAATTAATTGATTTCTTTGCATGCCTTCCTTCGAAAAGGCCTATAGCTGCTATGCACAATACGTCAATCCTATGAACATTGATCTTTATGCCAAGCCAGGGTTGATGAAAACACTAGCAGCTGCATGGCATGGGCCCGGGTGGCGTTCTTCACATGGGCCACACCTGTTGTAGCCTATGATATGTGCACCTCTTAGGCCTGCTACATGATCTAAGTATTCATATGTATACCCATGGATGCAGCCATCACATGATCACAAGTTGAGGAGACTCCAACCATCATGTGCATGCATTTACATGCATGCTTATATTGGGTAAGCAATGGGAGCTATAGTATGTACCTATACCCACTGGGTCTAGATCTGAATGTACTGAAAAATGCGAGTGTACCAGAAATCCATGCCTGCCATGCATGCACCGCATGCACACCTGCAGCAGGTGATCGATGGACCTACCTGTCCCAGGGGATAATTACACTATAGTTCAGTGTATGTATGCAAGTACTTTCGATGTGTGGGTGAGACGTACTGAAAGGTGAAATAATGAGGTGCTATAAATTCTTCCCAGCCACATTCCATCCCCTAGGTAACGGGGTGGATGGTCATAGGCCCCTCCACAGGGATCGATTGCGAGTCAGATTCAAGCGGAGCTGCCGATAACAATGGGGAATCGTCAGCACGGCAAACCAGCACCGAAAGAGCCTAAAGGAATACAACTGTACGATCTGGCCGGCGAAGCAAAAACTGGCGACCTGCTAGTTCTGAAGAAGGAGGAGGATACGCACTACGGGGCCGTCATCAAGGGCAAGCAGATTGGCCCTCGCACCCCGCTTCTGGTGGCCGTAGCGGCTAAGAACGAAGACGGTTCGTACGGACTTCGCGTGTTCTCCGCCAACTACACGATCGTGTACCAAGGCTACACTGAGGCTTGTCTCAGGAGACTATCCAAACCGGTGGAGTTTAACTACGAGGAAGCGAAGTCTCTTCCTTCAACTGTAGCCAGTAACGACACTGCCGAGGGGCTGCTAAAGCAGTTGTATTCGTCCACATTTGATGTGCAGCCATCGACAGAGGAACCTGCACGCGCAGATGCTTCTGCTTTGGACCAATTACCATTCGGTGCACCTGAGAACATCTTGTGGCAGCATCTGAAGAATGGACCTCTGGTTGACAATGAAGCTTCCTTTACAGAGTGGCTCCATCGAGTGACGTAAGTCTGACGGTAGCTATTAGTAGCCATATGGCATGTACGTAGCAAGGGATGACTATAAGACTAGTGTCAGTGGTTGTGTGCATCACAGGGATTCCCAGTTTATAGTGTTTCTAGCAACCATGTAGAATGACAGTGCTTTGTGACACACACACAACCTGTTTGGCATGTACAGTTCAGTACGTATGTGTGGTTTTGTGTGCGTCCAGTGCATATGCATATTTGCCAGCTGGCTATCACAATAGTGCAAGTTCGCTGATGCAGAACGGCCGACCTTTATGCTCATGGCACAGCAAGACACGTGCTCTGCTGAATCTGCACATGCATGGTGCTAGCCTCATTCCGAGGCTGTCCATGCTAATTATTGTCAGCAGCCTGGGTACAAGGTGCAAGCCATACAGCTGCTGTTACGTCATTGCAACTAGCACTATTCCTTTTTCAGTGTGGTCTGTAGCAAGCATGCAGTGGAATCTGCCTAAGACTGGCCACTTGTGGGCCATTTATAATGTGCCTTTATATGGAGGTTGTTGCATAAACAGCAATGGTTAGGGCTATGCTAACACAGGAGATGGCTGGCTGCCTTATACAGTGACCATCTTAGACAGGTTCCACTGTACATCAAATGTTTGGACCATGCAGGGGAGGCTGGCTGTTATAGAGAGGTGGCTGCATTATACAATGATCATCTTAAACAGATTCCACTCCATAAATACTGACAATCTCATTAGCCACTGTTGGTCATTCGCCACACCACTATTGAGTTAATGCCATTTGGGGCCAGAGAGGCTGCCTGTGTTGAGAGGTGGCTGCATTACATAGTAATCATCTTAGACAATTTCCACTCTTTAATATAAGGAGCTGAAGTTGATCTCAATGTGGTTTGTATCATTATAGGTAAATGCATACATAAGTGTGTCTATCTATGACCTTATTAGCTTGAATAGTGTACTTGTCAGCAATTCCATACATTTGGTGCAATGGAGCAGGGCAGGTTGTATGAGTGCAAGTACGTATATGGTAACCATACTGTAGGTACAGTGAAACCTGTCTAAGACAACCGTCTTTGGGCCAGTTATAACTGACCTTTATAGAGAGGTGGCTGCTCTACAGAGGTAGATTGTGGTGCCATTTGGGGCCAGGGAGGCTGGCTGCTTTAGAGAGGTGGCTGCCTAACATGGTGACCATCTTTAATAGTGAGGTTCTACTGTATTGCAGGGCATCCTTTAGGGGAACAATTCATAGCATATTGCACACTTACTCTGATGAAAGAGAACAGTGAAAGTAGCACCAGTCAAAGCACAATGCCAACACCTCTACCATTGTGTGCACAGTGTAGTCACACAATGATTCATAGTTTTGTTACCATAGCTCTGTTGTCAGTTGCCTTTGAAACAGACAATGTAATCTCTGAAACTGACTTAATTGAATCGCCAAACAATGATGTCATAGAAGAGCCCCAGTTAGGAGGCTTCGGACCAGTCTGTATGTGTAGCCACTAAGGAGTGGGTCACCCTTCTACTGGGTGTTAATGTTGTGCACCTATCAATCGTGGTCCCCACTTACCCCACCTTGGGATGCCCCAGGTAAGAGGTGGGGATTGTCACTTTGCTGCTGCTCTTTCCTCCACCTCTTGGGTGCACTTTGGTGTGAATCCCCACCCCAATGCGTAGGTGGAGAACACCATTCTAACAGTTGGTAGCAGATCAGGGATTTCTACCAGACTAACCAATGCCCCACCTCCTGGGGCTACATTTACCAGGATAAACCCCATCCTGTGACCCAGGGTTGCCTGAGGGGGTGTTAGTGGGGACAACCATTGATATGATTGTGCATTAGAGGAGTTGTGTGAACTATCAAATGATGAATGGCACATGTGCCATCTCATAATAATACAAACACCCTTACAGCAGTTTGAGAAATGGCTGTTGCAAATGTTATTCAACTCACAATTCACCTTTGAACGTTGGCCTCACTTTGGCCCGGTACCTGTATTACCTGAATGATTTTCAGTCCCCTGCTTATTGTGCCAAGTGAAGTCTAATGTCAGAGGTGTGTAAGGTGTCATTCACAACCACATATGCATGCACACCCCTCCAACTGTCCATCTAGGTAACATGAATGACCTAAATGTTGTTCATATCAATTTTGTTCATGCAGTTCCAGTGACTTGTCTGATAAGCCTCACAAGAGCATGGAGGAAGTTATGGCAGAACTGAAGACTGGAGACATTGTGGTGTCGTCTGGGGTGGGGGTGGGAGGGGCGTTCATGCGTATCACTGATCAGTCAATCTTCAGCCACGCATCTATCATCATCAAGGATCCCTACATCGATCAGCCGTGCCTCTGGGAATCAATTGGGAATGATGAAAGTTGGTACCCTTCTTCACTAGTGTATATGTTACATGTATTATGGGCTACTGTACACGTTTTGTTGTAAATGATGCTGTGGAGACCGTACGTTTAAACAGTTGGATGGTAATCAGGTACTGAGCTAGAGCACTATTGTAAATATAAACTCAAATGCGGGACATTTCAACACGAGGACCTTGTCAAATGCTACAGAATGAAGGCGCCTTCAAATTCTGTAACGTCTCAAAATCTTATTTAGCAGCTCTCCACACTTTTGGGCCATTTTTACCGCTTGTTGTACAAATTATTGTGCTAATTTGAACTTGTTCCCTGTTACAGTGTGTACTTTAGTACGTATATACAAGAGACAGCTGCAAGTGGCCACTAGGCTTAGCCAACTACAGTGAAACCTGTCTAAGACAGCCACCTGTGGGCCAGTTCTAACTGACCTTTATAGAGAGGTGGCTGCTCTACAGAGGTAGATTGCAATGCTTTAGTGCTATTTGGGGCCAGAGAGGCTGGTAGTTTTAGAGAGGTGGCTGCCTAATACAGTGACCATCTTAGACAGGTTCCACTGTATACATAGCATTAATTTTAAGAGTGCATGTAACATGATAACAGCAGATACTATAGTGCTATATTTTCAATGAATGATACATTAGGCCAAATGTATACATTAGGCCGAATAGGTACTTTCTTTGCTCAATTTTATACTGCAGTGTTGACTGACGTTGACACTGGAAAGGTCATCAAAGGAGTCACCTTTGTCCCCTTTCCTCCGAGATGCACGCTTGGATGGGACGGTCCTGTAGCTGTTCGCCATCTTGTTGACATCACTGACGAGAGACGTGAGGAAATCAGAGAGGCGTTGATGGACTTGCGCGAAGAGTTTCAAGGGCGTCTGTTTGAAGATGATCTGTTTGAGCTAGCGAGAGCAAAGCTTGATTTTGCTGACAAGTACTTGCCTTTCTTCAGAGCCAAAGAGGGAGAGGAGGCTAAGGAGACACTTTTCTGCAGTGAGCTTGTCGCCTTTGCGTACATCGCTAGTGGACTACTGGACCCAGGGAAAACAGCCAGTGAATATACACCAAAGGATTTTTCTACTAAAGCAGATCCATGCATTGAGCTCAAGGAAGGCAGGCTGGAATCAGAAGTGTATGTGAAGCTTCCGTTCATGGAGAAGGCCTAACAACAGTGCACAGCGATAGAGCTCTAATGGCTGAGAATTATTAGTACGTATTAGAACGTAGATTGTTGGCTGTATAGCCTTAGGGGATTGCAGAGTATATTGCATGCGCTGCAATTTAACTTCATGCAAGTACTTGTGTATGCACACGTATATGCATGCATACCTTGTTCCAGTAACACATTAGCTGCAGCTGTGAGTGGGTGTTTACCCACTTTGAATTTGTATTTCTGTTGATAATGTAGTACAGTCATATCTTTAATGTGGTTTCCACCATCACCATATGTATTCGTATTATATATGATTGATGTGCATTGCAGCTGATACTAAGCATGCATGAATATGCAACTGCAAAAGTACGTGAAACACACTGCATACTTACTTTCCGTAATTAACTCTAGGCATTCAAAGAATAAGAGCATGCGAATGATCATCAATCATAATGAATTGCTAGCACAAAAGTTTACATATGGAGAAGCGAAGTGGTCTGCTAATTTGTTCCACATTAATGGCCTGCATATGGCCTGGGAACGATCGAAGCTGGAGATACCATATATACTAGCTATCATGGACTCACTTTTTTGTAGATCTAATGATCTTCAACTCGTCACGTTCTGTATTGTACTTTTATAATTCTGTCTAGAAAAATGTAGAATTATGGCTTTCATCTAGATACTTTAATTTGGTGCCCCTGCTGCTCCACATAACAGCTGCTAGCTAGTAATACATGAGGTGCTGCACATGTTGGATGCATGAAGCTTGAACCAATTTACAGCATGACCTTAATACATCAGGCTGCACTAGTACCGTTAACCCCCTCCTACACACACACACACACACACTGCACACACACACACCACACACACCGCACACACACACCGCACACACACACACCACACACACCGCACACACACACCGCACACACACACACCACACACACACACACACACACAGCACACAACACACACACACACACACACCTCCACACACGATACAATAGAATGTCATAGTAAACTGGGTGTGCACTTCATGAGAACAGTCACTTTTAGCAAGTGGCCATGGGGTGACAACATTAAAGATGATCAGAACATAAAGTAAAGGTCTTCAAGTGCAAAAGAGACTTAAGACTAAAAATGACAATCGATGTGCATGACTTTGCAATAAGTTAAATCCTATGTAGGGACTTGGGCAAGGCAATGTGGAGTTGATTGCAGTTCACTTACAGCCAATGACCAGCTCGAATATAACAGTTCACTCAAGTGTTGTATTTGCACCATCATACGTTTGTAACAAATTTGAAGCGCCTACCGTTGGATGGTACGCAGGCATGCGTGCATCGCCGATGACGATCGCGCGTCCATCAGTGCATCCAATTAGCTTTGGCACAAGCTACCGTGATACCGGGAAATCAGTCGAACAAGAGTCTTCTTTGGCAGGCCTGTGACCCAAGCGAACTAGTAGAATGGGCAATAGCTCCAGTGTCCGGCCAGGGCTGTCCTTGAAAGAGCTCAGAGAAACCGCTAAAACGGGGGATCTGGTAGTTCTGACGAAGGGAGAAGAAACTCACTACGGGATCCTCTTGAAGGACACTGAGGTACGACCTCGCTGCCCGGTCCTGGTGGCCATGGCGTCGGAGCCCGACGAGAAGGGTTTCTATGGCGTGCGTCTTTCTTTGGCCATTGCAACTATCGTCTACGAGAACTACATCGCGACTTCGTTCAAGCCGCTATCCATCTCTGTCGAAGCAAGCTACCAGGAAGCGAAATCCTTAGCCTCTCAAACGCCAAGACAGCTTACCGCCAACGGCGTTCTCGTCAAAGTCTACGCATCCCTGGGAGTCAGGATGACGCTTTCCCGTTGTCAGTCCTTCCCTCGCTACCTCCCCACCCAACCAGCGCAGATGGTTGTGTTCGAGCCGATGAAACCGGGTCCACTGCAGTTGTTGGCGAAGAATGAAGTGGCCGTACCATTCCACCATGACTGGATGTGAGTTGACGCTTAGCGGCTACTGTCTTCAACAAAAGCGTATTCTAGCATTCATAGCTAATGATTGCATGTGTACTGATGTACGTATATACAGCATCATGAATATATGCATGATCATGCAGGGTACCTCTCTATTGAGGGCAGTACCTCCAGGCCTCATGCAGTTATAATAGCTGAAGATAGATAGCAGGATGAATACAAAACTACCTCTAAAGTTAGGATGTCTCTGTTAACAGGCCAATTGGGCTCATCCGCAAAAGTGTCTTGGATTGAGAGGTTCCACTGCACTTGTGCTGATAATGAAACAATTATTAATCATTTTACATAATTTGACAGTGCGAAACAATTATAATATCGTTCAATGGTTATACGCTTGCCCACATATACAATGTATATTACGTGTCAGCTACACATGGGTTCAACCAGGCCAACATATGCAAGCATACAGTTAGTGTACTTGCATGCGTGGGCGCTAGTCAGCCTATATACAAAGTGGGGGAAGGTGGTCACTGGTTGCCCTCAAATAGGGCTACAGCCTCCCATGCAGTCTCCTGTAACACCTCTGGTGTAGAAGGCTGGTTGGCGTAATATCCAGTGATTCACCCAACTTTAACATATCCCGGCTTGTCCATGCAGTGGCTAGCTGCAAAGTACTGCCTTTTCAGCATGTTGAAGTAGAAATGTGTATACAAGGGGTTAAAAAGTGCAGTCATACGGTTGTGTGTGCATGTTGTGACAATCTGATGTTCCTACATTATTTCCTTTTATTGCATTAGAGCACATGCCACGAGTGACAGGTCTCAAAAACAGCTAGAGGAAATTCTCCCCACACTGAACACCGGCGACATCGTCCTCATGTGTGGGGTATCTGTTATGAGAACTTCGGTTAGAGTCGGTGAAGGTGGAAATTTCAACCATGTGGCCATTGTAATGAAGGATCCATTGGTTGGCGCTCCCTGCATCTGGGAGTCCTTTGACAACAAGGGTAGGTGCAGAAGTTATTACATGAGACTCAGAGTATGTATATATGTGTGAGTACTGCTCATGCAATCTGTAGTGTGCTAGGCAACAAATTAAAATGGTTGGTTTCTAATGCATACATTGAACTCCTCTTTTGCCTTAAAGTGTGCATATCCGTGAACTGAGAGTTTTCAACTCTGCTCACCAATGGGAGAGTTTTGGGATGGGCCCAAGTGTCCTCATTATAGAGGTGCCCTTATTTCAAAGGTAGTTTTGTACACATCTCTATGTAGCTGGGACAGTAGGCACTGTCCTCATTAGAGAGGTGTCCTTATTTCAGAGGTAGTTTTGTACACATCTCTATGTAGCTGGGACAGTAGGCACTGTCCTCATTAGAGAGGTGTCCTTATTTCAGAGGTAGTTATGTACACATCTCTATGTAGCTGGAACAGAAAGTACTGTCCTCATTTGAAAGGTGTCCTGAATTCAGGGTGTCATTAAAGGGGATACACTGCAGTCATTAGTTTCACAATTCCTTGACTCAACAACTGTATAATTATAGGCAAAAATTGTGCATTTTCACTAGTAACACACACATTCCTCCCACTCTGTATGTTATATAGACGTCATTTGCTTGGACGCTGCAAAACCAACGGGAAGTCTCACATATGTCCCGTTCGCAGCAAGAGTGAACTGGGGTTGGGACAGCCCCATCGCTATTCGCCATCTTGAGATCAGCGATGAACGGAGGAAATGGATGGAAAAGATTCTAGTACACGTTCGATGCAAACAACAGGACATTGAATACGAAGAGGATGCCGATACTATGGAGGAGATCACATCCGCATTTGAGGTGCTGGATCTCTGCACTCGCAATGAGGATTTCTCTGAAGGCCCAGAGAAGATCCACTGTAGTGAATTGGTCGCCTTTGTGTACCAAGCCTGTGGTCTCCTTGACAGGGACAGACCTCCTAAAAAGTACATGGCAAGCGACTTTGTTAGCAGTCGCAAGTATCCTCTGCAGCTGCGAGACGGCAGCCTGGGGAAGGAGATCTTTATCAACTTGAAGGCTGTGCACAGCAAGAATGACTGAACTCAGAATGCTGTGGATGAACACCATTACAGTTGAGGGTTAACACTGCGCAAGTGCAATGCATACACATTGGACTTAAACTTTAGACAGTTGTTCGCAAGACACTTAATTGAATGCACATGATTAATCACTTTCATATGTATTTCTACACATGCATCTGTGTTGAATACCTTTTACAGTTATAGCAGTTATCCTGTCTAGTTATTGACTATGTACCCTTACATACAAGTAGACATATAGAATTCAAAACTCCTGCACACACCATTTCCCACAAACATGGTTGTGGTACTTCACACACGGATTCACCCCATCAATTTTTGGAAGCAATTGTAATTTGGTTCATTATCTTATTTCACCGAGTGAAATCAGTTATACGTGAGGTGTCCAGCAGAGTAGAACATGTGGGGTGCTCAATCGATTGGAGGAAAACGTAGAGTGCAAGGATAGGGCAATGGTGTGTGTGTGTGTGTGTGTGTGTGTGTGCGTGAAATATCAACTGACGGAGCAATGCATGCCTGTATACACTCGCACACACACCACACATACCACAAATACACCAACACGCACATACACACACCACACACACAAACACACTAACACGCATACACATACACACACACACATACACACACCACACACACAAACACACTAACACGCATACACATACACACACACACATACACACACCACACACATGAACACACTAACACACACCACCACACACACACACACACCACACACACACTAACACGCACGCACACACACGCACGCACACACACACACCACAGAGGCGTAATCCCCAATACCCACACACAACGACACCCACCAGACATCAGAATGATGTAAGTCAGTGACCTCCCCAGAAGATAGCTAAAGAAGGGTGCACTAGGCTATTAGCTTCATGAGGAGTGGCTAGTGGATGGTTGGAGGTGGGAGAGGGTGTCATCTTCTAGTGTAAAGTGCAGTAGAAGAATACAATGCTGTATATAACACTTTAAGGAGGGCTTTTAAGGGATCAAGAAGGGTTCTGTACCCTTCAAAAACAGCCAAGAGAGAATACCGATGCAAGTAACACTTACATTACAACACTCACTCACTCACAAGTGTGGTGTGCACGGTAAACACAGTGCAGCCACAGCACTCACACCCATTAATGAATGGCAAGGACTGCTTAAGCCCCGTTTACACTGGCAAGTTAAACTGGTTTGGAATGCGAATTAACTAATCTGGGTTAACCGTGCTTAACCCAGGTACAAAACCGGTTTAATGAAACCACCTCTTCTTCTTAATGTATGCGTATACACCAAACAGGTTTCATCCAATAACAAGCAACACTTCATACGCAGACATGACGATGATCATGAATATGTAGCAACATTCACACATTTATATTGGCAAAATCAAACACCTATTAATATACCATTGTTAATGTTTACAGTAATACATGTTTAGAACTACACGTACAGCGAGCAGGGTTACACGTAACGTATACGCGTA
The DNA here is from genome assembly GCA_964019415.1 of Ianthella basta. NCBI lineage: Eukaryota > Metazoa > Porifera > Demospongiae > Verongiida > Ianthellidae > Ianthella > Ianthella basta. The sequence goes on along the minus strand of OZ025870.1, from coordinate 10,717,701 downwards.
CAGCGTGACAAGACTAGTTTTGACCGGTAAAGGCGACCCCGGCCCTATACCTTAAAACCGTGTTGTCTCAAACATTCTTTGTGGGCTTCGATGAAACTTAAGCAACCCTCTTCTCCATTCGCGATAATACACTCGTCCCTGGCCTTCTTGGTGTCCGGACACGCACAGCACGGCTTTAGCTTCTTCTGCTCTTCGCCGCCTGTCTCCGTTGCAATGGGCTTAAGCTTCGGTTCAGACATCTTTGAAAGCAGCGAAGGGGAATCCCCAGCACCACGTGCACGTGCCTATCTCGAGCGAGGGAATTCCACGTTCGATGACGTGCGTTTAAAAATTTATAAAAATTTATCTATCTATCATGCACACGTGCTTCGCATGACTGTGCAGTTCCACATTCCATATTATAGTTTTGTTATTAAATTAAATAATATAATATAGTCATTAATTAGTGATCATTAAACACCCAGGTAGCCCCAATACACAATATTATACCAGCTCAACGTTATGTGTGCCATATCTTATATATGTTTGGCATATATATTATATATATAAACTTACATAGTTAGCTTTAATCTATATATATAGTTATATATAGCAATATAAAAGTGCTGTAGCAGTTACTGCAATTTCCTTATCAGTGCACAAAAACGTTCCATTCCTGTTTGTGGTGGTGGAAGTGAAAGATTGTAGAGAGACTCATGAATGAGATGCATGTGTGTGTGTGTGCGCGCGTGCGTGTGTGTGTGTGTGTGTGTGTGTGTGTGTGTGTGTGTGTGTGTGTGTGTGTGTGTGTGTGTGATGCAGCAACTAAACATTTAGCCCTATTTCCTTCAGTCCCTCTACCCACCAAGTCTGAGGACGTCGAGAGGTATGCAGAAGACGATCCTGAACCAGCCATGCTCGGCAGTAAAGAATGCACTCCCAGGAGGCACATAAACCCTGTCATCAAGACACTTGTCGCACAATGCCAATTCTCCTTCCTCAGTTGTGGCATACTGCATGGCATTCAAAGAGCAGGCAGGAGAGAGGTGCAGAGAACATGTCTGTTGGAATGTTTCACTCTCCCCCTCCCCATCCTCCCTTTGTCCATCCCCCTCTCTCTCCTTCCCTCCCACCCTGCCCCCTCCCTTCCTCCCTATCCCCTCCCTCTGTGTGTGTGTGTGTGTGTGTGTGTGTGTGTGTGTGTGTGTGTGTGTGTGTGTGTTGTGTGTGTGTGTGTGTGTGTGTGTGTGTGTATGTGTGTATGTGTGCATTTGCGTGTGTTTGTTTGGCTGTATATGTGTGTGCGTGTACGTGTGTTTGTGTGTGTGTACGTACGTACATACGTGTGTGTGTGTGTGTGTGTTTGCATTCTGCCTGTTTGTCTCTTGTGCGCTTGTGACAGTGCATCCACCTTTCTGAGGTCCGCCATAATGAACAGGCCACCCTTTGGCACAATGTAGTCCACTCCTACAGAGTCCAGAGCATCTGTCACAATCTTCAAAGCAGCTTGCAACAGCTCAGTCTGCTTGGGGAAGTACACGTTTGTCAGCCAGTCTGCAAGGTGTGTGTGTGTGTGTGTGTGTGTGTGTGTGTGTGTGTGTGTGTGTGTGTGTGTGTGTGTGTGTGTGTGTGTGTGTGTGTGTGAGTGTGTGTGTTTGTGCATATATGTGCGCATGATAGAAGGAATGTATTTGAAACGAGTACCTCACCTCAGATATAGTAAGTGCCAATGTCAGGGAGAGCACAAAAAGCTTAACAAATCTTATCCAAACACATGCTTTTGGCAATATTTTAATACACTCACCCGTGTCCTTGATCATTGCAGTGAGGAGATGCTACAGTCACAAGAGAAAGACAGGCAGGAGGTAGCACTACAGTGTGCATGGTGGACAGCAAACCGACAATTGCAAATTCACCATAATATGTTTACAAAACTTTGCACGACGCTACTTTGCAAGTTAGCTATGGTTACAAAGAAAGATATAATTCTCCTACTGTCGTTAGATAATAGGGGATACATAATTGCTATTGTCTGGTGAGGATCATCTGTGAAACACGTGTCCTGCAAAAATTTGCATACAAGTGACAATACTGCTATCATTTCGAGCTCACCATGGCCCAATGCATTTAACACGGACATCCACACATCACATCCACATACCACATTCAGACACCACACACCATAAGCCAAACCCACATACCACGCCCAAATGCCACACCCACATGTCACCTCTACACGCCACATGCCACTCCCACATGCCACACCCACATGCCACACCCACCCGGGTAAAGGAAGATGTAGCATAGTAGTAGAGTATCCGTCTTGCAGCAAGTGGGACCGCTGGACCAGGGCACACAATGCAGCCAACGTGAAACCCTGGGACACCAAAATCCTACAAGAACAGACAAGGAGAACAGAGAGCATGGGAGGGGAGGAGTGAAAGAAGAGAAAGGATGGATAGAAGAGGGAATTAAGGAGGTGAAGGAGGATGCAAGTAGCTATAGGAGAGGGGAAGCAGGGCAGAGGCAACACTATTCGCAAGATGTGGGGCTGTTCAGTCGTATGTAACATGCTTTGTCATCCAATATGCAATGCCCTCACCTTACTGAAACCCCACAGTACATGGACCATGTCAGGGTTAGGTAGCCTGCACAGATACCAGTGTGTAATAATTACGTATATACCTATACAGTTACAATTCATGCCATCCTTCCCTCTCTCCGTCCTTCTCTCCGTCCTCCTCTCCCCTCCTTTCACCTCTCCTCCTCCCACTCCTCCCTCTCCTCCTCCTCCTTCTCCTTCCTCCCACTCTTCACCCTCCTCCTCCGCCTCCTCCTCCCACTCTTCAACCTCCTCCCTCCTCTTCCTCCTCCCACTCCTCCACTTTCTCCTCCTCCTCCACTCCTCCTCCTCCTCCTCCTCCTCCTCCTCCTTCTCCACTCTTACTCCCCTCCTCCACCTCCACTCCTCCTCCTCATCCTCCTCCACCTCCACTCCTCCCCCTCCTCCTCCTTCCTCTCCCCCTCCTTCCTTCTCTCCATACTCCTCTCCCCTTCCTTCATCCCTCCAAACTCACTCCAGCTCCAACACACTGGTAAACGTCACTGAAGGGTCCAGAATAGTCTTCATGTAAATTTCATCCATTACAAGATGAAGAGAGTTTCTACATGGGAAGAGTACGTACATTGTAAGCAGAAACAACCACACACATCAGCAACTAACACAGTACAAAACTCAGACACTCGCTGTTGAAGCAACTAGTCTCAACACGTTAAGCAGCCATTGTTTTGGCCCCGTCTCCCAAGCAGATGAACTTCAGAGCTGCAGCCACACCACAGGTAAGCTGATTATTGCCACAAGTACTGGTATAGAGTAGTTGTGCTAGTTGATGGAGTGAAACACCACTAGCACAAGTTGCTGAAAGTCAGGGGGACAGTATGTATAGTGTATATGCAGCTAGGTTGCCATAGCAATGACATCATGCAGTTGCCATGGCAACCACATATTACACCTACTTACTCGTGACAGAATTGCACCAGGTCTTCCAGCTCCCGTCGTGTCAGAATCAGTCCCACAGGATTGTGTGGATTGGTCACTAGCACAGCACGCACAGTGCAGCCCTGAAGAGGTATGGAAGGGGCATGCATATGTAGCTATGTATAGGTGAACACACTCCTACATGCTATCAGTGTACACACTTAGGGGGGTTGCTCTAAGCCTAAGTGCTTTGAAGTTTCGATCATTGTTTATGGAAGCTTATACAAGTTGCAACTATGATGCCATTATACTAATGGCCACTCTGCGCAAAAATGGCCACCTTGCATAAGATGCTTACACTCACTCAAAATTACATGATGATAGGTTAGAGACATAATGAGGAGTGAATGACCTGAAGGAAAAAGCTAAGAAGAAAATGTGTGCTGCAAAAAAGCCGAAACAAAGTTTCAAATAGTGAACAAAATTCGATTATTCAATAAGCCTCAAAAGTTGAGTAGCTTCAAAGTTTGTCCAGGCCTTAGCTCAAACCTGCACAGCCAACCCTCTGAGGCAGAGAGGGGCTAGCACACTAGACAGTAGTGGACATGCATGCACATATGCATTTGCTATACTGCAATAGTATCCTACAACTGCGCAGCTCTTAAAGCATCCATCACCTTTGCTTTGGCCTCCTCAAGCTTCATCTTGTAATCTTCAATGCTTGGCCTAAATGGCCCACTCTTGCTCTGCACAACATTAGCACAAGAGCACAGTTTATTTCTCCTCCAAGCTCAGAAGTTAATTCATCATCACTCAATATCTTTAACCCACAGATCTGTGAATATTCTATCCTCATTCCAAATGCAAAAGTTTAGTTGACAGCTTAACTGAAATTGTTATGTATTTGCACAAAATGGACACATGCAGTTGAAATTGCACCTCCAACCGATACTCTACAACATCTGCTGTTAATCTGACACTTCTTCAGTCAGCTAGTGAACCTCCCTAACATGCAGTTTCATTCCCAGTTGATCCCTCAGAGCTGCTTGTCCTATACATGCATGTACATTACCCCATCTCTGAAAAACTCAGAACTTTCACTACGTATTTCTAGTCTCGCGCAGCCAAACTGTGCTACCTCCTTCCATTTATAAATGATAACCTCATTGGTTGTAGACGTCATTGTACTGAATAAAACAGAGGGTGAAGTGGTCTTGGTCTGGCTATGCAAGACAACACTGTATTGATCTATACATCAGTTTGTCCAAAAGCAGGATCTTCTCTATACAAGTAGACTCTGCCCCCAACCAATCCCCCCTTAGATCTCTTCCCACCCAATAATCTTTCCCACTAGAACACTATCGTCCACCTGACCCATCATTCAGAATGCACTAAAGCACAAATTATCTCACATTGGAGTACGTGTCCACGTGGATGAGTTTGGCCTCTGCCATTCGTTCACAGTCTAATGACAGCATGAAGTAGTAAGGAGTAGCGATAAGAACTGCGTCTGCAAGAATGGAACACCAGTAAGTCAAATCAATGCTGTAACTCTGATAAATTAATTATCAACGTTACACAGGGACAGAGACGCTAGCAATACTACTGTAATCGTAGAAATTTTTGTGGGGCAAAACTTTTGTGTCAAATTTTTGTGGGGCCTAAATTTCGTGGCCTGAGCTACCCACGAAATCTAAACCCCACGAAATGTAACTGTGTACATTGTTAAACACAGCAGAATACAGAGTGCTACACTTTGCCAAGTGAAGATCTTCTATATCTTTTCTTGTTCACCAACGTAAGCCTTCCTGACAAAACACGCTGTAGTCTCGTTGACCCAATAATTCAGCTCCCTGGAAAAGAAGCGCGTTGCTGCAACCATGCCATGATGCAAGCAGAGTTCTTGCATATTTTCGGTCCAAACCTAGGGCTAGCGGCAGCACTGTAGTGCTGGTAAGGTTGGCGCTTCCCCTTCGCACTCCATGCAGCGTGGACCACCATGTTCACTTTTGTGATGGCCGTGAAGGTAGTATAGCAGACACTAGTGAGCTGCATGAATCTGGAATTCCTTAACTTCTTTCCGCTGTAGGCACCTCAGAAGAGCCATCCTTCACAGCTCCTACAAACACAAGTGCTGCGCGAGTTCAGATGCAGACTTTTGTATCGTCTTAATATATTAGATGTATTATACTAGGGCATACATTAAAATGTAACCAGCCTCGCTTGAATGTATATTTCAGTAAAGTACAGTGCATGAGTGTAATTATAACTCGACCAGGGCAAGTACATTTTGGGCAATAGAACTGTAATCTGCTTTCACTGGCTGTCAGAAAGAAGGGATAGCAAGCCAGACGAAGCACTGGATGACAGCTGGGCAATCGACACCTACATAATTATTTGGAGCTGCACAGGGAAGCCCGTCCCTGCTGAGTTAACACTGTGTGTGTTGTGTGTTTCACCCGATGGAACAGTGGAAGTGTTCCCGGCCACGCGGGGCAAATGACGTCAGCCAATATGGCGGAATCGCCAACAGGTGTGTAGCCCTCGCTGGAGCAATGGGCGACGTTAACAACAATCTGAACGCAGCGTGCAGCGATGAAGTGGAATGTTGAGCAGTTTCGTGGCCGATGGTGGCCAAGTAGATTGTTTTGTAGTTGTGAGTGCCTGTGGAGAACACAACAAAACAAGTAAACAAATAAACCACACCCACCTCCAGGGTCGCAGATAAGATGCATCAGACAGTCTACTGCACCCGTCACCCCAGGGGTGATGACAATCTGGAAGAGCAACAGGTATACAATTATATAAGTAAGTGCAACAAGTAAACATAAACAACAAAAACTGTCAGAACTGCCTCTATAGCTCTGGTGCATATTGTTTACTCAATGCGGTGACATTACAGATCTCTATACATCAAATTCTGACATGCTTATTGCTAAACAATTATTGACATGTATGTACGTGCGTGTTTCTTGTAAGACCTGCAGAGATACACATTCTCACAGAGGACCGGACCAATGACATGTTTTGCTCAGATGGGCCAATTTAATATTTCAAGTTCAAAGGCTAGTGGCGTGTCTGCATCCGCAATTGCAAAACCCCTAACACTTGCTGGTAATGTCCCCGGCCCCATGCAGTCAGGTCAGTACAGTTGGGAAGGCAGCATGCATTCACGAGCTCCTTCAGCTGGCCATTACAAAATGCCTTCCAACTATGAAGATTAAAGATTTAATAAACTAGTATAGGTATACTGAATACACAAGTCATTATGAACATGAAGCTGCGTACACAAATACCTATATTATATAAAATTTAAAACAATATACGTAGGGGTGAAGGTGCTCCAAAACTCACATTATTGCCAGTTAACTGTGCCTGAGGCTTTATCACCCAGTTCAGGTAGTCAGCTGTGGCCGCACACAACCTATATACATAATTATACAGAAAGATATTGAAACACTGGCAGTATTTGTGTACAAATGCTGATTGCCACATACGTATGTAATAGTTAAAAATAAGGAATTATGAAAGGGTTTATATGGAGAGAACAATGGATTGGAGGTCCAAGATACCATCGTGGCCCGGAAGGCAAAAGGCAGCCTCTTAAATTAGGACACCACTCTAATCAGGACACTTGGCCCTATCCTGCACTGTGGAATGCTCGTGACATCTATTTAGGAATGTGCCTAATAGAATGTTTGCTCCTATGTCAATGTATTAACATATTTTGGTGAAACTACTGTATAATCGACAAAGAACAATTGAAGCCATGTCATTCGATGTAGTGAAGATGATAGCGCACCCAAGCCAGCCTGAAGCACATGATTGTAAAGAGAACAGCACCATGACTGCTTTTACCCCATTTCATTGTTACTCTTCTTCTTACCACTGAACGTTGCTGCGTGCTACTAGCACATGACACAGGGTGTACAGTACATATACTTACAATACAAGCCCAAGATTATATGCTAAACCCAGGTTAGGTAAGTATGCTCTAAATTTTCCACAGGCAATCCCCTGCATCAGGAAGACTGCTTATGAATGATTGCTAGGTTGATTGATAGCTGTAAGTCAGCAGATGACTCCACACGACTAGCTAGTGTACAAGCAGCTGGTGCACGAACAGCCGGCACTCGGTGATCGAGCCAGTGGGAGGACACACCCAAAAAGGGCGTGACCTTCCGCTAGTATACATAATAATAGGTAAATACCAGCAATAATTTGCAAAAGTCCAAAGTCCTGCGGCTGTACATTGTCATCAAACTTTCAATCACTGTGAGCAGTGCATTAGCAGTGAGTGATTACATGATTGAAATTTCACCATTCCATTGAAAGAACTCACTCAGATGAGCTCCCATAGTTCATCATTTGTGAAGTGAGTTTGAGGTCTTCTGGTCTCATCAACTGAGGAAATGTGCACAAAATATGTGTATAATAAATTATGATATATGTTCAAAGCCAACAAACCATGGGACAAACATCTTAAGAGTAAATAAGTAAACACATCAACAACTCCGAGAACTCATGCACTAGCTTAGTGAGTGGACATATGCATGCAGTATCAAATAAGAGAAGTATTACGACATTAGACTCAAGAGTCCTCATTAGCTACAAAATGGTGATGGTCTTTGGCCTACAAACAAACTAAACTACACACTACGTACACGTTGCATATGACACACTTATGCTCACACCACATCCATGCACAAAACACATATTCCGCTGCCACGCACATGTGCATACGTACCCTCTCCTTGACAATGTCATGCACTAAAGTATTGCCAGCGGTGCCCAGGTTCACTATTCCCTATACAATAAAAGGAAGCAATACACAAAAGTTGCTCGTATGGATTCATTTAATCGTCAAAGTGAATTGCATGCCATGAGAGTAAACATTATTTTCAGCAAAACATCGCAGACAGTGAAAACCAAACTTAACATCACCATCATCATCATCATTTGCAGGTTATTACATAGTCCTACAATTTAAGTGCATGTACATCAAAAGTAAACGCATGTAAAACAGCAACAAAACAACAACAAAAGCACCATCCTTCTTGGCTCAGAATTGCTGCTACAATTACATATACTGCGCTTAAAGGCTATAGTGATTGGCCTGTTGCCTAGACCTAATTGTACATGCACATCTACAGGAAGTGCAAACAGATTTAGGCTAGAGTAGATGCAGACTATGATAGCGAGCTAGCTGAAGGCAACGAAGGATAGATGCAATTGAACTACCTGTGTTGACCGACGCACATAGCTAGCTATAGCACTTGCAGCTCATAGACTATACACCGTGCATTAAGGAGCTTCTAAGTTTTCCAGCAGCGGAGAACTTCAAGGACATATCTTGACATTGCAGTGCCTTGGAGTACCTGGGGGTTTTCTTTTGAGTAAGCATCCGTGTAGGCCTTCCAAAATCCTGTTTGTAGCTTGCTCTGTCCCGGTTTAGTGGTGCCAATACGCTGGCCGCGTTTGGAGAGTACTTCAACAGCAGCAGCCATTTGAAGAGTTGACCTTAGGACTGTCGAGATCACGGTGTAACAGGATTTCAGTTCCCCCCGATTTCAGTTCCTCCCGGAACTCCAATCCTAGTATACGGATTCCGGCGGACCTGGCCTCCTAGGATTACGGTTTCCCCCCCGGAACGTGCCTCCTAGGAGATGGGTTCCGCCTTAGGATTCGAGTTCCTCCCCCTGTTGGTGATGCTTAGGACCATGGTTCCACCCGCTAGGATAACAGTTCCCCCCATATCAGGTGCTGCTACGTTGTGTTCTTCCACAGTGACTGGCGACTTTGGGATTCAAGTGCCTTAGCTACTTGGCAGGCTCTCCATGATGACTACCGTTTCTGATCTTTGGGGACCGAATTGGCTTCCAGCCTTCTAATACGAGCGCTGCACATGCAAACAAGCCTCCCAGATATTTAGGACATCGCAACTCTGCTCACTACAGGACAATACAGGTACTAAGTTACTGTAATAGATGGTACTAATTCGTGTACACGCAGTATGCTATTAAAGTTTGCTGTTAAAATGTTGCTAAGAGCTAGCTAGCTAACTTCTGTAAAATATCAATTTCATTAAGGGAAATTTCTTTTATGTTCAAACTAGAGCCTATACGGGGTAACTATGTGATGTGAATTTTGGTTTATTGCATGTTCTACATTCATTTGACATTCCCACAGCTTATCCAGTGCTGAGAGACTGTGTTGGCTTCTTTCGTGGATGTCAGGCCTATGCAGTTGGTGTCTGCAGTAACAAAAGCTTGATGGTATCTTCATTCTCTTGTGGTTTGCTTGCTGCTGGTGTTTTAGTTGGATTCCTCTTCCAGCTGCTTGGGAGCGTAGTACAGCTCAGAGAGGATGAAGGTTTGGCTGTTTTGGTGGCATGCAGAGGAATTTATGCATGAAGTGGGTTTCAGATCAAACTTGTCTGATGATACATTGTATGATATGGTAGCATGCGCATGCATGCATGCGTCTGTTAGTATGACACTATTGCTATGCTAATGTTGCCTCATGAATTTAGTGTGTGAGTTTGGCAAACTGCTTCAACTTTGAACGAGTAGGCTGCGACTCTCTCTCTCTCTCTCTCTCTCTCTCCCTTGCTCGTGCAGGAAAGCAGTGCATGGATGGACCCTATGGCAAGGTGAGTCTGTGCACTCACCCTTGGATCTATGTGCATGCGTGCTTGATTTCATGCATTGTTGCCATTACTTTCGCCCAGATTAAGCTTAAATCTTCCAATTGCTTGACAAAGTTAAACTTTCAACAATTCAATTCCAACAAGTCATTACTATTTTTGTATTTATAACTGGCATTTCTTTCTCTGATCCACCTACAGAGAAGCTTTCCAATGCAGCACTGAAAAACAATATGCATGCATGGGATCAGTGATATAACATGCAGGTGTCATGAGAGTCATCATCTGCAGAGAAACATGGAGACGAGAGCATGCATGACTGCAGATTACATGCATGTAAGACAATTCTTTAACATCTGCTTTAATTTGCTTATTATGACACTTATTCTACTTGCTAATAGAATAGTATGATTTTAAGCCATTTTCTGTATTTTGTATAATTGAGGTTTACTTTATAGTTGATACACGTCTACATTTCAAGCTCTCTTTATGTCTCAAGCTGTACATATAAACTCGCTATAAGCAAGGAGGAGGAGACAAATTATGTATTCGATCGTACGCGGTCGTTGAGGTAGCTATAGGTAGGTTTGCGCACAACTGAAACGCCGCCACGTTGTCAGCACCTGCTGACTTCTTAAGCGGAACTCCTGCACTAGGACAAGCATTCCGCAGGCACTGTTTCAAAGGGGAGAACTGAAATCCTAGAGGCGGATCTTCAGTCCTAGGAATCCAGTTCCGGGGGGAACTGATATCCTGTTACAAAGGAGCGAATCGATGACGTAATCTGATAGCATGCATATGGAAGCAGCAAGATGGCCGTCTCAGGAAGAAACTAGCTGTAGTTAAAAAGTCAGTACTGCGCGTTAATAGGTTGCCACAGTCATTCCTAAGCTTTAGCTCTTGGAAATTGCTTTCCTGCATCTAAACTGTCAGAAGATGTCAAAACCAGTAATCTTTGTGATCGGCGCCACAGGAGATGTCGGAACAACAACTCTGCAAGCACTCTCCAACAAGTATGCTGGAATGTTTGATATCCGCGCAGGCGTTCGCAACCCCGACAAAGCTGACAAGCTGAAAGATATGGCTGGCGTCACTTTGGTACAAGCAACACAAGGAGATAAGGACAACCTCGTGGGTATCTTCAAAAGCGTTGACGCCTTGTACATCGTCACTCCTGCAACCGAGAACCGCGCTGAATTGGTCATGAAGACGGCAGAAGCAGCGAAGTTAGCCGGGGTGAAGTTCCTCCTCGTTCTCAGCGTAACGACAGCGGACCTGACCGACTCCATACTAGGAAGGAAATTCAAAGAAATTGAACTAGCTGTAGCAAAGCTGGATGTACCCCACGCATTCCTCCGTCGCTCTCTCTTTATGGAGACTTACTGGAGCTTCAGAGATTCAATTCGGTCACAGAGCTGTATCTGCTCTCCAGTGGATCCCAGCAAACCATTCACTCCAGTTGTAGTGGAAGATGCTGGTAAAGCCAGTGCAGCTATCCTCGTTGACTGGCAGAAGCATGTGAACAAGACTTACACTATTGTCAGCGACCGTCACTCCTTTGATGATGTAGTAAAGGCTTTCTCAGACACTATTGGGAAGGAAGTAAAGTATGTGCGGATGTCATATGATGCGGCGAAACAGTCACAATTGCAGGCTGGGCTCCCTGAGTGGCAGGTTGATGGCATCTTGGAGTGGTTCAAATTGATCGACAGTGACTCCCCCGCCACCAACCAGGCAAGCCTTGCTGATTTTGAAAGGTTAACAGGTGAGAAGCCAACAAATCTGAGTGCGTGGCTGGCTAAAGTGGGAGGGGCTTTCAAGTAACACTTCCCACCCTTTTGTAAACACATCCCAGCATATGTCTCATGCACTCTTCACTTGTTGCATGCTTTATTCTTTAGACAGTTATTATATACGTATATACAGTATAGCTTTACATAGAATTTGAATATCCACTTGTTGTAAGACATGTACGTATGGATTAGGTTTAGCATTGCTATATTGTTTGTCTATGTTAACATTTAGCCATCCTCGTTTCTATGACTACTCTTCATTAGTTGCATGGCCTATTATTAACAATCTAGTATGTATTTTGATAAACAAAATTAATGAAATCAATTTTGGTCATTATCTTGATTTTCATGTCCACCCTTGTGATGACCCCAATCACTTCCGGCTGCCATTACAAAATGGCGGCCTATTATCCATGAACTAGCTACGTACGCGTACCGGTAGCTATATGTTTTAGCTAAATGCAGCGGTGATCATGAAGAACAACTGAAGGCCATCTTGAATAAGCTTTTTGTGTTGAACGTATTGAATACAAAAGCACACCCAATGATAGCTAGTAGTAGCTACGCGTAAGAGAAAAGTGTCTTAGGCAACGTTAACTACAGTATGGAGCGCCGTCCTCAGCCGCATGATTTATAGCTGTTAGTTTGCGTAATGGAAGTCATAAGTTGCCTATAGTTCCAGGCACTGCCCTTTATTGTAGCTAGCTACATGCTGTGACTGCTCTGTGCATGGCTTAGGGAGCAAAGATAACTAAGTCTGCCCAATTAAATTATGCCAAAATGTAATTGGGCAGTGCCCTGTGTTAATAGGTTTCCAGGAAAGATAGGGGGTCTTGTGAGCTATGCTGTTGCTGCAACATCTCACAGAAATGTGCTTCCCAGTATAATCTAGCTACTGTATAATGCTGTGCATAAATTATGTATGTATAATACTTCTATACTTGTTGTATTAAAAGTAGAGTGTGGTGCCTGTATGTAGTGACACATGCCTCAACTACGTATCAACGCTGAAATATCATGTTACTGGTTCATAATATACATGTATATGAGATGTGCACTCCACATCATCTCTAGTCGTGATCCAGACCACTTCCAACCTCATTTTTGTAGCCATGGTGACAATATATAAAAGTACACATGGACTCCAGTCCCCTTGCTCCCTCTATTCTCTTAGCCACTTCTCACTCAGTCCACTTCTCTCCTATTAAATCCTCCCACCCTACACTTATACTAGAATGGCTTGCTAGACCCTTTAGGGTAGTGATGACCTAGTAGACTGCTGGCTGGTAGCTGCATAACGAAGTAGATAGGTTCACTGCTACAGCTAGAAGAATAGCTAACAATAACTGTAGCTACTCAGAAGAAGAGATGCTAAATATATACAGGGTTGAATTTATATGTACTGCCAGTGAGCTGACAAATTTATATATAGTTTCCTGTATAAAGTGCATGCATGGCAATACATAAATATAGCTAACTAGCAGGGCGCCCGCCTTCGGCGGGCTTCTGCTACGGCGAGTCGGGCCCATGCAGGCTGATTCGAAGAATCTGCTCTGTTAGCAACGGAGGGTAGCTGCTATAACGACGGCCGTTGGACGACAGCGAATCAAACCGCCCGATAACCAGAAGTCAATGAGCGATAATTAAGAAAATGGCCGTCAGCCGCGACGAAAAACCGGAAATTGAAGGATATCTCTTCAGGAACTGCAAGACGGGCGATTTCAACCCGTGGATGACACTTCTAGAGCCCGACTTTATAATCCCTGAGAGTTTGGTGGCGTTCTGTTTTGTAGTCTTTGCGCCAAAAGCGAACAAACAAACAAACAAACAGATAGACAAGCGAACTGTATAATAGATGTTTGTATTGACCCATAGATAACACAACCACAATCAGTGTGTTTCCGGTCATGTTTTAAGCACTGTTCATCGCATACTACACATTCTTTCTCTCGACGCGATTTTGCCTGCCTTCCATTGGCTGCAGTTCTCCGCGGAGAGGTCAACTTCAGTTTAAAAGGAAGGCCAACTATTAAGTTTATATGCATGGGCGACAGACTTATGCAGGTGGTTGCAAATCAACAACTGAGGATATTATACTGCAAACAGTTTCACTGTAGAAGGCTGGTGCAGCGAAGACACAGAGCATGATCAGAAGCAAAACCCGAAAGAGCAAAGTGTCTTTTGGTGAACCTAACTGAGCGCTCGCTGGATGTGTGTGTGTGTGCACTACTTGTGAGGCCTAGTGCAGATGCAGACAGGGGAGTTCATTAATTGTACATAATTATATAATTAGTTACCTTGCAATATAAATGGCATTCTTACCCTTATTCAATCCTCAATTAGTCTCTACT